>JARQSW010000377.1:440981-623128 GCA_030142375.1 Calameuta pallipes | reverse complement strand
CGTAAGTTATCCTTTGGTATTTTAATATCAGCGCGCTCTCCCCTTTTCGGAGCTTCTTCCTTAGGACGTCCAATAAAATCACCCTCAGGACGAAGGTTATCCTTTGGTTTCTTGACTTCCGGTCGTTCAGCTGGACGATACTTCTCATGTTCTGGTCTTTCGAAGTCGCCTTCAGGTTTAAGATTGTCAGGATGCTTAATAGGAGTCCTTCTCTCAGCAGGTCCAATTGGTGCTTTTTCTGGTCTCTCAAAGTCACCTTCAGGTCTCAGGTTATCCTTAGGTCGCTTAACGTCCGCACGCTCACCCTTCGTAGGCCTATAATCGTCTTTAGGCTTGCCCTCGAAGTCTCCTTCGGGGCGAAGGTTATCATCATGTTTAATTGGAGTTCTCCTTTCAGCTGGCTGGAAAGGTTGACGTTCCCTATCAGGAAATTCTCCTTCAGGGAACAGATTGTCAGGATGGCGAACAATTGGTGCTCTTTCACCAGGTCCATAAGGCACCTGTTCCGGTCTCTCGAATTCTCCTTCAGGGTAAAGGTTATCAGGATGTCTGATGGGCGTACGTTTCTCGCCCGGACTGTACTTGTCTTTTGGACGATGCTCGAATTCGCCTTCCGGACGAAGGTTATCTTTTGGTTTCTTGACCTCTGGTCGGTCAGCCTTCTTAGGAGAGTAGTCATCTTTAGGCCTGCCTTCGAAAGGACCTTCTGGCTTGAGGTTATCCTGTGGTCTTTTAACTTCCGGTCGTTCTGCGCGTTTCGGAGAGAAATCGTCCTTTGGTTTTCCTTCAAATGTTCCTTCGGGTCTCAAATTATCTTTAGGCTTCTTCACATCTGCACGTTCTCCTTTAGTAGGTTTATAATCATCCTTGGGTCTACCTTCGAATGATCCTTCTGGTTTCAAATTATCTTCAGGACGCTTAACCTCAGGACGCTCAGCTCGTTTTGGTCCGAAATCATTCTTAGGACGACCCTCGAAGTCTCCTTCAGGTCGAAGGTTATCGTCATGTTTGATTGGTGTTCTTCTCTCTGCTGGCTGGAAAGGCTGACGTTCTCTGTCAGGGAAGTCACCCTTAGGGAACAAGTTGTCAGGATGACGAATAATTGGAGCTCGATCGCCGGGTCCGTATGGTTCAGGTGCAGGTCTTTCGAACTCGCCCTCGGGATAAAGGTTATCGGCGTGTCTGATAGGCTGACGTCTCTCTCCAGGAGTGTACTTATCCTTAGGTCGGTCTTGAAATTCTCCTTCTGGTCGAAGATTATCGTCATGCTTCATTGGCTTTCTTCTTTCTGCAGGTTGGAAGGGTTGACGTTCTCTATCGGGGAAGTCTCCTTTAGGGAATAGATTATCAGGATGACGAACGATATCAGCTCTGTCACCAGGTCCGTAAGGTTCAGGTACGGGTCTCTCGAATTCACCCTCGGGATAAAGGTTATCAGGATGTCTGATAGGTTGTCGTTTTTCTCCTGGAGTATATTTGTCCTTAGGCCTGTCTTCGAATTCTCCTTCAGGACGAAGGTTATCCTTAGGCTTTTTAACTTCCGGACGATCAGCCTTCTTGGGAGAAAAGTCATCCTTAGGTCGGCCTTCGAACGGACCTTCTGGCTTGAGGTTATCCTGCGGTCTTTTAACTTCCGGTCGTTCTGCACGTTTGGGTGAGAAATCATCCTTTGGTTTTCCCTCAAATGTTCCTTCTGGCCTTAGATTATCTTTAGGCTTCTTAACGTCTGCACGTTCTCCTCTGGTAGGTTTATAGTCATCCTTGGGTCTGCCCTCGAATGGCCCTTCCGGTTTTAAATTATCTTCAGGACGCTTAACCTCAGGACGCTCAGCTCGTTTTGGTCCGAAATCATTCTTAGGACGGCCCTCGAAGTCTCCTTCAGGTCGAAGGTTATCGTCATGTTTGATTGGTGTTCTTCTCTCTGCTGGCTGGAAAGGCTGACGTTCTCTGTCGGGGAAATCACCCTTTGGGAACAAGTTGTCAGGATGACGAATAATTGGAGCTCGGTCACCAGGTCCGTAAGGTTCGGGTTTGGGCCTTTCGAAGTCTCCTTCAGGATACAAATTGTCAGGCTGTCTGATCGGCTGACGACGTTCTCCAGGAGTGTAAGAATCACGTGGACGATCTTCAAAATCTCCCTCAGGACGAAGATTATCTTTTGGCTTCCGAACTTCCGGACGTTCCGCTGTTTTTGGTGAATAATCATCCCTGGGTTTTCCTTCGAAAGGTCCTTCGGGTCTTAGATTGTCTTTAGGTTTCTTCACATCAGCTCGTTCCCCTTTGGTTGGCTTGAAATCATCCTTAGGTCTTCCCTCGAAGGGTCCTTCTGGTTTTAAATTATCTTCAGGACGTCTAACCTCAGGGCGTTCAGCCCGCTTTGGTCCGAAGTCATTCCTAGGACGACCCTCGAAGTCTCCTTCAGGACGAAGGTTATCGTCGTGTTTTAAAGGTGTTCTTCTCTCAGCTGGTTTAAACGGCTGACGTTCTCGATCAGGGAAATCACCCTTAGGGAACAGATTGTCAGGATGACGAACAATAGGAGCCCTATCACCAGGTCCATAAGGTTCAGGCTTAGGTCTCTCAAATTCTCCTTCGGGATACAAATTATCAGGTTGTCTAATTGGCTGACGACGTTCTGCAGGAGTGTAAGAATCTCGTGGACGATCTTCAAACTTTCCTTCAGGATGAAGATTATCCTTTGGCTTCCGAACTTCCGGACGTTCCGCTGTTTTTGGTGAATAATCATCCCTTGGTTTTCCTTCAAAGAGTCCTTCGGGTCTCAAGTTATCCTGGGGCCTTTTGACGTCGGCGCGCTCCCCTCTCTTAGGCGAGAAATCATCCTTTGGTTTCCCCTCAAAAGGTCCTTCAGGTTTCAAATTATCCTTAGGTCTTCGTGGTTCAGGCCTCTCAGTTATCATAGGAACATAATCTTCCCTAGACTTTGGGGTGCCCTCAAAAACACCCTCTGACCTAAGGTTATCATCTCTCCTGATAACAATAGTGTTCCTGTAGTCGGTCTGATCGAAATTCCGATATTCTTCATGCGTCGTAGTGATATTCTCAGTGACATCCGTCCTGCCATAGTATCTGTCAATATCCTCCTTGGTCCAGGTCTGTCGTCGATAAGGCTCACGATCGACTATCTCATGAGTATGAAAATCTTCCTTGAACTGGGAGGTTCCCTGAACAAAAAATAGACCATAATAATAACAACACAAACAAAAAATCCGTCAATATGCAATCAAAAAATTTTTTTATTCCAGATTCACCCACCGTGAATTCTCCCTCTCCTACAGTGAGATTATCCGTACGTCTAACGATCTCAGCCCGCTGGATGCTGCGATGATCAATGTATTCCGATCGACTGGTAGTCTCGTCGATGAATTCACCTTCGACCTTGGTGTAAGTATTGCGACGAACGGGACTAGGTCGTTCACCGGGTGCCCCGGTAAATACCAGTTCCGTAGTAGTGAAACCTAACAGGATGAAGAAGACCAGTGAACAAAGTTACAAAACGACCCTAAAAAACTCCCAAATAAAAGTCTCATAATTTCGTATAAAACTGCGATAAATCTTACTGTCAAAATCTCCCTCGGGTCTAAGATTATCCTTTGGTCGTTTAACAGGCGCGCGATCACCTCTGGTCGGTGCCTCCTCCTTAGGACGACCTATGAACTCTCCCTCAGGACGTAAATTATCCTGGGGCTTCCTAACAGGCGCCCTCTCACCCTTAGGCGCTTCCTCCTTAGGTCTGCTAACGAATTCACCCTCCGGCTTGAGATTGTCCTGTGGCCTCACGGCACGCGGTCTCTCCCCACGTGGTCCCACATAGTCAGTGCGTCTCTCCCCGATGAAGTCTCCCTCCAGGTGCAGATGATCCTCATGACGATACGTCACTTGCCTGTCCACGTGCTTCTCGTCGTATTCCTCTCGGTAGGAGCTGACCGCATAGACCGGCTCGTGCGGTATTTCGAGATGGTCCTGGGGTAAGTTATGTGGACAGCGATGGCGGCTGAAAATTTATTTGTCACCGTGAATATTAAGAGCCAGCGAATCGTGAGGTATACAAGTCACTCTAACTCGAGACTTCTCTAGCTCTGATCGATACACCAGCTGAACTAGCATAAGCTTGACCTGGACAAGAGGTAAATCGATTACCTTCATTTTTACACGTTATCGTACCGTACCCCCTATATAATTCATTAAAAATGACTTCTCCGAGGATCTTCTGTCACTCCTCTCGTGCACGAATGTAGAGCGACGATTCCAGGTAAATTTGAAAAATTGACGTCCTCACGTCATTTGTTTTTATTTATATCAAGTCCTCGATGTGGCAAATCCAAGGCTTTACGTTTATAAATTATAAGGAACGGAACCTCGAGTGAAAGGTCGTTTAACATCAATTCTTTTCCATTTGGATATCAACCACGCGATACTCTTGCGCCACCTTTGATACTGGGCCCAAGTCTCTATAGACAGATTCATTATACAAAGCCGTGAACTTCGTATACCTTGGAGCCACGTAAAATCATTTCCGATACTGTCCCCATATGTAATATAAGTAACATGAACACCTAATTATGAACTGTGTCTATTTTTTTAAATAATCACTCCTACAAATCTGACAAATTAGCATAACAGTTAGATCGATCGATCGTAGGCATCAACCGATTTTTGAGTCACGTTGCTGAAGAGACGTAGGTAGCGAACGTGGGACGGATTCATGAAAATGTAAACTAATCGATTCCTAAATCGGTAATTCAACCATCTCAGCCAAGGGGGAGAGACTACGATCGTAATCGGTAAGTGCAATTCCAATGAAGATTCGGTAAGGAAACTGGACTGTTTGACGAATCGGCAATACGACACTTTCGAACTTCTCATAAATATCCGTAAATGGCATCTGCGCATGCGCGATCCAATAGCCAGTTCCAAATCGGTTGACTTATTCAGTGCGTTGTCACTTCTTAAGGCGATCTCGAGGATATCCAGGAAAGATCGGCGTACGAATGAAAATTGCCCAACACTCGTTCGCAATGATCGATCCCAAGAGATTCCAGGATCGGCAATTCTAGGCTAACGTAAAATCTTATATTCACTGGTTCGAAAAAAGGTCGACTGCTCGCCGTATCCTTGGAGTCCAGACGATCCTTCAAAAATCGTGACACATATCGCTACGGCATTACAGGGTTCGCCTTGGTGCAAGGCGTGTGCGAGACACATGTAGGCAGGTCGCGTCGAATAAGGAAGAGAAGACGAACGGAGCGACGCGATTGGCCAGAATCAACTTGCCTTAAAAGGCGTTGTCTCGCGTCCCACTTTATTCGAGGATCAGAAAACTATATACTCTACACTTTCGAGCGAGTGAACTAGCCTTTAATCAGCCTGCATGTATCCCGTGCATTATACGAGCCCTCCAGATACGACTAATCGAAATAAATTCGTCATATAGTCGGAAGCGAATTGTTATCGAGAATTAATAAATTTTTAAGCACAAACAAGCTGATACAGTATATCCGCGCTGATAGAGTGTTTCGAAAAAAATTATCAGAGCTGTAATTTTAGTCTTAGGGATAAAAAAGTCCCAAGTGAATTTTGAGAAAAAATATTTTATAAAATTTTAACATAATTTCCTGTCACTTGTTTCCATTATGCGTATAGTACAAGATTCGTCCGACAGCTTCGCATAAGCAAGTAGTCACTCAGCGTATAACGAGTTATGATTCCAAGATTGACCAGTCAATTAACCCGAGTCAATTCTCAAGAGCAACGGCGCACTCTTTGGTTACTACGCTCTTTGAATCAAAGGCTGTTCCTCTTTTGCGCCTGCGTACAAGTACGATGCTGCGTGGTTCCCGTGTACTCGGGGTACAAATAAAGTAAAGCGAAGGAGACAGGACGGAGGACAAATGAATGACGGTTCGAGACGCCAACGCAAATGTAAACGGGCATTAAATATTCGCCCACCATTTCTCCTCCTCGTCGAAGGAAAGAGAGTCGTCGCCATTTTCTTTACTCTGGTTGCCCGTGTCGTTCAGGTGCGTGAATAATCTTCGAACGATCCGATTGTCACGGGACATTATACGTGTCCTTTTCGACAAAGACCGATAGTCCCGGCATATTTATTTTCGTCTTTCAACTCACGAGGCCGCGACATTCGTTTCGGCGATTTCTAACGGATGTTGCGAAAGTTTAAGCCGCCAGCGAAATTTTCCCTGCTATTTTTCGGTTGGTATAGTCGCACGTTATTCTTTGTTTGAATTTTCGAGTCCTCCGTAATCCCAGCGCAGTGACTGATTTCACGGCTTATCAAGCCGATTTAATTTTTATTAGGTCGACCATTCGGTTCGGACGTCGCTGGCGACACTGATAACCTCGAAACAAATGAACGGACTTGTATGATTGAGCGATGGCTTCCTTGGCACAGGATCAAGAGACTCTCCGAGTGAAATTACAAGTATATGTATAACTATATATTGTCGGCGTCGGACAGTCGAACTGGGAAAAAGTAAGTGAACGCATAAGGGGAAAAAAATTCTTGACGCGACACTCTTCTGTTAGGTGTATGTGTAATGCCATATACGATTGCGAGACACGGCTTCTCTTGAATTATCTTATGAATCATGCATCGCTCATCTTACCTTGTTCACAGCATAACATTTCCTGCAGATCCAAACAAGGCAGGAGACAAGCGACAGAACCGACACGATCATTACTTCATGTCCGTATCAAGCAGATAACCGGCATTCGAGGATTATACAATCACTTGGAGAAAAATGAATCTTCGATTGATAACCGATAATCGATAATATTGATATTTGTTTATCCACAATGCTGGGCTGTTATATTCTCGCCTCCCCCTATTACTCTCAGGTAGTTTCACTTTCGATTAGATTACAAACGAACGAATCCGGTACTGATACGCGATAACGTTATCATTATCATTCTAATTTCCTATTTTAAGGGTAACATTCTGAAGCGTCACAAGACACAGTCGGGCCTACGTGCGAAGTAGTACAGTCAAGCAAAAGAGTCGCGCTTACCCGCAAGTGCACAGCTCACAGATGCACTGTTCCTTCAGAGGAATCTTCGAGAGGATATCCTTGGGCGTTGGGATCTTCTCCAAGGGCGTAACTATGTCACCGTCCAGTGAGTCCGGGGTCTGATCACCAGGTCTCCCGGGTTTCTGCTCAGGACGGCGAGGCTTGTCTGCGTCCTTGTCATCCGGTCTACTAGGTTTCCCAGCAGCGGGCCTCCTTTCCTCGGGACGGGTTGACTTTCCAGCTGCCGGCTTCTCCTGCGGACGTAGTTCTTTCCCTGGGGATGATTTCTCATCGGTACGACTGGGTTTCCCAGCTGCCGGCTTCTCCTCCGGATGTAGTCCTTTTCCTGGGGATGGTTTCTCATCCCGAGTGGGTTTCCCAGCTGCCGGCTTCTGCTCTGAATGTGGTCCTTTCCCTGGGGATGATTTCTCATCCGTACGACTGGGTTTCCCAGCTGCCGGCTTCTCCTCTGGATGTGGTCCTTTCCCTGGGGATGATTTCTCATCCGTACGACTAGGTTTTCCAGCTACCGGCTTCTCCTCTGGATGTGGTCCTTTTCCTGGGGATGATTTCTCATCCACATAACTCGGTTTCCCAGCTGCCGGCTTCTCCTCCGGACGTGGTCCTTTTCCTGGGGATGATTTGTCATCCGTACGACTGGGCTTCCCAGCTGCTGGCTTCTCGTCTGGATGTGGTCCTTTTTCTGGGGATGATTTCTCATCCGTACGACTAGGTTTTCCAGCTGCCGGCTTCTCCTCCGGACGTGGTCCTTTTCCTGGGGATGATTTCTCATCCGTACGACTTGGTTTCCCAGCTACCGGCTTCTCCTCTGGATGTGGTCCTTTTCCTGGGGATGATTTCTCATCCACATAACTCGGTTTCCCAGCTGCCGGTTTCTCCTCCGGACGTGGTCCTTTTCCTGAGGATGGTTTCTCATCCGTATGACTCGGTTTCCCAGCTGCAGGCTTCTCGTCGACCCGCGAAGGCTTTCCTGCCGCTGGTACCGGCTTCCCAGGTGAAACATAATCGCGAGATTTTTCTGGAGAAGATGGTCTACCCTCCGACGGTCTAAAACGAAGATACAATTTATGAAATATTTTTATATTCGTATTACGAAATGTTACGTCACCGATATCGAGACGTCGATATCAATTTTTTTAAACCAATTGGGTCTTTAAAATATTCTATTTGTGACACTGACCTTCTGGACTTTGGAGCTCCCTCGGAAAGTCTTTGCGGCGCGTCCTCACGCTGCTGAGGTCTACTCGGCTTCCCTGCAGCTGGAGTTGATTTCGGTTTCTCATCGTCCCGGAGTCCTGGAATTCCACGAGGATGACCGGGTACGTCCGGTGACGACTTCCTCGGTGATTCACCTGGTGTTCTTGGTCCAGTACTGGTGATCTTATCGAAGCGTTTGTCGTCGACGACATCTCGCGCTACCATACTAGTCAGCTGCTCTGTATCAATGAACTCTCTCGTTGATTGGTTGACATCTCGCTGCGAATTTAATTAAGAAGTGTCATATTAATGTAGGATGCACCAATTTAAATTCATTATTAACGAGCTGCTAACGATCGAGACTTTCCCGGCGCGGGTTAATGCACGAGATCTCGTGCGGTATCTCACTAGTTAAGTTCACGCTTATCTTACATCGTGGAAATGAAAAACACAAAAGTTCGCTGATAATAACAAGACCACAGATATAGTACCTATTAGATGTTTTATTACCATTTACAGTTCTCCATGTTGATATTTTGAGAAATTTTGTACTCAATAAAAAAAAAATATATATATACATATATTTTCTGAGTATTAAAATTCTATACATATATGGAATCCATGGATGACGGAACCAACATATTTTTATGGTCAAAATAATTTTTTCATTTTATCTCTGTATGTGTAATATGAATTTTCGAAAACGTTTCTGTGAATTTTCGATATTTTTATATGGTCATTAAATACCAGGGACAAAAACAAGTCTTTCACTTCAGACGAACGATGACAAACGGATGTGGCTATTGTCCTCCTTTTGACTTCGTCATTACTGGAGAATACGGTGCAATCAGCTATTTTGAAAAATTTCATAATCGAAATTTTCCTTTTTAGGGGTAATCGAATTGTGTAAGCAGTTGAATGGTGCAAACGTAAAAGAAGGTTCAACGAGTAGCGCCGACACTGTGCATCTTTAATTCCACCGTAACGCAGTCAGCGTCTATTTTAATTGCTGACTGAAGACACGACCGACTAAAGTGCATCGACTGTAGGAAATTAAACGGCTGACTCTAAGGTATAACGGAAGGTACCTTAAGACGTAGATACCGTTAAGGGATCGCAAAACTTTCTCTTAAAGCTTCATTCGTATTTTCCTAACGTAAATGCGTTTCGTGATGACGAAAATCGATTCTCTGTCAGACTAATCGTACATTCTAATCGTATCGTGTAATGTATAATAGTATCACGTACATATGTATACCATATGTACAGGTTGTTTCAGTTCGAATTACAATGCAACTAATTAACCTCTTTTTTCCCCTAATCAAAAAATACCAATCCCCCAAAATACTCTTTGACATCAGCGACAAATATTTTCCCCGAGAGTCAAAGCTAACGTTTAATAATTTAACAAAGGCAAAGGGACATCGCGCAATTACGACAAAAATTCACGAGAATATCAACTATGCATCCTCTCGGATGCGCTTCGACTCTGTAACAGTGAAATTAGCCCGTTTCGTTACTCGCAGACGATGCAACAGGATATGGACGAACAGTAGTAAAGGAATTACAAATATGTATGACAAAAATAGAATTTCCCGAGAATCCAACGACACTCCGACATTCACTTTTACCTATATCCCATAAATAATTTAATTAACAATTACGCAAAGTGCATACAGTTTGCATGCACCGCGAGCCAGTACGGCTGCTAAAAATTCTAAGTTAAAAGAGAATTTTTAAAATTTTATTTTATATATTGGCATCACTGCAATTCTTCACCTGATATCTCTGAGGTACTTTGCACTCTCGCAGACTCCTTTTTATCTTCCGCACGTTGGTACGGGGAAGTAGGATCAAATGACAGAAGCGCGTAACTGCACTTTCGTATCTGTGTCGTAATCTGCTTTTATACTTGCGCGAATATATTTTATAAATATATACAGTGACAAGTACATATTTACTTCTGCTGAATCTCTAACAAGGTCAGTCATACTGAGTTACGTATTGAGTCTCGCGTGTCTCGATACAAGTGGAGCGTGGACTGTTTGCGTGTTTAACAATCGAAAACAATATGGCTACAGGGTACTACGTGTACAGTCCTATTGTATGGAGGACTCGACGAGTCGTAGTTACGTAACGCGAGAGTAACGTCCTACATCTGTCGTGTTCTTCTATGAAAACGAGACTCGCTTTAAAGTATCTACAAAGAAGCATTTACATTTATTCTCGTATATTTAGAAGGTCTTTAAAAGCGCGCGAATATTCAATATTTTCAAATCGATATTAAGCTTAGTTATAATTTCAAAAATCACGGAGTTGACATATTTAAAATTTTGACCGATCATGCAGCGCGCTTTCAATAGTGAACTTTGGTATAGAAAATTTTCAAAGTTAGCGTAACGATTTGGAAAAATATTTTTCATTAAAAAGATCTTCCCTCCTGCCAGCATACGGTGCAAAAGTTTTAGCATGGTACCTGCAGTACAGCGAAGTAACGCAAAAACAAAGCTCTGAATCATTATGCAATGGTGCAGAGCGTCATGATTGGAGATTCTGTATTAATCCGTATAAATGACATGAAGCAGCTTTTCGTAATGACAAATCATTTGAATAGCCTGATAACACGGCTCGTCATTATCTATTTAAGCAAGCTCCCGAGGCCTCGTGTACGTGCCAGCGGAATCAATTTGTCCTGCATTCGAATAGGTTGTTAAACACGATGACATCACTGCCAAACATAGGTTTTAATCGGTGACGTTTATGAAACACCTGAGCATGTACTAGTCGGTGGTAGAGGACGTAATTAGTTGTGACGGTACCTTAATTATCATTCGGTCTATATACAATATATTTATGTATGAATAATAAAGAAAATCGTTCCTCGCTAGATCATTGATAAAAATGGAATTATCGATATTAATTATGCGTACTACATTTTTTGTTGATAACCGGTCATTTACAGTGTTATCGCAATAGTCGTTTGATAAGAGAATGCATAGCTTTCAAGGAAGACAAAAGAATTGGGTTTCGAACTAACAAGTCGTCTTGAAGTATAAATGTATGGCGATAGCATAGCAAGGCGAGCAATGGCAATTAATGCCACTGACGATAACGTCAGGATGATTAATAAAGGCTGATGTTATTGGTAAATTATAGAGATAATTTTCAGAGAGACATAAACAAAGCATCTGTCGATAATTTGATTGGACGTAATTTTCGATATCTCTCAGTATCGATATCTGTCATATTTATCAAAGAAAATTTTGACACTTTCATACGAAGAGAAATTGCAATTCAACGAAACGCAGAGAAATGAAAAATGTGCAAGTTGCCATTAGCGTGGTCAAGTAAATAGATAATAAATAGCTATACTATCAGGATAACGATCCTTCCTGGAAACTAGTTCCGCGAAGCAGAATTACGTCAGGTTTATTCTTGGTCAGTTTCATTCGACATTGGCGTACAGGAGCAGGAATAATTACGCGCCAACAGCCGTGATACTTTTATAAGTTTACATACCGGGGAAAGAAGGTTGTCGTCATCGATCTATTAATAGTCATTTGGGACACGATCATTAGTAATTTCGTATTAATTCTCAGTTATTCTTAATTACCGTTGCTTGGTCCGCCAAGCGTAACAGCATCGATATATATAGCTATAGTGTAACATGCACTCACCACATCGTGACGTATGTCAGTGAAGTCGGTGATGACGTGTTCTTCCCTGACGTCACGATAGTCCTGGACGGACGTGAAACTAGACGAATGATCGATCAGGTAGGACGATGACTGTTGAACTACTTCCGAAGTGTGACTGATATCCGTTACGTCGACAATATTTTGTCGATCGACGTTATCGATTTTCGATGTAACCGTCACGACGGAATCTGTTGGCACAGTTGGCCTTGGTACGTGATCCTTGCTAGTTTCGCTAGGATGACGCTTATCAGTTGGTTTCATAAGATCGTCCTTTGGTTTCTTCGTATCCTGGGGTTTCTTCGAGTCTTGCGGTTTCTTCTGATCTTGAGGCTTTTCATAGACGAACGAACCGTCCCAGGTTGAGGAGCCAGGTTTGGTCGGACGTACTGATCTGTCGCCAGGACTCTTTTCGGGACTCTCTGATTTTTCTTCGGGCGATTTTCTATCGTCTTTAGGACCACTTGGTTTTCTTGGTGAAATCTCCTCGCCAGGTTTTTTCGGTCTACCGTCATCAATTGGTCTTTTACCATCTTGTATTTCCTGAACGATCGTTTTCGAAATGCTGGACGAGTCCAAGGTCTTTGAATCTGTGTGAGATGATTGTTCGACCACGTAGGAGCTGCTGACAACCTCAGAGGAACTTTGCCGATTTTTCGATATATCAGAAATCGATATTGACGATACGTGATCAGTTGATTGGATCGGTTCGCGTATCTCAACTCTCTTCACGACGTGCCTGCCTTCCGGTTCTCTTCTGTCAGCTGGTTTCCTTGGTTCGTCAGGTTTCTCCGTGACAAACGATCCATTCCAGGTAGAAGAACCAGGCTTGTCAGGTCGTGTGCTCTTGTCATCTGAACGTGGTGCTTTCCAATCGGGACTTCCGGGTCTACCTTCGATAGTGAAGGTCTTGCTAGTAGTAGGTTGTCCATCAACAATGATGACAGTTTCTTTAGAAGTTGTCGAGAAGTCCACGTTCCGAGAATCCGAATAGCTTTCATGGGTAGTCGATTGCTCGACTATCAAGGAATTGCTGGCAACTTCGTTATCAACACGCGTCCTGGTCTCATCAGTCAGATCCAAAGTGGTATCACTCACGTTCTTCCTGGTAACGACGGTACCAGGTTTCCCTGGCGTACCCTGTTGACTTGGCTTACCAGCTGGACCTCTAGTAGATGGCTTTCTGTCGTCGCTGGGTCTTTTTGAATCCAAAGGCTTTTTTGCGTCCTGAGGTTTTTCGATAACAAATGCTCCGTTCCAGGTAGACGCTCCTGGTTTTGTAGTTCTGACGTCTCTTTCCCGTGGAAACTTCTCAGGACTTCCTGGTCGAACCTTGGGAGACTCCTGACGTTCACTTATTGGTCTGCCTCTTGGGGTTCCAAGACGACCATCATCCTGAATAATTATCTCGGACGTGACCGAAGAGATGCTGACGTCCTTGGCATCTGTGAAGCTTTGCTGACTTGAGGAATGTTCAACGGTGTAAGAGGATGTTGAGATTTCTGTCTCGTTTATCGAATTATCTTCGGTCATGTCACGAATGTCAATCAGCCCGGTTTTTGTACCGGTTTTTCGTGAAATCGAATCCTGAGGTGCACCAGGAGCCCGATGATCAAACGTCGGCATCTTGGGTGTCTCGTATACGAAGTGTCCATCCCAGGTGGACTGTCCAGGTTTGGTGCTCCTGGGGAACGTGTCTCTGGGTCTTCCTGGAGACCCAGATAGACCTGGACCACCCTCTACGGGTCTTCTAGTAGAGAAATCCTCCTCCTGAATCTTATCCGAGATGGACGTGACCGACGAGATGCTGACGTCCTTGGCATCTGTGAAGCTTTGCTGACTTGAGGAATGTTCAACGATGTAAGAGGATGTTGAGATTTCTGCCTCGTTTATCGAATTATCTTCTGTCACGTCACGAATGTCAATCAGCCCGGTTTTTCTACCGGTTTTTCGTGAAATCGAATCCTGAGGTGCACCGGGAGTCCGATGATCAAACGTCGGCATCTTGGGTGTCTCGTATACGAAGTGTCCATCCCAGGTGGACTGTCCAGGTTTGGTACTCCTGGGGAACGTGTCTCTGGGTTTTCCTGGAGATCCAGATAGACCTGGACCACCCTCTACGGGTCTTCTAGTAGAGACATCCTCCTCCTGAATCGTATCCGAGACGGAAGTCACTTTCTCTACATTCTTCGAATCACCAGTAGTGGAATATTCGACGATATAGGAAGAGGATACCGCCTCGGAGACGTTGGAGACGTTCTGCTCCTCGGTGACGTCCTGGACGTCGACGGAGTCGTTTCTCTTCTTCGTCGTCCTGACGACGGTCGCATCGGTCGTTCGTTTCGTTGTATCATCTCGCGGTTTCTCAATTACAAACTGCCCATTCCAGGAGGAATCGCCAGGTCTACTGGGACGTCCTGCCGCCGGTAGCCCCGATGGTTCTAGTTTACCTTGTGGCGACTTTCCATCGTCAACGTGAACGTAACTCTCATGGCTAGCGTCCCTACGCTCGTGAGATATGAAGCTGGTGGACTCCGTAGCACCTTTTGCAGTGCGAATCATGCTTGATGATTCCTTCCCATAGGTACCGTCCTGACTATATTCTCTGGAATCAACTCTCTCGGTACTCTCGACGATATCCTGCCCAGGGTGATGGAAAACAGTCGCGTCCGATACGTTTCTTTTATGGGTGTCAACAGGCTTCTCATAAACAAACTTCCCGTCCCAGGAAGAATCACCAGGTCTGCTGTAACGTACCTGTTTGTGATCCTCATCAGTGCTCGTAACTTCGCGTTGATCCACTATCTTTCTATCATCCGTGTAATCAGTGGTATCGCTTATCACATTGCCTGAGGAATCGTATACAACACTCCTCGTAACAGTGCTGCCCTGAACACTGCTATCCTGAACGATGGTACTGGAGGATTGTCTCTCGTCTACGTAAGATGACTTTTCAACTACACTGGAGCTGGATCTGCGTTCATCCACATTGGATGATTTCTCAATCGTCTGACTGCTGGACGATCCTTTCTTCTCCTGGACGCTACTGGATGTCGATTTTCCAGGGCTTCTACGATAATCCTGCTGAGGATGCTGGAAGACTTTAGAGTCCGAGACGTTCCTCTTGATGGGTGTCGCTCTCTCGTGTACGAATTTCCCGTCCCAGGTCGAGTCTCCTGGCCTGGTGCGCCTTACATGACCTTCCTTGTCGGACTTGTCACTGATGATCTTCCTGCCGGTACTGTCAACGATGGTTTTCTCGAAAACGATGTTGCTGGAGTTCTGATCGACGCTTCTTCTGGAGCTGTCGGTGGTGCTGGAACCGGATCCAATCTCCTGGCGTGAACTATGACTGACCCCGGTGTTTTCAATAGTGGATTTACCATCCGTGACCCTTGTCCTTCCTGACTCCGGTGTCACGGTGGTCTCACTGTCAATACTTTGACTGTTGCTAGAAGTGACTACGCCATTGTCGTCGACCTTATGACCCGACTCGTGAATCTTCGTTGTGCTCATGACAGTCTGTCCATCCTTGGTGACACCTTGTGAGGCGACCTGATCCGATGTCCTGCTCTCGCTCGACTTCGAAGAAGTCTGAACGATCGGCATCGACGCCGATCCATCGATGATTTGTTCCGATGATGCGGTGCTGGACGAGGTCGATTTTTTCGTACTTTGGGAATGAGACGAAGTTTGACTTTGTCTTTGAGTCTGTAGGGATTTACTGGAATGACCAGAAGTTTCACTCTGGGTAGTCTGAGCTATGGACGAGCGTCCAGAGTCCTGAAGACTTTTCGAATTCCTTGATGAGGTCGATCGATCGGTTTCCTGGAGGGTCCTGGATGATCCTTGTTTGAAGGATTGTGTCTGTTCTCCAGCTATGAACTCCTCTGAACTTTTGCCAAGCTTCGAAGACGAAGAGGCTTGCTTTACTGTTTTTGGCGCGTGCTCAATGACTTTAATGACATTTCCCTTGGAGTCCATGATGACCTCACGGCTCGCGCTGGTCATTTCAACGACGCTACTTCTGGACTCGCTCTTGGCTACGTTCTTCGCCTCCTGGACGACGCTCGTCGTCGATACGACCTCGGTCGACTGTACGCTCGAGGCCGTCGAGCTCTTACGCGCCGCATCTGTTTTCGATGTGCTGGATGTGTTGGACGTGCTGGCTACTTCACTGACATTCTTCGTCGTGCTACCTTTACTCTTCCCTTTCGTATTGCTTCCTTTCTTCTGAATAGTCATTTTGACGTTTACGTCAACACAGCCAGATCGTAAATAATCGATTTCTCCTTTACTTCTCACTGTTTACAAAATCAATTCGTAAACTCTCGACGCGCTCGAATTACTCTTCCACGCGTAACACGTACCGAACAGATAGAAATATAAGAAACGCACGATTAAATACAATACCAAATTAACACACGTGTAAACGGGTAAGTTAAATTTCAAATAAATAAAGTGAACAAACGAAAAACGATAATATAAATAACATCAACAAAATACAAAAGATTCAAGATATTCACAAGAAAGCATAACGATCTTCGAAATCTCAGTAAATTCCTTTCTCTCTCGGTTATAACACTTTCTTTTCACTCGATTTAAACTCTTCGACAATTTCTTTCTTTTCGCTTCTCTCGTCCTGCCTCTTCGTTCACTGGCTGCGTGTCTTGCGCGATCGCGGCTTAAAAACTGCCGATGGTCTTGACGGTTTCGTATCGCGAGTCGATGTGGCATCGGCTCTGCCTGGTAAACTCTAGTGACCAGACTCTCCAACACTCTTTCTCTCTCTCTGTCTCTCTCTCTCTCTCTCACACTCTCCCACTCTCAGAGAATAACAGAAAACGCACTCATAAACTTTACACACACACACTCTCTCTCTTTCTCTCTCGGTGGACATACGAGACTCTCACAAGTGGCTAACGCTTGAGAACTCACGGCTCTCTCCCTCTCTCTCTCTCTCTCTCTCTTTCTCTCTCCGTCTCTCTGGTACCGATCTCTCCCTACTTCTGCTTTTTTCCAGCTCGTTCTCAGCCGCGTGGGACGTTACCACATCGACATTAGCCATTTACCAGCCACGCACTCACTGATCTCACACATGCCTTTCGCATCATCTAATCACGATTGTATCTATACCCCCTATACACCCAACCTAACCTAATCGCTCTACGTGCCTTATGACTATTTACATCTTCGCGCAGAGGTGCGCGTGCGTGTGGTCTTATTACGATTGCCGGCGCGATTCACACACGCACGCGCACGCGCACACCTACAGTCAGGCACCTTCGTGGAACCGGTTCTTCCGCGCTGCACGTAGCGACACATCGCGAGACCGGTACCACAATTTTGAAGTAAACCAGGCGATGACGTAGCTCTTGCAAACGATGACGATCTCCTATAAAAAACTGTAAACTGGCTATGCGCGATCGGTTCTTCAATTTATTCACGTTTCGAACTTTTGGCTTACGTTGGTTTTCGGCATTGCTCTAGAGTCGCTGATATTTGTTCCGATTACCGTGAATTTAATGAAATTCGCTTTGCCATCGCTTTATTCATCTATTTCGCAATTAAGCATCAGCAACTCGCTCGACTTTAATTAATGAATATTATTCTCCGCGAAAATCAAGGCAGCCGTTTATCGAATTCTCTTCACGTAATATCGGCGCCATAATAAGATGTAAAGTATCGAGAGATCGACCCAATTCGATCGATTCCCCTTTGGAATCTGTTTCTCGATTCCGATCGAGTCTCGTCGTCTTCGCCTTAATCGGAAAGAAGTCTTTCGAGTTCCTCGCACGGCAAAAGTACTAAATGAATCTTTCGTACTGCTTATTCGTAATATCGTCAAGAGATAAGACAGATAACGGGAGCATTTATTATTTGGGCCACAAACGTTACCGTGTCTCGTAACGTTCGAGAGAATAAAATGACGGTCGTTTTGAATTTTATTAAAAAAAAATAAAAATTTCAATCGAACTAACAACGTTGCCATTTTTTCTGCCAGGTTTCACGTAACTCGACGCGTTAGTCACAAAAAACAATGTTGCAGCCGACGACAGGAAGCGACCAGACACGCGTCTGCACTAACGTACGTATACGTGAACATATATAGATATAAAAAAAAGTGCCAGTTAAATATCGGCGTCTTGCGTAATACTAATTTCAAACTAAATACAGTCACGCCTCGTCCTTCGAAGAGTCGAAGCATACACGTCAGTTTACTCATTCGTCGCAAATACACTCTGTCGTGTTTGGGAACTCTTTCTCGGCACTTCGGTCCCGACTGTTTTGAATATCGATAAAAGAAAGAAGAAAGGGAAGAAAATAAAATTCACTTTGATTGTCATAACGATGACGAGCGAGAAGAAGAAAGTAGAATTTCTCTGATGCTGGAGAGAGAGAGAGAGAAATTCGTATTCCTGGTAAAAGCAATAAAGGTTCTCAGTCATGAAGGTGTAATGGGTACTCGTTTCCTCTTATTGTTAAATCTCTCTCCGTCCTTTTCTCACTCGCACGCTACGCTTCTCCCGAAGGAGAAAAAAGCGTTACAAAGGGATTCCGTGTCTCTAGACGCGAATAAAGCTTCTTCTCACAGCCGAGACGCTCTCCTATTTACTTAACGCGATAGAAGTGCAGAATCTTCAATCCTCCGGATACGTTTCCAACTAGCGAAAATGTCTCTTGCGCGGAATTTCCTCGTTCAGTAATGTCGTGTGTATACAGAGTGGGAAGATAAGACGTAAAATTTAATTGATATTGTACAAAAGAAATGAACGTCGTTCTAGTAATATTTCGACCAAGCAAAGTTCTCTGTAGATTTCGTTTGGCTCTGTAAAAAAAAAGGTCAAAGCGTGGGCAACAAATCGGCTATAGTCACTGTGTGCGGCCGTGCAGGGCCGCACGCCGTGTTTCTCGACGTGCGCCGTATTTGGTGAACGAGACGGAATCTGTGGGCGAACCAGAAACTCTACAGGACGCGTCATTCGACTGCTAAGAGAATTCTTGCAATCGGTATACAAGCGATGGGTTTTTTAAGCTTGTCGTGCAGACGCTCCATTTCTGCAGCATGGCAGACACTTTTTTTCTCGTTTTCAAATTGACCGAAATTATGAAATTTCAAGCCGTCCGGATTTCGTTCATTTTTATAACGATTTCATTGACTCGTGACGTGGTACTATGCAATTTACGTTTTTAGAGAGTACGTGAAACGTCATAGACGGAAGCACCCACGCGATTCGATCGAATGCAATAGGAACCGTGAGTGTTCGAACGGCCTTGAACGGTCAGACTGCCCACTATTTTACTCGGTTTTACCAATTTCGATGATTTCTTTGAATTTCAATTTAAATCGCGTTTACCATGCACGTCGATCCAGGACACTTGTTTTGGTGCAGATGATAAATTTTCATTCGGGATTTCGTCGATCCGTGAATCATTCTTCGAATCTGAAGCTTCTGGAGAAACGTGAATGGTAAAAGGACATAGATAGTGTCTAGCGCCATATTTAGTTATACATAGGGCGAACGTGAACTCTCTTCCGTTATTCGTAAAATTTACGTCCTTATTAGTATTTGCAAGTTCTACTAGTCTTATGATGATTTCCGCTTGAAAATCCAGGAAATTCAGCATAGACAGTGGATCTGTTGTTCTTTAATGATAAATCGGCTTGTTTCGGTTGGTTGTCGTAAAGTTTTTTAATTTTCTACCGAGACTCGAGTTTCCTTCTTGAAACAACCTGATACAACGAACTGCAGAGTCTCGTTATTAATTAACCTTAAACGTACAACTTTCGAAATTGAATCGCTTAATAAACAGTCATATTCTCGAATAGCCTCTTCTTCCTTACTTCGTTTCTACTCGAGTTCTCATTATCCCTCGATAAAGTGAAAACATTGTTATCGGTCTTACCAGATATAGAACCTTGCTCGGGAGTAGACGTTAAAAAAAGGTTTACGGCATAAATCAATTCAGTAAAGCAGACATAATTTTTTTGAAAAAAAAAAAAAACTTATCCTCGACTCCTCGGAATTTCAAATATTTAAGATGGCGACTGTTCGACTCCAATGGGACATCGAAGCTATGACGTCATCAGACGTAAGGCCACATGTGGTCACTCGCGTACGACCAATTGGCCCCAGACGAGTGTTATGGCTGGACCCGGAAAATTTGATCTTTGAAAATCTAAAAAAAAAAAATGTCTCCAATCAATGCATGTATATCTGCGAGACGAATAATTCGGCCGAGTAAACCGCATCCTGTTGCAGCTCGAGCTCAGTAGTTTATCCCCTCGTTATTTATTCATTGAAGAAACTTTTCACTCTAGCAGAGTATTGCAGGGAAAACGACAAGAGGATTTCGGAACAACAGATCAGCAGATCCGACGAGCGTCCTTCGGGACGTCGCAAAAGTGCATAAGTCTGCATCATGACCGAGGTGGCAGCCGTGCAGCTGCAGGGCCGAAAGATTTCAAGTGCATTTCCAGCCCATGATGTCACTGACTCTTTGGTCTTGGCTTCCTTCTTTTTTTCTTCTCAAGATAAAGCAAAGGGGCGAGTCGAGTGTCTGGTTCGTAGAAACAATGAAGAATATTTAAGGAATCCTGCGCCAGTTTTGATAAGCAAACAAAGCCAAATACGTCGATGATAAATAAAAGAATATTCCAAGTGTCGAAGAATCGAACTAAGGAATCCTTCGACTTCACATTTGTTCGGCCATGACACTAAAACACAACTTATACAGTGTCTCTCAAACGAGGTCGACCGTCTGGCCTAAGAAAATGTCAAGTTGATTTGATGAATAAAAAAAATTAATCTCATGGGATTAAAAACTCTCGAACCACCTTTGTCCTTCGAATCGACTAAAACATACATATATAGCACTGAATTCTGTACACGTGTCTATTTTTAACATTGTTAACGATCGTAAGACACCTTTATGTGTACAGGGTGATTCTATTGAAATGCATCAGTTTGGCAAACGACCACACGACACTCATCGAATCTGACTGATAAATCCAATTTGTACATGTCTCCGTATGTGCGTGTGTGAAACGCGTTAGTCAAATAGTCAGTCCCTGCACGTCGATTGATCCACGTATAAATTCAATTGAAATCGCCACGCTGTTGGCGAACCGTCAAAATGCAATTTTGTGGAGCCACACTGGATAAAGCTGCGACATAGAAAATTGACACGATTATCTATAACCGTACAGATGCACCTATACGAGTTCGTAACCCCGACCCTTTACTAGCATACATGTGTATGAGGCTTTACATATCCTCATATAGGTATACTTCCTCTAGCTTGTAGTATAAGAAAAACAGTCGGTCGTCTTATTGTTGAACAGACTGGACACATGTGCCACGTGGTCTTGACATTACGTCGATCTGGCGGATTTCCAGTATTTATAGTATACGTATATATGTAGGTATACATTTGTAAGGATACACGTGTTTAACGATATGTGAGAATGTGGGGACTGATACAATTTCATTGAAGTAATTTTAATTAAATTGTTACATTAGCTTTGTCCCTTTCTTCTCTCTCTTTCTAACCTGCGGTAGATAGTAACGTGTTTATCGATAAAACAATGGTTGGACTGTATATTGCAGTATATGTATATCTATACTATACAGTCTTTGACGTTTGACCCGCATCGGTAAAATTGCTTCGGTTGATTTTTCATTGTTTTCACAGAAATAATTATAGTTGGTATGCCGCGGGTACGGGGATATGTAGACTCGTTGGAATTGACGTTGCAGGTTTGTAACTTCATTAGCATCTTTATAATTCACTGTTGCTACAACATACGGGATGAACGTTAAGGAATTTTAATGCTGTGCAAATATTTGGCAAATGTAATCGCGCTGGAAAAGGTCAGTTAAAGGGAGCTTATCGCTTCGCTGTACTTTCGGTGCCGTGCGAACGGCTACACGTGAGCTTGCTATTATTTTTCTTACCTTCTACTATTGTATTACTGTAGATCGGTATATCAACTTTTCCCGTATAACATATGTTTTAGCATGATGCAGCGTATATGCTTCTTTTATATGCAATAGAGGGAAACAGCTGTACGATTTGTGCATAATTATTGTAATTTGCTCTGGTATATAAATAGAGAATTTAAATGCAATACCAACCTGAAACCACCTGTGTAGAATCTGGCAGCGTCATTCGTTCCTGTCGTCCGCTTCCTTCGGTCGCTTTTTAAAAATTTAACGCCATCTTACGTTATCATGAAAATTCATTGACGGCGAATACGTATTTTAAACGGTATGATTTATTTTAATTGTTTTAAATTTAGAGAATAATTATGGGCCAAGCACCGAGGACATTTTAAGCTTAAAAAAGGTCACGGTACTAGCCTTTTTCTTAGGAACTCTTTTTTATAGCGTTTGACTCAAAATTCGTAACACGAGAATTTACGAAATGGAGTCTTTCTCGACAATTAGCTGAATGTTGCGATGTCATTTTTTTCTCGGATCCTATGGGAATTTCGTGTCTTTCGAAATAAAACGATTTCGGTTAATAAGGAAGAGACCCGTCGGCACGACAGCGAGAGGCGTCGCTTATCGACGGGTAACGAGGAAACGTACGGAACGCGCCGTTAACGCGGTTCGTCGTTCACTGACGAGTTTAACGAGATACCGAAAAATCGCGGCGGCCGCACATTCCCGCGTCAGACGTCGTTGCCATGGGATACGACGTTAAACAGACGGTGCGCCGTCGCGTTACCTTCACCCTGTGCAACCACGAAATGCAGCCCGACGACTGACGTTATCGCTACTATAGTTATTTACCTTCATTGGCTACACTGATTATACCACTAACGACAGCGGATACTTCAAGCGTCGTCCTGGATACCTGGATACACAATCGGTGCGCCGTCGCGACGTCTCTCCTTGGTACTTTTTGTCGTGGGTTCGCTCAACTCTGCTAACGAATTTCCTATTATTACAAGATGCTAAAAATAGCGAGAAACTGTCTTTAGCTTTCGTTTAATATTATCAGTTACGTCTTATCAGTTATGTATGTTGATGGTTGTAAAGAATGTGACGCTTACCAGTTAAGAATTACTATTTTTCACAGTATATGAATGATTCACGTATAATGATTTGATACGATTAGTGAGATTTTATAACTTCCGCTAAAAGCAGAATTGGAGAAGAAAAGAAAGAAAATTCATTTGAGGTAAGTTTAACGACCTCTGGTACCCTTGAACTTTGACATTAGGACCTGTCCAACAAATGTTTGGAGCTTTGAATATGGATAGTTCAGAAAAGGCGTTTGTTTGTGAAAACAAGCGTATGAACTTTGATAAATGGAGTAGATTGAGATTGATCATTATAATAGTGCTGGTAGTAGGAGTAATATTTTTAATTACCCATTGAGACTAATACTATGTTATGAGATTAAAAATAGAGCAATAACTTATTACCATATGCTATTATTTAGTATTTATACAATAATGAAGTACGACAGACTAGGAGAAATGAAATACTCTGTATATTCCGAGAAATATATATTGTAATATAAAAAATATCTTGAATATTAACTTACATATTTTGTTCTATGACCAAACAAATGCCATCAATATATGATATAAGTATATGACATCATAACACATTATGTCTTCACCTTAATTACTAAATTCTTTTAAAGAAATCTATAGAGCCATAAGCACAGACAGTTATTGTATGCTTCAGAGGAAGTGCAGTATAACAGAAACAGTCTCATACAGCATAATCCCAAATCCAACGAAAAAAGCTAACGCTCTGTGGGGTTGTTTAGGAATAACAGCATATACTAAAGTATGTGTCAATCTTGCAATTGCAAAGGCACGGATGAGTTGAGTAGCTAGCCAAACGGAAGGACCAGTTTGCAGCCAAACAAATGTGATCAAAATCCAGGGCAAAATATTTTCAAGATCATTCTGATGTGCTCTACGTACACGCTCTACATCTGGATCATCATACTTGATCTTCGCTGATTTATCCATAAGATCCTCTGAATTGGCAAACACCTAAAATAAAAATGAACTATTAATCAGTAATATTATACATTTATTCATATAGCTATATTAGTTATATAGAGAATAATAATATACCTAATACTATCACAGATCCCAGAAAAGAAGGAATAGTACAAAGCATGCGAATGCGATACAATATAATACTCTACGAATAATTTAAGTTGCCATCTGAAGTACAATAACTAGAGAAAGAACTTTTATTGATCAAATGATGCAACTGACATAGATGCACATGAAGTATCCTATTATTTTAAGGTAGTACTGATCTAATATCATAATACTGTTATTAAAAAATATTGTAAGTAGTAGCATAATAGCATATTCAATAAATGATATGAATAAACACAGTGAACAAACTTACCTTTTTTTTAAATCGCTGTTGTGCAGTCAAAACTACCATAGTCAGAACTTTTAATATGAGAATACCAGACCAGAAGGCAAATACACTGAAGAGTTGAGGATCAATTGCGGTAGTCATTTTGAATGTTTCACACGCTTAGAATTCTAAGACAAAAGGCGTTACCGCTGCGAAATACACCGCTTGAATCTTGTACTTTACTAGAATCTTATAGAAGCCTCAACGGCTTTTTATGCCTTCGTGGCGGAAAGATATAACTTGCTGTGTCACGTTAATGAGATAACTAGTACTTCATTTTTAAAATTTACTGCACAGAATATTTTGTAGTGGCTGTACTAGTCAGATAAAGTTGTTTCCTACTCTATCTGGATTTACTAATCCAAGCTTTTTGATTGGTTAAAAGAAATCATCATGGGAATGAGGGAGTGTGAACGTTAAAATTATTTCATTATAAATCGTAATTATTACGACTTTATGTAACCTTGTAAAATAAGGAATATAAAGTTTGATAACATAAGAAGCATAGAGGAGGCTGTATTCAGTAATTGCTATAGGACCTGCGATAAACTTAGTGCCTTATCATAATTCATGATAAAAAAAATACAATTCATTGTGGTTTTCATTGTGGTCATCATATGTAATTAATTAATATTTGAAAATAACACGGGATCACAGAAAATTTTTGAATGCTCACCTTCGATATGATATACACCAACGCTATCTCACAGTACCATAAGAAACTTTATCTAGAACAAGTATTACTCTCAAGATACATTCTAACTAACCGACCATCGTGTTAAAATCAATAAGACGGCATTCTAACCATCGAGGAGGTTATGAACAAGCTTTAAGCATAAACTAAATTTTGCTATAAAATATTAAATCTCGTCTATTAAATAAAGACGAAATCATTATTAGACTAGAAATAGTTGCATTTTCTCTGCGATAGGCAGTAGTATCTTGAAAAATCTGAATTTTCAAACGTAACGGTAATTCAAACTCACTACGTCCATTTAACGAACAAACTAATAATGGCATACAGCTTTGCGCATGCGCACTAAGCAACGGTGACGACAGAGCAGCACGTCAGCTGTTTTGTTAAAGTCGAGGTGCACGCATTGGGAATGGTGTATTGTTGATCGTGGGGACACTTCGCAGTTGAGAACACGAAGGACGCGTTCCTTTGTTTATTGGGCGATTCGAGTTTCGCAGTTAATTTCGAAGAAGCGTGATTATTCGCGGTTTTGGTGAGTACCTGCCGGGGACGCGTCAGTGCGGAAAGAGACCTTCGCCAGGGTAGCGCACATCGTTCTCAACTAAAAGAGACCGAAGAAAACCGTGAGGCTCGCACTCGTGTGCGTTCACGACGTAACTCGTCGAATCACAAAGGCGTCCATCCGTCCATTCGAAGCTTGGTGCTGGTGTTGTTGTGAAGGCTTTACAGAGCTTATTTATAAAGGCTTACGATCACGTTCTTCTTCACCTCCTGGTGAGGTGCACGCTCCTCGACTTCGTGAACCTACAAAAATGGCACAGCCCACGAGTAGCGCCCTCAGAGCCCTGGCTCTCGAATACAAGAGCCTTCAGGAAGAACCTGTCGAGGGCTTCCGTGTGAAACTCGTCAACGAGGACAATATGTTCGAATGGGAAGTTGCGATCTTCGGTCCACCAGACACACTTTACCAGGGTGGATACTTCAAGGTTAGTGGACAGCTCCCTTTCTTTCTTTTTTTTTTTTCTTTGAGGATTCTCTAATATTCTGCGGATAAATGCTTAAGTCGTCGTGTATATTTGAACGTTTGGAATGATGCCCAATTTACGATTCCGTGAAAGCTGGTTCATGGTCAGTTTGTATGAATAGCTTTATTAACTGTCTGTAGGAAAATCGCGAAAGAGAAATATGAGCAATGCATCATTTTGTAGAACGATGGAGCAGAACGCGCCTGTATAGCCACTTTCCTATACACGTGTAATTTCGTTGCAAGGAAATAATTATTTGTCAGCAGGATAGGAAGTAATATTTGTAAATAACTGATAAAAAGTGTGATTATCACAATAGCCTGTTTCTTTACCTAATGGTACCAAGAGAAATGACTTTTAAATAGACTTGAAAACTTAACGTTATTCTGTACTTTAACAGTTTCTTTTTTTAAATGTATATACCAATCAACCAATATCCATTTTAGTTACCATTTTAAATAAGGTGAATTTTTTTCGTGCAGAGGATACTGCAAGATTTGCCTTGCAAAGTTCCCCTATCAGATTAACGTTCACAGTTCATAATAAAAGCCAATTACCATTTCTCTTTCATGCACTTCCAGTTGACTGCAGTTTCTAAATTGCAATGCAATTTTCGCAATTCCTTGCTTCTGCATCATTGTCATTTAGTAGCAACAACAGTCAGTCACCCTTTATCCAGTCTAAAACGAATTATTTTCATCCAGCAGTTGGTGACAGATATATCTCGCACATATCGCAGAATCTTTTGTCTCTGCAATACCGCTGAACAAATAATATAAATCATTAACGTTTCAAGATAAATTCGCGTATTTCGTGCGTCACGTGGACGCGATTGACACGTGCAACTACAACAAAGAAGATATTGCTGCGTTATAGGTACATAGAGTACAAATGGAATAATGATAACAATTTCCAGGATGTTATCTACTTTAACTGCAAGGTATCGTAAAGTAACGTCAACTCGGTAATAGTATTCAATTTGCGTCCGTTTCGTGGATAGTAAACATATCTCGTTTCGAAGTTACTAAAAGTTTAAACGAATTCCCGGATTTTCTTAGGTTACTTTTCTCTAGCGACACGCTGTCAGATGGAAGAGGCTGTGCCGTAGGGAATCATGCGGATCTCTCGATGCGCAAAAGTCTCACTATACGTATATACTGAACAGCGAAAAAACATCTCACGTTAAAGAACAAGTTTTCAATGTGCTCGGCGGACATAGACACAGATATCCATAGTGTGCTGTTTTTTACAACAGAAAAAAAAAACAATTAAAAATATCAAAACAGTTCTGACCCCGAAAAAAAAAAACATTCCTCCTGAATATAAGTTTGTTTACCGAAACGAGGCTGTAAAGCCTTAATAAATACGTTAACTCAGTTCGGTCAAATTGAACTACAGCGAATGTATCTCTTTGTGGGAGGAATGAGAGAGATGAAAACAAAAGTAGTCACATTGGGCGCATTAATTATTCCTTAAAGTCGGATCGATCTTTTGCGCTCATTTCTAAATGTCCGCAATGTCAACCTGGTGCAATTTCGCTGCACGCGAACAGAAGTTGACATTACCTTGGCCGCTGGGGCCAGTCGGACAGTAGTACGTTGTGCATCATTGATTTTTTCTATGGGAAAGACCAATTTTACATGGTAACAACGAGTTACGACATGCATTCGCGCGTGCAGCCACCTGGACTCGTCGCAGGCGCGATTCGATTCACTTTCTCACGTGTCTCCTGATAAGAGATATCTACAAAGGCAAACTAGGAGTATATAAGAGCGAGACGGCCGCTCGCTCTCGTCGTTCGACTCCCTGGCATTAATCGAGGCACGAACCGATTTCTTTCTTGGCTTGGGAATTTAAAATTGCGAAGGAGCTCTTGCCCAAGCAGCAGTGCCAGCTTTGCCATAGCGCTTATATTGTATATCGATGAACCAATGCAATGGGATCAGCGTCATCGTTGGTTGACCTGCATTCTCGCGCAATCCTCTCAGGTCCCGTTCTCATTGCGCTACCGAAGAGACACGAAGTGTCAGCGAAGCTTGTCAAATCGCGTGGCCATTTTTTTGAAGACTCTCAGTCACCAAAATAACGGAGGGAATTAACGTGACAGGGAAACCTTATTCTATTTATTTTAGGCGGTCGTATTATTTTTTTTTTTTTTCCTATGGCACAAGAATCTGGCACCTTCGGATATGATCGATAAAACCGCAGCGGAAGGTCCTAAGAGACAGGAAATACGTTGTCTTCGATAACTATAATAGACGCATTCCGGAATAAATATTGGCCGTTTTCATTGGCGCATGGTACACGTGGTATTTATCGGGAGGTTACAGTCCGCCGCCTTGAAAACAGCCAAATGTTCTTTCCTTAAGAAAGACAATTGTTTACACGTATGAGGAGGTTAGGTTTCTTCATAAACGCTAATAAGAGTACCAACTGAATTTCGTCGAAAATTTTACAATAAATTTCTTTATTTCCGCTCGATTGTCGGATCGTTGAATATACATGAGATAAAAAGTGACGCGTTATCGATGTGTCTTCACGAGGTCGTTAATCATCCTCAAGAGACATCGAAAGAACAGATGCGGAACGGTATTAAAAATGAAGAGCCTATTTGTAGAGCTTTAGGAACGCACGGAGCAATCTTCAAAGTCTTCGACAACCCGGAAATTCGAAGAAAATGGAACGGGGTCAATTATTTCGAATTGACCCTCGAACATCTCCACGTGACTCGGCGTTGATTTTCCTGCTTTTCGAAAAGTCTTTATAACGGGTGACCACGAAGTCAATTATCGTTGAGGCATTTTTAAATATCGTTCTAAGCCAGCTGAATCTGGAAATCTCGAGACTCCGAAGGACAGAAATATTCTCGAACGTACCGAGGTGTCCCTGTACATGTTCAACTATCTATTCTTCCTTCTCTCTTTCTTTTCCTATGTCGCCCTCTACTTATCTCTCTCTCTCTCTCTCTCTCTCTTTCTCTTTCTATCTGTCTGTCTGTCTGTCTGTCTATCTATTTATCTATCTATGTGTACCACCGACCGTAGGCGCGTTTCGCTCGACTCGCGTTGTCCGCTTTCTAAACCACTCTCTGCTTCGTTGTGCTAGCCGACTCCTGGTCTCTCGGCAGTCTCTCCTCTCTACATAACGTAACGGGTCCTCCTCTCTGTATAATAACGTAACCACCGACGGCTACCTGGCCGCTGCTATAATAGTATAGTAGAGCCACGGCAGTTACGATGGTAGCTGCAGTGGCTGTAGAAGCCTATAGGAGCTGCTGGAGCTACAGGAGGTAAACGGCCAGTCCGCCGACCCTGTACCATAGGCACATACAGTCAGGGTAACCAGAGAAAGAGAATGCTGATAACCGACACGATTCGCTCTCGTTATTCTGGACATTCGATTTTTGGATAAACCAAGTAAACCGATCGCGTGTCTCCTAAACTTTCCCGTAGAACGTACTTCATTGCTAACAGCAGGGAATCTTGAGAATACGGAGGTTGCGGTATCGGGCAATCGGCACGAGCTTTCAGCTTCGCTGGCTTAGAAGTCACTGCGCTCTTCAAGGATGGCTCTTGGGCTTTGCACGTGACCCGCATCATCCGTATAATAACTTTTCATCTTTCGTACGCTTGCACGCGGTAGCCATACTTTCTTCTTTCTCCTTTCACCGACTGGCCGTACAGTTGCCGGAGCGTTCTATAAATAGAAAAGAGACCCGAATTGCCTCTCGATTATTTATCAAGTATTACCGTTTACCATGCACGTGACATTTTAGTAAATTTTATGCTTTATTTCGATCGAAAGGACAAGTTGGATTTATATATATATTTTTTTCTTTTCTATAAATACTCTCTCAGGATTCTCTGCCATTGGGTAGGACTGCTGCTTCGACGCTTATGACTCTGCTTACTCACACTGGCTACTCTTCGGTTTACCTACACAAAGTCCTCGTAGGATTACGAAGCGGTGGCGAGAGACCCAAGGAGGCCAGGTTTTCTCGACTGGCCGATCCCGATAACGCTCGCCGCTCCGTCGCTCGGCGAACCCACGTTCCCGATTTATTTCGAGACTTTCCGATAGACGCAACCTGGATTTCACTCCTTGTAATATTGCGACCCACTCGAAATACACGGAGAGCCATACTTCTTGCTGGGTTTCTCTCGTCGACCCCCTCGGATCAGAAGTTCGGTCAGGTTGGGTTGGCAATTATCCTGGATGCATATTTTATTATTTTTTTCTTTCTCTATCTTTCGAACATCTTTACTTTCGCTGTCGCAGAAAGGAAATAGGGTATTCGAAAGATCTCTTTGGATAACCCGGAGACATCTTGAGTCAGCGAAGAACAGCGGTTGGTACTCAACGTAACTGTGAATCGTAGTCGAGCCCCATTTCTATGAAGCATCTCACGAGGCGACAAGCAGATTTCTATGTAGCGAAGACGTAACGACTCCTGGTGAAAGTTAATCGGGATTTTCTCGTTGATCATTTGATCCCTGCAGTGGCACCAACATTAGTAAGAATTATTTTCATTTGTCCATCCAGCCAACGGGACGCGTCAACTTTTTACAGCGACAAAGCGCCTCCGCGTTACGTTTATTCCTGGCGCAGTGCGCGACCCTGTACGTGTCGAGCGGGACTATTTTTTTTTTCATCAATCTTTCGTTTTTTTTTTCTTCGTCGATCGACGCGGAACTAATGCGAACGGAGGATTTTATATTTTCGAAAGGTGCCCTATCCGTGTCCGTGACGATGGACACAAGGGAAAGACCGTTTCCGATAGATCCATTGTATCCGCAGTCCGACTTGCGACTCTATGGAATCATCGATCAGGAGTCGCCCGTACGACGATCGACGGACGTGCAGCTTGTCAAGAATAATATTTGCTTCGTCCAAAGACCAAAGTAGGTTAATTCTAGGAGGGGGGGGGGGGATTCCCAAAGGATGGGCAGAATATTTGGGCCATGACCAGGTCGCGATCAATATAGCGCGTCCCGTTAGCGAAGCCTTCCTGAAGTCTCCGCCGAAAGCGACGATCACTGCCTTCTAGGATCTCCTCGGTAGAATTCAGAGTGACTCTTTAACACGTAAAATCATCCGACGCTCTCTACTCTCTTAGCGACCCGTTCTCTTTTCCTTATGCTTCGTTTTCATGAAGAATTCAGTAGCAGCGAGAGGAAAATGCACAACGGAAATCACATTAACGCGTTACAAATCCGCATTTCCACCGCAACCAACGTCGAGCTGACGTTGACTTGCATTTAGGGCAAACTCCCTGCTCCCTTTTTCCCCTTCTCAACGTTCCCCCCTTTGCCTCGCGCTTCTCTTCCGACGACGCTCGCTTCTTCCCTGAGAGAATAATTCGTGACTAGTAAAATTATCGACACGGAAAAGCTTGTGTATTCGACGTACGGGCGAAATATAATTTTGAACGACTTTTTTTTTGGCCGGTTTTGTCTCTTCTTTTTTGTGTGCTTAGGACGCTTGAAAATTTCGTCGTTGGGGATTTTTGGGGTCGCGCTGTTGTCTGTCAAGAAGATGGCGTTCGTACGTTGACGACGCTTTGGTTATCCGAAGTCGGTAGGAACGTGGGCAGTGAACGACGACGAGGAGTGCAGTGGCTGCGCGAATGACCTTGTCCTCGCTGGTGAACGGAACGTTTCTTTCTCCTTCGTTAATTTCTACGGTTTCGCTATGACTTTCCGACGGATAGATGATTTATTCGGTTCGTTTGGTATTAATTTGTCTCTTGTTTTTTTTTGTTTTAGGCACACATGAAGTTTCCACCGGATTATCCGTACAGTCCGCCGAGCATTCGTTTCATGACAAAAGTCTGGCATCCGAACGTGTACGAGGTGAGTTTTCTACGTGAGTTAATATCGATTTTTATTGTTGGACGGCGGCTTCCTTTATTTCTCTCCGATTATGCGGAATGACATACACGTCGGGTATCAATTGGAACGAAGAATTCGTACAGTCAGTTATTCAATTGGAGAACGATGGAGTCATTGACGCCAAATCACTTGATTCACCGCAATGAAACGAAGTACGGAAAGAAAAGCGATTGGACGAGTTTCCAGGGATTTTGCGATATTTATAGTACTGTATTTTTTATATTACGGGAATATGCTGTCTTCTCAAAGTGGCTTAGATGGGGGAGGTGAGTAGTGTACGGTGGCTGACGTTATTTCCTAGCCACCCTATCGATTCGAGTGAAGGGTCTGGGGGAGAGACTAATCGATAAGCCCTCACTTATGCCCTTTTGCGCTGAACGCGAAATCCGAGGGGATATTTTGAAAAATTAGTGAACAAAAAAAATGAAAATTTCATACTAAGCCCAAATCTCGACTCGCTGTGAGCCAAATCGTACGTGTAACGCGACCTTTTGCTGTTCGCGTATAACGAAACACGTTAACGGCTAACGTGACGCCGACGACGTCGGTGGTTCCTGTGAGCTGCTGCTGCGGGCAGGTTCAGGGGAAATTGGTGGGACAGCAGATGGCAGCGCGTGTTGCGTCCACGAGGCACGACGCCTCTTGCCGAGACGCTTCCTCGTTACGAGATACGAGACGGAGGACGTCGATCTAGTCGGACCGAAGTCCCAGTCGAGTCCACGTCGAGTCCCTCTTGCGACGTCTCTCTTTCGAGGCTCCGTGCGTACCGGGTGAATTATTATTACGAGACGAAAGAGTCCCTCCGGTTGACGCGCTCGCACTCGGCCCGCACTCGCTCAGAGGTCGACGACGCCTCCGAAGTCGTCGGAGCGTGCAGAGAGCGTCGTAGCACAGCGTCGTACTTCTATGCTTCATAAGGTGGAAACTGACAACTAAGGTCGCGCTCACGACCTCTTTCATTGCGGCAGAGACAACCGACCGAAGCAGCAGCAGCAGCAACGAGACGACTGGTGTCGGCATCGCCTTTTTCGATGGTCACGTTGACCTCGACTCCGTTAACGGCATCGCTTTTTCTTAGACTGTAATGACGACGCCGGTTGTACGTGGCAGACGCGTGCAAGGACGACATTCAATCCTGACCTTCCGGATCGAGAAACTTTTTCCGTCGCTTCCTTCTTCTCGTTCACGTACTTTTATTTCGACGCGATCCTCTGCTTCCACATTGGACCGTTAGGAAGAATGAAGAGGCGACACTGGCGCCTCTCGATCATCCGGACCGAACCGCTACGTCTTCGGGGGGTCTGGGAGCCATTCGGCTTCTAATGCACCGAGATAGACGAGCAGCGACGCGGAAGACGCCGACGAAGCGAGGATACGAGGAGGAGACGAGGAGGAGACGCGGAGGAACAGACTCTTCTTCCGCATTAACTCCTACGATCCGCGAACACGCGGTTCTTCTCTTATCTTCTTGGCGCGTCGCGTTATGCATATGTAACCACTGCGTACTAGCTAGACGTGCTTGTGTCAGCCTCCTTTTATATTTCTCTTTCTCGCAAGACTATATATTCTGACCCCGTGACCCCAAAAAATCCGAGGTTACATCCGAGCCACGTCGTCCCGACGCTGTGTGTAACGTTTTACGGCGCTTCTCATGCGATTTTCTGTAGAATCTTATCTCCGTCTCACTCCTTCCTCAATATCTAATTTTTAATTCAGGCGAAGCTCGGCTCTTCCGACTTGTCGGACTTTTGACTCTGAGGCGGCTGATTGTTAGTCTCGTCTCTCGCTTATTATGCGCGGGGACGAGCAAACGCTCCTCTGGGCTGTGCTTTTCTCGAGGGGCCGATTCCACGGACAATCTATTTTCACGAGTGACCTCCGCACGCTCGACATCCTCTTGCGATGCTCCCGTCGGGAGTCACGCGAATCACCGGCGACCTATGTATATTCTCATTCGGTCTTTTTCTGTAAGTTGCCGTGTTCCTCGATTAAATCCCATTCAAACGGCTGGTTTTCGTGAGATCGCGCAGTAGCTCCGAGCGAGAGGACACTGAACTTAGAAGAGAGGACTTTAACGTAGACAATCCTGACGGAGGCTCGAGGAGAGACAATATTTGCAGGAGACGACGTCGCGAAACAGCGCCTCGCGGGCTTTGATATTGTCAGCAAAGAAATTTTTTTTTTTTTTTAATGGAAAAACTGAACAGCTTTTTCGATAATTTCGTTTTACTTTATTATTCAGACGGCACTTGGGAAACGAAGGGTTTGCGAATATTTTTTTTATTCGCGCCATATATTTTCGCCATGCGATTCCTTAGTCTCTTGACTGCTAACGCACGCTGTCTGAACTGTTTTCAAAATCTCATGCTAATTAATATAACCGGAAGAAACAAAGTGTACCGGCATTTTCGCCCGGTAGTCAACTTCGTCCATCGACGTGGATCGATAGGCACGTTACGATGACGCAACGAGTCGCCCGAAATCAAAGGGAAAGGCACTTTCCTTCGTGACGCTAATTCTCATCCGAGGCTCCGCTACGTCACCCGTCGCAATTGGACTTACGCGACTTGCTTTTCCGATAACTTCAAGCCGCAACCACGTGACGCGTCGATCCTTGTAATCGGCTTGCGATCAGCAGCCGCACGTAACTGCCGCCTTCTGGCTCCTTTGGATAATTTTACTAGCTGCCGCTCCATACGCACGGGTCAGATAATTTTTCATCTTTTGGGTTCTTATTTTTTTTTTCTTCCTTACTCCGTCGTCCATTGCCACGGGGCTGCATGGATTTTACGAAATCGCGCAGAGTCCAAGGAGAAGAATCGAATTTGGCACTCGGCCACGATGCGATTACTGTACAGTGCGGTGCATTCTGGCTTTATGCTGAAACGAGCATAGCCGTTTCCTTATGCGCGTTTGTCTTCGGTAACTTTTGGGATTCGAGACGTAAATTTTCTAAGAGAAAATTTCGGATGATCCCATGGATCCTTGTCGGACTTAACCGTTCGTCCCAGGCTCCCCTTTGACCTTCCTTGATGAACTTGCCAAATTAAATGTCCAGACCTGGGCCGCACGCGCAGATGGATAATTCGCAAATTCGTTGTAGCAATTCCGGCCTGGAGCAAGTAGCGTAATTAAACGTTTAATCCTAGCGAAGTTTTCGTTAAATTTTACGTCCTCTCCACGTTATCCCGCAAGTCCCTGGGTATACACGGTGTGACGTTTTCTGCGCCTCGAGTGAGGTCGAAACACTTGTAAGTACCTGGGCGTCGTAGGAGGCAACTCGAGTGGCCGTGTCAAGCCCTGACATTTACTCGAGGATCTTACCTTCAGGCCTGTTCATTATGAGATTTTCAATTGAGCCAGGAACCTCCGCTCGCCTTGTCCTACTTCGTTCAACGAGTCGCGCTGTCCTTACGCGCGAACTGCATATCGCCGGATGCCCTTTCGGTACTGACTTCCGGTACTCAATATGGCATCCAGTCCAGAGGCAATAAAGATACATAAAAGTTCAATCCGAAGGTGACTATGGGCGGTTGGTTGCTCTTTCATTCCTGAAGTATCTGCCTTGGGAATTTCGTGAACGAGCATCGGCATCGATACTGCCAATAGGAGCTACCCTCGTCAGACGCGATACCGATACTCGGGCGAATCAATAATATCGAGATAACCGGTACGAAACTAGTTTGGAACGTAGAAATAAAAAATGACAAGATCATCCAAGGTGAATGACCATCGCCGATAGAATGGCTAACGAAGCCAAGAGATCGATTTCGTGTTAGAATTGATCGAGGCGTCGCATCTTGGGATGCTGCCGTCCCCAGTGCCCGAACACGTGTCTAAACTCTCTTTGTTCGTTTTTTTTTTTTGCAGAACGGTGACCTGTGCATATCGATTTTGCATCCGCCAGTAGACGATCCACAGAGCGGAGAGTTGCCGTGCGAGAGGTGGAATCCAACGCAGAATGTCAGGTTGGTTTTTTTTTGCACTTTCTTCGCTCCTTATATACATTAGAGAGATCCATCATCCATGGGTCGCTGGAGGTATATTTCCCAGGGAGTTATTTTTTTTTTCTTTTTCTCGATCCCCAACCGAATGTGCCTAAGCATCCAGAACAGTCTGGATCCCAATGCATGATGCACCTGACGCACGTGTCCTGTAAATCTTTTTAAAAAATTTTTTTTTTCCCTCATAATTATCAGATAATTCAATGCATTGTTTAGGACAATCCTGCTGTCGGTAATCTCACTGCTGAACGAGCCCAACACATACAGTCCTGCCAACGTGGACGCCTCGGTCATGTACAGACGCTGGCGCGATTCCAAGGGAAGAGACAAAGAGTATGAAAATATCATCAGGTGAGATCTTCTTAACCGTATGAGCGTGCATTGATCGAGTCATAAGTAAATTAACCAATTGGACTGAAAGAGCGAAGGTCGCTTTTGACGCTGGTTTTTTCGCACCGGACACGAGCATTGCGATTGGCAATAAGGCGGTTGCGTATGTACCTGAGTACGCAAATTTATGCACTTGGGATACACGTGGTTGGTTCGTTGAGAAAAAAAAAAGTGTACATCCGTTATCGTAACCTCGTCGGGTAGCAAAGACAATCGGTCGAGTTGCGTTATCACGGCTCTGAGACACCATTGATGCTTGTCCTACAGGAAGCAAGCTCAGGCTGCCAAGATGGAGGCCGAGAAGGAAGGCATCGTCGTCCCTCTGACTCTGGAGGATTACTGCATAAAGACACGGGCGCGACCGGCCGAGCAGCAATTAGACATGACTGATTTCTACGACGACGAATACGAGCTGGACGACGACGAGGATGATCAATTGAGCGCCAGTGATTACGAGGATGGCGACGATAGTGGCAACGGGGAGTCGTGATCCATCTCATAAATTACAAATGAAACGCTACTATTCACTTCTGTATAGGTTAATAAATTAATGGGCTTCTGAACCGGATGCTCCTATATGATATCGAACGGCAGTTTCGCCGTTTGGCCATTCGGTTGGCCATGGGGAATTTATGGGAGGCGTCGTTGACATGTGATTTTGCACTGAACGTTTTAAAGGCGCGATTAAATTAAACGCGACTCGCTGATTGAGAATACTAAATGGACCATGCTCTTTGTTTTAAATTTTGCTATTGTCGTGTCGTGGGAATTTTTTTATTTTTATTTTTATTTTTTTTTATTAAAGTTTCATTCGAACGTTGCTGGGATATGAGAATATTCTGTTTGGAAGCTCCTTAACTTAAGCGACATTATGGTATGAGTATAGATACTTTGATAGAAGCACTGTGCTTGTTGTGTTGTGGCTGGCACGTCGATCTTTTGAATAGTGAGGCTAAATCTAACGTTAGAGTTCTCTACTTATGTAAAATCATTCGTTTCGTGTGGTTGTTTGTGTCGCGAGGCCGAAAGCTCGCATGGCGAATCAATAAATACAAAAATTAATGATTAAATTAATGTGAGTCAAGGAGGACCTGCTGGGGAGTACGATTTGGACGCTCCTATTAAATAAGGTAAATATAATTAGTTTCCGAAGGTTTCGCTCATCCTGCCGGAAGTTTTATTCCTGATGCGAAACCCATCTTATTCGGTATCGAGTCAATGAGGAATATTTTCAAAATCCATAGTGACCCGGCCACAATGCTTAGCCAATACTTAATATATCATTTCTTTTTCTATTTAATTGATAACGTGTAATAAATACTGTTCGGCAGGTCGTCTATGACAAAAAAACGATTTTTCAAAGGTAACATTAACTTCGCGGGGAATTATTAATTCGAAGCTTAACGCCTTTGGTACAACATGGCCGAGCGACGGCCGTAAGTCTTTGCTGTTCGAAAAGTCAGCTACTTTGCTCTACAGCGAACGTGTTAAAAGGAGATACGATTTAGTAGAAGTGTCGATATTGTAAAAAAGAATTTTTCTTTGCACCTAAAGCATTACGCTTTCGTAGAGTTTCAATTGAATATCTTGGTCGAATTTTTCTCCCATTTCAATCCTATCTTGAGTCTTATCAATCATATCTTAAAATTTTTTATTAAAAAAAAAAAAACCAATGACAAAAAACATTAATTTCCCATATGAATTTTGAAATTCGAATGGTTAGTGGCTTGTACTACTTAAACGAAGGAAATACCAGGTACAGCTAAACTTCACTGCGGTAGTTGTGCGTATCGGCTCGTATAACTTAAAATTGTAAATAGACCATAAAACACATTCGTAAAGGAAGAAGATGAAGAACAAAATAACGTTAAGTATGTAAGCGATACTACTACTATTACTACCATTGCGTTTTTGATTGGCGATTTTGTTGAGGAACCGTAAGAAGATACAAAAAGAAAAGAAAAAGGAAATTGAACTGTTACAACGTTTAACGTGCGAAAATGAATAAAGGCAAAAAAGAGAGTATTTAAATTTAAAAAAGAAAACAATATCGTCTCAACCTCGACTCTGTGCTTAACGTTGTTTGGCCAGACTTCAAATTGCCCCTCGTGTCCTCGTGTCAACTCTCGTTTAACGATCTCGGCCATCTTTAATAGACCATAAAGGTCTCGTAGACCGGCCACCTTTGAATGATCGAATGATAAGAGAAGCCCGTACGTGTATACGTTATACATTGTTATTCGTGATTATTTCACCATCTGAAGTTAGCGGGTCTGTTTGATTACTTTCAATTTCTACGATAGAACCATCTTCAGGTGATTCAACGGTCCCGAATAACCTTGTACAATGGACCAATGGATTCGTATCTGTTGGAGATTCTGGGGGTAAAATTTTAATGGCTGTCCTCTACTTTTTGTTTTGTAAATACGAATAAAGATCGTTTTAACATAACCTATAAGCTAACGGCACGAATGCCAGGATGCATTTTTTAAGGACTTAAATTAGAAAAAAAATACACTAACGCGTACTTGATATTTTTGATATTGAAGACAAAAAGCGCCTCAAGTTCTCTCAATATCTGCTGCTCATAACAACGTGTTTCGACCGCGATTTGCCTCCACTGTCAATACCAATTGTTTGCTTCTTCCTGGAGATTCATCGCCAGGGTCCTTACGATTCGCGTGGAAGCTGCTCGACCAGGTGACAATAAACTCTAGCACAATTATCGAGGCTGCATTATTTATTAGCCACAGCAGGATCTTCGTAGTTTTGACATTTTATGCGAGCTAACCTCTTTTCGTCCATTGCTTTTCTTTCCGTGTATTTTCCGGTCATTGAATCCAGTTAACAATTAACAATTAACGTGGATGAACATCGAGTGGGTGACAGCGCGACAAGAGTGAATAATTGTTGACGGTACAACGCGATTAGACGAATTCCTCTGGATTCGTGAAAAATGAAGAATTTTTAATTTTTTTTATTTCTACCCCACAATATTCAACTCATGCCAAATTCATGATAAAACAGTCACGTAATGATTGCTTACGCGACGAGCAGTATTCACGCAATTTATTTTGTCCCGTCCTCTTCTTTCTTTCAACGTTGTCCGTTAGTTCTTTCACACGTGACTTGTTCAGCAGCACGTAGAACAATAACATATATATATATTTCAGTACGTAATACGTATTAGTATATGAGCGTTGGAGATGCTCCACGTAGCCCATCCAAGAAGTAAAGCAAAATTATGCTTATTGAAGTGAAGTAACGAGGAAGTCGCATTAAAAGACTTCAGGGAGTCTCGTAATGGACTAAATGGCAATGATCGATTTTGGTCATTGTAATATAATTAGAGTCGTATGAAACCGAGTAAAATACTCGTTAATTCGTATCTTTCTCAGATCCAATTGTACACGTATGTACGCTCGAATAGCAATCACACGGAATTAGGAATTACGTAGGAACTGATTAATTAATTAACCAATTAATTAATTTAATAGATAGGACAATTCGCGTTTTATATGAATATGAGTTTAATGAGTATATATGTATGTGTATATATATACCGGGCGTACAAGTAATTCACCGACCACTGTCAATACATCGTCGTACATGCATTAATTATATACAATATATAGAAATAAATTTGTTGATTTCAAGATATTTCGAAAGCCCGATAAAGCCTCGAGATTGCCGTAAAGGCCGAGCTGTGAGGGATTTATCTTTATATTTAATAATTATAGGATTATCGAAATAATCATTAATTAATATCGTTCGTGCTATTAAGAAGATTCCTTTGTTCATTTAGGAAATTCTTACTTACGATTAGATATAGTTTTTTTGCTTTGTTTCTTTGTCGTCCGCACGACGTTTTATACTTTGTCTTATCTAAGGCACATTGATTGTTTCTTACAGTCGCGTTTAAGTTTTATACGATGCAATGGGGGGAATTAGTTGATCGATTTCCCGATAAGAGCGGACATGCCGAATTTCAGCTAACCGAAGTGATAATTTATTCCTGTTCGGATGCACTTTTATAAAGGTGATTACATATTGTACGACAAAAAAGACATTTATTCGATATGCCGAGAGCGTCTACGGCACGACGAAGGATGCGGGAAAAAAAAAATAAAATAAAATTACGAAGATGAAAAGTTTTTTTTTTATTTAATCTGCAAGAGAGGAAAAAAGAGAGCACATCAATTTATAAAAGTGATTTGAACGGTGAAATTAACAAACTATCTTTATACTCGAGTACTATTACTGCTACTATATTAATATTATTATTATTAAAATTGCAAGCATAATGATCACAATATTAGTTAATAACGATTTTAACTCTAAGATAGTGTCTAATTGTTTACAAACTAAATAACTTTAAAGGCTATGAAAATATAATTAGTCGTGTAATTTGCCTATATTCGTGTATTTGTGATGTTTAACAATGAGAAATTCGGTTTGAATAAATGTATAGATATGTACATATATACACAGAGAGTATATATATTTTTATCTATGCTCATCACACACGTCCTTCCACGAATTGTTTTACGTGAAATTACATTCTCTTTTGGGTTTCACGTTAAAAGTAAGAATTTAACGATATCATTCTATCACTTGACATCAGGCGAAATAATTACTAGGATGAAAAGGAAGCTCTCAAAAATATCTTGAAAATCAATTATATTTCACGAATTATCAATACAGAAATTATTTACCCTACTTATCTTATAAACACTGCAGCGTAAGTGTACATGAGACAGAATAGCAGGTAGTTTTAATTTCGAAAAAAAAAAACCTGTCGTTAACTGCCCGTCGTTACTCTATTTCCAGGAATGCCAACGAGCAAATGATTCTTTGGTGTGCAGGATTCTGGTATCAATTTAGACACGTGTACCGTGTAACCAAATTCTTCAGCTAGCAATCTTCTGTCAGCGTCTATGGCGGCCATGCAGGCGTAACCCTGCTTAGTTTTAGCGTTGCTCGCCTCGTGCGTCTGATCCGCCGCGTGACTAATCACTAGATAATCTTTAGTGTTGATGAGTTTCTTGAAACGATCACTGCGTGGATAAGTGATGTGATGGCATACTTGGATGGCTCCGTAGCAACAAGGACAGCTGACAAAGATGGCGTTTATACGCATACAGTGCTGAATTACGAGATCAGTAGCTACACCGCATGCGTGCAGCGACATCCCTATATCAAATTGTCCCTTGAAATAATCCAAATTGCACTGATAAAATTTAACGTTCTTCAACTGGAGCTTATCCACCCTTTCTTTAGCTCTATTCAAAGACTCTTCTTTATTCTCTAGAAGTATCACGGTACACTGTGGCAGCATGTACGCTACCAAGATGCCTAGATGGCCGCTACCGGAACAGAAGTCGACTATGACGTTTCCGGAGACGGCCAACGTTATCACGGGCTGACAAAGATTCTCCAGCTGTTCGAATTTACGTTTCAATCGCGCGACTGGCAGGCCGCCGCCTACGGGTGTCGCCTCGTGTGGAATTTCTTTCCAATCGATTGTCACGTCGGCTCCGAACGGTTCGTCATTTAGTTTTGTGTTTACTTTGAAATTTTTTATATGCTCCAATGTACTATCCACGACTTCTTGCTTCGTGAATATGCGATTTCGTGACTTGTATCTCCTTCTAACGAGACTCTGATTGTCCACAGCGGGGAGAGAGTAACTCGTTCTATTAAATTTGCTTCCTTCTTGTTCCGGAAGACAATTTAAACATTTTAGGATAACGTTATCTTGAATCACTTTCTCGTACCACTTGACCGTAAGCGGTAATATTTCGAGGACCTTCTTGTCCTTCATTAAATTGAATATTATGTGCACGCAGACTAATATGATCATGTCGGCAAGTGTAACGGAGTCTCCATTCGCGTAGTCGTATTGGGGTATTATGTTTCTGTCCTGGGTTGTGATCCCGCCGGGAGCGAATTTTTTGGACATTGTGTATTTGTAGCAGTTATGCATGAGCGGTTGATGCGACATGTGACACTCGAACCTTGCTAGGTTTATTGGTAATTCGGATTTATTTGTCTCCTCCTGGTTTAATGTTTTCATTGTCGATATCATGTCCACTTCACAAAATTTCGTCCAGACACTTGACTCCGAACATGCCAAGAGACTTGAATCTTTGAAGCCCAATAAAGTGTGGCAGTAATGCGTGGGCTGTTCTGCTATTGAACTTTTGATTATCTGTCGTAAGCTTGCGCAGAGTCCAGCTACGCAACTTGTCTTATTTACAATAATGTTGGGCAAGTAACAAAAACGAGCGTATGAGGGCACATCGCTCATTTCTGATATACTATACGAGAAACTGGAAACGTCAATAGTGTATGAGCGTTCGTCTGCTTTTTTATCACAACGTATAAACCTAATACGTACTTTAGATGCACAATACTTGATGACAAATAGAGTAATTATTGTTTCGATCGGTGCATGGCACATGTCCTCCAAGCAATATACTTCGAGATAGGCTTCATCCATGTTTTTTAAGGGATGAGAAATCTCCTTCTCAGTATCGAAAACAATGCAGCTCGTTACCTTTGATAAAATAATGGAACGACTTTTGTCATACGTTTTTTAATGCTGATAGCTTATTTATAAGTTATGCACTAGCCCTGAGTTGTCTTGCTACTTTTCGTATGACCCTCTGTCTCAGAATATTTTCTCGCCAAAATACACAGATACAAAACACTACTGCACATGCAAAGGACAAAGCTTGAAATTTCCAAAACTTTCTTTCCTCCAGCCAGGCAACTCTATCACAGCTAAAACAAACATAGAATGATGTCTTTTAATTATCTCATCAAAAATGGAGCACTTTTATATTACTAAAAAGAAATGACCCAATGGTTAATGGCGTAGAAACATAAACGTAACATACCTTCTGGTTACTATTTCACCTTTTTTGTATTTTATAACTTCTTTGTATCTAGCATGGCCACATACTCCAATACTTTTGCTAGCTATTTCAAAAGCAGTACATGGATGGCACTCGCTAATCACTTCGTACTCGCCATTTGGGATTACAGTAGAATTGATTTCAATGTTTTCTGAAAATGGATTATCGCTCGAAGACTCTGTCCAATTGCTCTCCACAATCAAAACCAGAACTGTCAACCTGTATAAAAGATAAAATTGTCCTGCTTCCTTTATTTATCATAATTTACACCTGACAAGGTAAAACTCTTGCATTCCATTTAATCAGACATATGGAATAAGTAGATTGAAAGTGACACAAAACATTCATATATATTCATTAAAAATAGATAACGTAACTAACCCGCCCAATAAAGAGATACCTAACAACATTCGCTTTTTCGTACAAGACTCAATCATAGTGTTTCTGTAATAATTCAGCCGACTATTTACTGCACTGTAAAAAATATTGTTGCAACACCGACTGACTCACCTGACATCTATGATCGTAGAATACCAGGGGATGGACAAAAATGAAGACAGAAAACTTAATGCTCTCTTGTATCAACACGTCATCTATTATAAAACAGCTGAAGGTGTAATTGATAGAGTTTCCGTTTGAGGCAGTGCTCCAAGCAACAGTGCCATCTGTGCGCCGATAGTTGAAACTTTTTGGTAATATATATGAATTATATACTTCATCGTCGAAAATGTTAATTGTTTATGTTTTTTCGTACCATTATGAAACTACAATCACTGTGTGTCATCGACACAGGTATTTCCTATCCGAACTATTGATCCATCCTACTCTAACCTGCAAAACATACCTTTTGTAATATATTGTTTTCCGAGTTCTAGCTAGAGAGTATGTATGTAAGATTGCCTATCGGCAGGCGTTTTCCCTCTACTACTCGTATAACAAAATGTTGTTCCAACAATTATGACAAATTGGAACAACACGCATAGCTATTTCAAGGTATCTAGAAACTGTTTTAACATGCTATTTCCTAATGCGTCGCGGGATTATCTTTAAATTCCTAAAATAACCGGTTTGTTCTCTCTGTACTTACCTAGTGACGTAACAGCGATTAAATACAAGCAAATACGATACTCGTTGACAGTCCTGACATATCGTCGCACGTGAAAGAAAATAACCTAAATATGATACCCAGTGAATCTCAAATAGAGATTCATCGCCATACGTTATTTGTGTAAGATGCTTTAATATAACATCGCGAGCGTATTAAAGGTACGTCACTCTAAAGAGGGTGTCTTATGAGGATGACACCAATAAGGTGTCACATGACACATCGCTTTTGCCGAGGGCAAAATGCTTTTGCCTTTCTCAGAAATTCATATAACCTGTTTTTCGTCTTATACACATGAAATATTTTTCATGCGAGAACACTCTCCCTTTTATAGAGATATATTTTATTCAGCAAGTTGAGGCTTTTGCGAATTAATTTCCTTCATTGCTCAACGAGGGAATAACGGTCGAACGAAGCAAGATGGCGTCTATAGCCGTTGGCCACTCGAGATCATGGCTGATCGCGAAAGTATACATTGAAACGAAGTATAATATATACAGAGTATAAGAGTTATTGCTGGCTAAAATGAGGCGGGGAACATGGCGCGGTATCTTGGTAACGCGAGCTACATGATTATATCCTATGCTATAATCACGGAGTACCTGGAAAGTTGAACTTACGAAAAGTACCGCTTTAAAGCTCGGAAAAGTTTTACGTCTCTTATATGAGCGTTTCCTTCATCGTGAAAGCAGCAAGTCCAAACGTTGCTCCGTTACTCGTTACTCCGCGTCAATAAATTCGAACTATAAGTTTATCGTGAAGCGTTTCACGATCCTTCGTGTATCAGATTTATTTTGCTTTCGTCGCACTGCTCGTCTTTCTCTTTTTCTATTTACCGCCTCGCTTCTCTTGGGCTTCGAAAACTTTTTCCTTCGCGCTCTTCCATTACACTCAATTCCGGGTTCGATATCTGCGTAAATTTCCATTCGGTTATCCATTGTCGTTCACGCATATTAACCGTCGGAAACTTTTACTTTCGAAGCATCAAAAATGAAGGGTGTACTGCGCGTCTTGGACTCGACATGAATTTTTTAATACAAGATGGCGTCTCTTTTTTGCTAGTTTCCAGCAGGGAGAAAGTTTGACGCGATGGCCCTTTTTTGTCTGTCAAGGAGAAGCGTCTTTCGATAGTCATCTTTCATCGCGACGCCGTTCGACACTCGACGTCTCTCGTGCTGCTGGTGTCTCTCTCTCTCTCTCTCTCTCTCTCTCCCCTCTCTCTTCATTGAACATTGCTAACACGGAAAATAAAAAAAGCAACTGTTCAGAAGCGTCTCGACGTTTAAAGCCAACCACCTTGACCTCCGAGTCGTGTAAACATATCGACCGTGTTTCGTGCGAAGGACCCACGTACGCCTCTTTCGCGAACATTAGCCAAGAAAAACAGCAGGAATCCTCAATAATTTACGATTCCATCTTTCTGCCTGACTATGATCCTTGTCTTCTTTTCTTCTTCGCAGCCACTCTGTGAACTTTCCCTGTTAGTCAATAACAAAAGCCGGGCAAAATGATTACGTCACAGGAAGATACATCTATACTTGGAATACAGTTGGCAGGCGGATACGTGATAAGAATGTGTTTCTGTTAGCGACGACTCCTAATTGGACAGCACGTAAACCGGAAATTAGCGGTCGGCCATATTTGATCCAAAGTCAAATTACAGAACGGATGGGCGTTCTGGTAATTTTGAGTTTTTCCAAAATTCTCAAGGTGAGCATGGTTTTATTGAATTATAAAAAAAACGGCCGTTCGAATCCAGCTAGAAAAACGTGAAAAAGCACTATTGTCTCGAGGAACGGGGTTTACCTATTTTATAAAATAATAGTGAAAGTGTGCGAACGAGAGTGGCCTCTTCGCGTGCAGCTCATCTAAATGTCATTTCTAAGCTAACGGAAGTACGTGCGTGGAGTCACATTTGCGCGATGTTTTACGGGTGAACCGGATCCCTTAAACCTTTACGTCTGCGACACTTTTATACGTGTAATGGCTCCATCCTTCTCTCTCTATTTTCTTTTCTTCTTCTTCCTCTTTCTTCCTCCTTCAAAGACATTAGCAATTTTAGCATTTCATTCACGTCTTCCGATGATGTAGATGGTAATGTCTTTAGCACCTTTGTGACATTTTTACTACCTTTTATCCTACTGTTACTTGGTTCTCCATTTTTTTTCTATCCTCTCTTTTTCATTCCTTCCTTCCGACTGTATCCACGATATCCTCGTTATCGAGGATCCCTTTTCACGGGGCTCGTTAAGGATTCCAATGAAATTATAGAATAACGAGAATCGACCTACCCGACCAAGCCCATTTCTCTGCTGGTTAAATCTGACTAATTTCCCATTATTTTGTGATCACAATGGCCGCGACGTAACTTTAATAAAATTGTGCGTGTAGGGTAAAAGCAGATATTGTTATCCGTATCACGAAACGGCGAGATGTACATTCTAATATCGATTTCAGCAGGAAGTGAAGGACGTCTCGATGCACGTGTAGGTGTATCATAGTTACGTCGCGTAACTTTGCTCTAACAGCTACTGTCTATGAACAAGTAGTCCGATACTGACCACCGCATAATCATACTCTAGGTGAGTCCTGGTACGATTTCCAATGAAACTATCTATACAGGGGCGTGACGACATTACTGGCAGCTGCACTGTAAAACTTCTAAAGACGAGAGCAAGAGTTCATTTGGGGTTTGATGAATTTTAATTATTCATCAAGAGAAAGTCGGGGTATGGTGGTCTTTCTTATTCATTCGCCTCGCCTGAAATATTTGCCTACCAACCCCCGAACCAGCCGTTAAAACGGCTCCGTAGCGAAGTTCGGTTGACAATTTGCTCTTTTTCTTAGCATTAAGCACGGACACAGGTGGACGGGCATTATTGAAGAAAGTATCTGAAAATAAAATTGGAAGATAAAATAAAACAACGATGATCCATTAACTAATGGGAAATTCATCCAATGATGAATTCGTCATGACTACCGTCAATATTTGGACTGGGCTCATTGATTGTCTCGTCCCAGCGGAGCGGCGGGTGATGCCACGTGTACCAAATGTCCGGGGGGCGAATCGTGAAAATTCGTAAGAGTCACTCGGGAAATTGGCCGAGATTGCTGAGAAAGGGAGACGTCGAAGTAGTCAAAAGAAAATATTCAAGGTAGCCGAGGGTGGTCCTGCCAAGTCAGCCGTTCCAGCTACCCCGCAGTGCATTACGCTGTTCGTTTACTGCATAACTTTCTCAATTCGCTGTAAGATTTATATTGAGGTGGGGAGACGAGGTCATGCGTCATCCTGCGGAAGGAGGGCACTTCCGGTGGCAGGTTGGCTGTACTTTTTTTTCGACTAAATATAAAAAAATTTCTCAAGGATATAAGGATCGCTGTAAGGAGCTCATTATTTTACAGAGACGCAGTCAGATACGAACGGAAGCCGATGCTGGTGAAGTGCGAGAGTCCAAACTCAGGACTCATTGGCGTGTCTCGTCGCTGACGTTCACCAGGTGTCTGACTGGTAGAAAGTCCTTGCGGAGGTGTTCGTGGTCTTGGGTTCGCCAAGGAGTTCCGATCCGGGTGGTGGACGGCAGCGTCGTCCGCACGATTTTCCAGGGATCAATGCGTCGGTGCGCGAAAACGCCTGCGCCGTCCTGAACCCCCCCACTACGCGCTCTTGTGTACGGTCCTCCAGGTCCTCCCACCGTACGCGCTGCTCTCGAATTACGAGCGTCCGCGCCTGTGCGACCGAGAGAGACGGAGAGAGAGAGAGAGAGAGGAGGCCAGGAGCGGTGCCGAAGGAAACTCCGTGGATCGGGCCAAGGGTTCTTAGGGCTGCGTCTACCCTACGCAGGCTGGACGAACGGAAGGCTACGCTCTTCGCTGCCAGGAGGAAACCTCGACGACTCGACCTGACTCGACTCGACGCTGACCTCCAGCTGCAAGCAACCTCACTGGGTCCACCAGAGACCACTGGCCTCTCCTACTCGACACTCGAGACTCTACTCGGCGCTACACTTTGCTTTACGTGACACAGTTCCGAACAAGTTTCGTTCGTGTCTAAGGGGGCTGTGTCCGGTAATCGTGTTTCCTTATTACGTGACGGAGTCGCGACGTGCCACGTCGGCCAGGAACGTAGCCACGACGTCAGTGCGAGTGACCGATAAGGTTTAACGAGTGATGACAGTGAGAGGAAAGTGACTGCACGCCAAGGAGATAAAAATAATAAATAAAGTGAGACTCGTAAGTGAATCCGTGAAGTGACTAAGCGAAGGATCGTTAACCGATCGATCGATCCCTCGCAGGATCTATCGGATCTACGGAGGGAAGGGTGTACCGGTGAGAGCCGGTTTCGGGGGATCATGTCTCTCCGGAAGATACCCTCCCTCGAGGATTGACGTAGCAGCTTCCTCCTTTTCTCCCTCCTCTCTAGAACAATTCACAACGCAACCACCCGAGTTTCGTCGCGAGCATCGCCAACGGACGCTAAATGTGAGTCAATCGAGTCTTTATCGTCGCTCTAGTCTTTTCACTAGCCACACGGTTGCCGCCTCCGATTCTGACCTGCATATATCTCGAAAAGCTCCGAGCCCCTCGTCGGCAAACTAATCCCAGGAATTTACCTTTTTATAACGCGGCATCGCTGTAACTTGACAAGGTGTCGATTGACGCGTCCAATGAAAATGCGACAGCTAATTAACAAAGTGCCTTTGCGGTTTGTTCCATGGGAGATGATGGAGGCGGCGGTGACGAAGGCGGTGCCTTGGGTGTACATAGCTACTATACACACAATGTCAGGATCATTTAGCATCACTTGATTTTACTTTCAGCCGCTTCAACGACCCTGTCAACTATTATTAGAATTCGCATTCGCGCGATACTCCGTTCTATCCAGTCACTTACGATTCTAAAGGATCAACGCTGCAAGTCCAAGTGCGTTGAAAGTGACTAGCACGGAGATAATGGAAAACAAGGCACTTGGATTTTCAGCGAAGGACGTTACGCCTTTATCAGTCAGATAAGAGATTCCCCCGTAACCTTTTTACTCTCGATCGCTCTCAATCTCCATACTCGATTCTTCTATCTCTCGCTCCTGCTTCATCTTTCGCGCGTTAACGACGAACCCTTTGACCTTCCCATTAACGGGCTTTCGCATCACGGCAACGACACTTGTGGTCCAGAAACGATCTCCTTTGTACCGGGTGTCTTCGAAACGAGGACCAATCGAGATATGCATCATTCAACCGCAAAGAGGTTTAACCGCAGCCTATTGGCTGAGAGTGCGAATCAGATGCTCGACTGTCACTGAGATAACAGGGTTCGATCGTATCTTGCAGTTTCTATTTCCTTCGCGCTTTTTTATTTATTGAAAATTACCTTTAGTTTCTCTCAGCTATCCCTTTCACTCCGTTTTCGCGGTATCATTAACTATCTCAGCTTATCCGTATCGCTCAGTACTTATTTATCTTTCTTCCTCTCATTTTCGTACTCGAGCCGTTGGATCTCTTCTCGAGAGTCTAATTGTACTGGAATTACAATCGTCGAAAGTGCCAAGTGTCGGTAAAACACTGGATTCGAGCAAAGCCTTCTGTGTAACTTCTACAGTGAATTACGCGCGGAATTAACGTTACGGCTGCGTTGGCTTGAGATTTTACCAAGGAGAGAAAATTTTAACGCAGGATCGGTCATTCGCGTTACGCTTTTATCTTTGTGTCTCGTTGCAGCGTTAATCAATGAATTCTCCCGTCCTTTACATCTCAATTTGCTGGCTTTGTTATTCTTTGCCGAGATATAGAGAAATTTCGAGCAATTGGCTTCTCGTTCTCGCCGGTGCTTGACGTGACTGAAAAACCACGCGAATGATGAACAGCGAGTGCGGACGAGATAAGGCATTTGCTTTTTGTTATCATAACTATGCTTTTCAAATGCACGCGTCTGTAGGTTTTTCGTTTATTTTCCATCGTTCGCATCAAACATGTCTGAAACCGTCGACGACGCGATAACACGAAAGGATCTGGTCGACGTGCGTTTGAAATGTTATCGATTCCTCAGCTTTTTATACCCAAACAATGTATACGGAGAACATTGCGATCAATGGGTCTTTATTTCCCGGGAGAAAAAGAATGATTACACATAACTTCATATGATTCTTTATACGATCATACAAAATTTTATATAATCAGATCTTAAATTTTTCCTTTATCGCATGGCGATATTCTTATAGACATTTTTTTCATCCGATTATATAGAATTTTATGTGCCCAAAAATGGTCGATCGTCACAGCCTAAGAATCGTTAACGAATCTAGGTGCAGCCGCGATACGTCATACGACAGAATAGACTCTGCTGGCGATTTACCTTAATTTACAGATTATGAAATTTAATACTAAGGAGATTAACGCACGCAGATTTTAATTTTATAAATGCCAGGCAGTTTGCTACGTGTGCTGGAGTGTCGGCCATTTTCTCCTTGAAGGTAATATCTTAATAATATTTGGCAACAGGAAACGTGTAAACGAGATAAGGCGACGGAGAGAAGTAGGAAGTTGGACGATAACCCGCAAGCCGGTAATTGATACGATGAAAGTCAGTTTTTAATAAAAGTTCAATGTGCAATCGATTCTTGGTGCGGCAGGGAAACAGGTTAACGCGGCAAGACTAACCGGACATAAAGCGACTATCAAATTAATCTTGGAAGCATTAAGGATAACAATGTCGGGGTAGTTTAGACTAATTAAATGAAGCTCTGGCATGGAAAAAAAAGGGCGAAAAGGAACAGAGGGGTAGATGAGAAAACTAGACTAAATCGAAGGGGGAGCATGAGAATGTAAAAATTATTCGCAGAAATCACAGGAGAGCGAATATGCTCTCCAGGGTAGGTACCTTCCAGAGGGTGGAATACATAGCTAGTGAATTAATACAAGGTGGGCAAGGTCCTGCCTATCACAGGGGAAGAAGCTCGTTCGTTATGCAAATAGAACGATAAGCTCGTTCGAGTTATTTTACATAAGTTATATGTACAGGGTGTGCGTTTTATTCTTTTCCCAAGCGAGAATGAAACAGTCATTTCCAAATCGAGACCTTAGCCTCGTAGAAAGTTCGAAATCCTCGGGCAATTTTTTCTCTCGAACGTGAAAAAAAAAAAATTCAAAAAAAAAATGAATTTTCACGAAAACACCCGAATCGAGTTCGGAGTCTTCGTTTTATTTGGGAGGCAGCGAGGCTTCCCGTAATCCGACCTCATATTTCTTTGGTTTGACACTCGCGGCTCCAGGGGCCGAGAATGAATCGTGAGGCAAGAGGTCAAAGGAGAGAAAAATGAAGAGAAAGTGGAAAAAGGATCCTGGAGACAATCTCGTGGCTGAGATCACTCTGGATGCTGTGTGGAGAGCAGAGTGCGAGGCGAATACGTAGACGCGTATCGAGTGAGTGAAAAACAGACAGAGAAGGAGCAATGCTTAAGCCGAGCAGGGTGGACAGGGCTGACAGGGTGGCCAGGGTGGGTGGTACGCCTGTCGCATTCTTAGTAACTTTATTTCCCCTAGGAACACTACGGAGAGTTTATATCTCTCAGGGCAGCACCGTGCAACTCTTTCTTTCTCGAAGCGCAATCAGGCATCCGGATGTAAAGTGTCTACTTAAGGTAAGAGCAGCCTCGCTCCTTTACAAATGGCAGTTTCAGGACGTCGCAGGGACGTCCTTACCGTGTCCTTCGTGAACTCCGTGGCAACTTTACCTACTTCCCATCCTGACTTCTCTCTCGATTCGACCCCCGCTTTTCCCGCGAAGAACTCGCGCGTCCTAGAATTTGGTCCGTTTATGAATTCAAAGTGAGATAACTTACGGCTCACGGCTGTACTTTGCGAACATTAAGGGGCGGGAGATATGAGATTTAAAGTTTTCGCCGGGACTATCCCGCGTGGCCTGCTCTCCTCTCCTCTCTCGCTGATCTTCACTCTGTCTCTCTCGACTGAATTCCAGTCCCCTGTTAGTGCTTCTCTGTCACGCTTTTACTCGCTCAAATACTTTGAAATCTTCTCCCACGGAATTCCACTTTTCCCTGATCTACACATTTTTTTATTTTACTATTATCCCTGCTTTCCTCGTGTCTGTGTCGATTGAGGATAACTCCTAATCGGCCATCGATGCTCGTGCTAGATTCTCCTACGTGTCGATGTACTCGCGTGAGAACCGCGTGGGGGGTCGGACGAAGCTTTTACGATAAAATCGAAGATCGTCCAGAGGGGACCAGGAGGGCTGAAAAGTTTACCGCGAACTCGATGTCGCGATCAAGTTAAGTGAAGAAATTTTACTTCGACAGACCGACGAATGGTTATAAATTTCTGAGTTATTTTAAACTCGGGTTGAATTTCTTTAACGAAACGTGGGAATGGTAGTTTAGCCCAGGGTGACTCTTCCTCCCGCTTACCAAATGACCCGCCGTTAAAACGGTCCGAGGACTGCTGACGTAACCCTGTGCACTTGGCCACGTACTTGGCCCACGAATGGATCCTAAAGGAAGTGAGAAAGTCAGCACGGAAAGCCCTCATAAAAATCCAAGGGAGAACCAGCATCAGGGCGTATCTTGGCTCTCGGCCGTTTTACATTGCTTATAGCACATTCTTTTAACACTTATCGGCTCGTAAATTCGAATCTAGGCGAAATTATGACGTCATCCGAATATCCGCCGCGCTCGTACAGTTTGGGATTTTTAACCTCGTTTCCGAGTCGTCTGAATATTCAAATGTGCGAAGTTAGAATTCTCGACCGAAAACGGACAAATCGCAGGCGACGAGGTGTTTTCGAAATCGAGTGAATCGATCGATCGCTGATCGACAAGCACGAGACACGAAGGGGGGCGGGCGAAGGGGGGGCAGGACGAAGGAAGAGACCGAGAGCCGTCAAACCAAATGGAATATCGACGAGCGATTCGCACGAACTCGTCGCCAAGCTCAATTATAAATTGAAAGCGGGGAGGATGATATTGGCAGACCGGGATACTCGGCTAACGATAAGTCGTAATCGCGGTCTGGGGAATCCACGAAAAATGTACAAGGAGCGTGAAATTCTGGTACGAGGCTACCCCGAGCTACTCCGAGCTACTCCGAGCTATTCCCCTTCAGAGCCCAGCAGGGGTAGCCAATTAAAATTCTCTCCTGTCAGATTCATCCTCCTCGTCCATCTTTGTTCCGGCCAGTCCGACTCAGGGACGCGATCGACCTGGACTGTTTCTGCGTAGCCGGGGTCGACCTGGCAACGTGCATCATCTAGCTTGAAATAATCGCGGCCGATACGCATTGATTGGCCGTGCGCGATGCAGTTAATTAAGCGAGAACGCAATGGGAATTCTCTATTTTCCCAAGCGGGTCGCCGATAAAGCTCAGCCAAACCTATTAAATATGTCACGGATGCTGCGAGCGTATCCCTAATGGTCCTATCTGCTTGGACGAGTTATCCTATAGGAACATCAGCCATACCAGTTTATCGGCGACCATGGCTACCTGTCCATTGTCAATGGACACACGAGACTGGACCGCTGAGCGACCCGACGACCCGACGACCCGACGACCCGATTACAGATTGTTCGGGAATGTTCGCACGTGCTGGGGTCGCGCGAAGGCCATTCGGTCCGAGTGCGATCACGCAAAGAGAAGTGCCGAGCTCACTGGCGACATCAACAATTGACACGGGGGGGCCTGAATTTCGGGCTTACACGGACGCAAGGGAGAACCAGGAGTGACAACCACACGGATTTTGCATGACATCGCATTTGGCTCTTTTCTCTTTGTCAGGTTTTATGCCTGGACGAGCATTCGGTTCGCCACGTTCCGCTGCCTTTACGCCCTTCGCCCTTCGCCCACGCTGAGTCAGTCCTAACCTGACGCGACTTCGACTCGCTACGCCGAAGCAGACTTTTCCAGGGACTGAAGTTTGACGAGCCGACCCGGCGATTCGCTTGCGCGAATAATACTTGCGGACATGAGAAATTTCGTTTCGTGCGCGGTCATGTAATTTACGCTGGTCCGGTAATACATATGCATTAAGTAGATTGGGGAGCTCGTAAAAATAAATAGGAAAGAATAAAATTCATTAACGCAGAGCAGCCGCTATTCGCCAATCTTATAGCGAGATAATATCCGCAAAAGTTTTTTGCGACGGGAGGTCGAGTCGTTGGGAAGATAAAAAATAAATAAATATATCGTGCGAGCTTCGATAACTACATAGAACAGCGTGCTGGTCGCCAACGTCGCCGCCATGTTACATGCGTCGTTCGCGCACGCACGAAGGTGTTCGAATCCCCTCGTGTGTCATACACGTGGAAGAACAGTTGACAGTCAGGCGATTGTTGGATTTATGAGAAAAAAGGAGTCGCATGTTAAAGGAAAATATACAGGGTGGTTCGTTCGAGCGCGATGCTTTTAGCACTGGGTGGCGAGACGCAACGTGCGGCCGTGTCGGCTGCCGCTGTTGCGCGGATCGTGTCCCGATTTGCGAGGGGAGGCTGTGTCTACTAAATGGAGGAGAACTGCCAAATCGTAGGCCGAGGTCAGTTTCCTGCCGTGACCTGGATGCGCTGGGGGATTCGTTCTTAATAGGCATTTTCTCCGGCATCAGTAAGTAGTTCAGTTAGCTGCTTGATCAGACTCACTCTGGCCGACTATTGCCAGACTCGTTCCCCTGCGACGAGCCTACGGGGATTCAAGAGACTCGGCCGAGCCTCGCGCCGTGTATAGGCAACCGGCTGTACTCGGCACGTATCGCCGAGACTCCTTTTTGGGGGATTTGAAATTTAATATAATTATCACGTCTGCTTTTTAGGAATGTTCAATGTTAGAACGGCGTCCAGGGACGTCGCGATGACATTAAAAAAAGGGTTCCTGACGGGGATCTGCAGGAGCGTATCACGTACGTCCGGGATACCTCGCTGAGACCCACTAAGGAATTCAGTCTGACCCTTTTATCGATTTGACGTCTCCTTTTGAATGTCGCGGGGTTTCGCGTTTCTGGAATGTTCTGTATTAAAACTTGAAAACATATCAAGCTTCGAGACGTCTCGCAGACTGGCGTTAAAAGCAATGTTACGCTGATGGCGGAGACGTGTACCTTTTTTTTTGGGGTACTTTCGAGAAAACACCACTCAAAGCATTAGAGTATGTTTCAACTTCATAGAATTTTAAACATCTTGAGCACTGAGTCCTTTTGTTTCTTTGTTTGGCTTCTCGCGTGTCCCTTTTAAATTATTACGGAGCAAATTTTATACATGGAAATTAATTTTGTCACCGAGTGTCCCAGCCTGAATCCCAAAGATTCACCAGAGCTCAATGTCCTACTCATATTTTCCATGGAACAATGAGCCCGAGAGCTAATCAAATCGGTGGGTGAATTAGAGTCAAGTATCGTCGCTGGAAAACAATTAATATCTGTCAAAACCGTACATCCGGTACGGTGGCTGTTATCAATGCCCAAAGCAATGGCGTGATAGACGCCAGACGTATCGACAGATTCCACTTTCAAAAGTGACGTCACCCATCTGCCATCCCGTGGGACATTAGGAGGCAGATTGATACTAGCCAAGAATTGTCAGGTTGCGACGAAATTTCGCGAACACCCTATAGATCGGATCGAGCTGTTGTGGGGATATGGAAAAAAGTATATAAAAATGTGAAAACACGGGATTACGAAATGACGATACAACGAGAACAAAAATATAAAAAAAATGAGTAACCCTGTTTGGATACGTACGTGGATAGCTTGATAGCTCGGAGGACGTCAAATTCAATGATACGCTGACGTATTTCAATATCATGAAATTGATATCGAGACCGATTTCAATAATTAATATTATGCTCGTACGAGTTGGGAAATGGCGGCCGGTACCGTCGATTCTTGCTACGCGCATCAATTTAACAATTCCACTCATACGTAATATCGGCATATACCACTCCAGGGTGCCACTGCGCGTATATCCAACTAATTACGCTGGCTCGATGGGCAGTATAAAAAGATACGAAATATCCAGTATATTATAAAATAACAGTATTATTTTCATGCAGCGACAGCAACTATATAATTGTAGTAGCGACAGGTAGCGCCGTGACAGCCTTTACCTCAATTTAGCCAATTTGTCTGAAATTATATACGAAGCGTTCGTCGCCCTTTGGCATTGCGATACCATCTCAATTATTAATGTTCCGGCATGACACCCACCAGGCGACAGTCGCCTGAGCTTCGTCCTTTGAAGACACGCCAGTATAGAATGTCGCCTGCTTATTTGTACAGCCGCTAATAAGAGCCGAGGGAAATAGCTGGAAATATCGCTGAGAAATGCATTAAATTAAGGGCGGTTTTTCTACGAAACTCTTGATTCTCCTGTTCAGCGGTCAATTATGCGATACACTTGGGCGGGTTTACACGGGACAAATAAATTGTCGGTAACAAATGCGACGTCGCGAGTCGCGACAATTTTCCAGATTACTCGCGGTTTCGCACAATTCATCCACCCTCTTCGTTCCTTTCTATCACACTGGGTTCGCTTCTCTATTCTTTATCTACTCTGTATTATCCACTCTCGACTTCTCTCTTTCATTCGGCATACTCTTCTCTCTCTTTCTCTCTCTTTCATTCCCCACTTCTCCTTCTCACTTCAACTGTACTACTGGCACCCATACGAGTCGTGCTTTCATGCACAACCACCCTAAAGCCTGTTCCACCTTCTCTCATTGTCAGAGTGTGCCACCCTCTGTAGTCTCTCTCTCTCTCTCTCTCTCAATCTCTCTCTCTCTCTCAATCTCTCTCAATCTCTCTCAATCCCTCTCTCCCTCTCTCTCTCTCCTACGCCCGTAACCACGGAGTATTAGCCGGCGTATTCCCATCAGTCGACCCAACCAGACAACCACTCGACGCGTAATTCCGATTGCAATAGAAAAGAAAGCTAAGCAGCTCGCAACGCCAGGAAGTAGGTACTCTCGAGGAAGAGCCGAAGCAGCAACCTCAGCCTTGTCTTCCGCCGAGGAATGAATCTAGCCGAGCTTTAAACTTCATTAAAGAACTTCCGCCGCAATGTTTCATCGGATGAACTGCGAAGGGATATTTAGTATCTCGTTTCTATGTCAAATGACAAGCCCCATCCGCAACCCCATTGCCCTCTTGTTTCTCTAGAGTAACTTATTCTTAGAGATTGTACTGCCGCCAACCCTTCGTTCTAACTTCTCCAAGATCTCGACTCCTTGTACGAAGTAGATGGCGCTGGGGTCGGGTCGCCGCGATATTTCCTTGACTTTCAATTACCGCGAGAGCCATCTGTACCGGCCTGTGCCGGTTTCCTCGACGCCTCTCGACCACAAAATGTCTACACGGCTTTATCCAGCCGTAAACCTGGAAAGGACTACGCAACGATTTTTCCGAATAACGATCTGGCACTTTTCAGTGACAGCTACTACCGATTCAAAGTAGTAGCGGTACTGCTGAACTCTTGTTACCGATACCGTATCTAGTACCAGTAGGAAAACTTTTAGGAGGATTGGGAGGACGCGTTACTCGTTATTTCTAACGGGCTTTGCCTCGAGGTTATCTCTTAATAATAAAAGAGAACTCGTGAGTGGTGAGTTGTGTGGGGACTTGGGAAGAAGATGGCGACCACGTAGAACCTCACGATAAAGGATAAATTCTTTCGAAAGCGGCTAGTAATCCCCATGGGTTCTGTTTCTCGAGGTTGGTACGATTTTTCTCGTGCAAAATTCCAAGGTGCGTTCCGTTGCACCGGCTGACCCGAATGACCCCAGCGAGTCCGTGGACGTTCGATAAAGCCAAGTCGGGATGATTCTCCGTCTGGATGAAGGGAGGCGCTTTTAGCTCGATACCAAAAATGGCAATATCGGTCTATGTCGCCCTTTCTCTTTGCTTTCTCCAATATTATAGATGGTGCGGCGCTATAGTCAGTACGCGATAAAGAGGGTCTCGAGCTTCATATAAGTTTGCAATGATTTTCGCACAGCATGTAATTCTCTCTCTCTCTCCCTCTCTCTCTATCTCTCTCTCTCTCTCAGCCTCGCAATTCCTCCTTTTCTTTCCCGCGATCGGTCAAATTATTCAGAACAATCTTTATCCGTCCCTCCCGAGAAAAAACAGGAGAAACACTCCGATAGAGAAGCTGTCCCGTCGTGATACAAGAGTGAGACACCAAAAATAAAATAAACTCGAACCAAAAAAGGAGATAAAACGTAAAAGCATAAGCACGAAAATAAACTGAATTATTTTATCAAGAAATCTTTTACCATTTTCTTTCTTAAAGTATCTATCGACCAAGACAAGTATACACCCCCGCAACCATTTTATTCTCGGTACCCCATAAACCCCTCGGTCAATATGTTCACCTATAGATTGATAGCTCCAGGAAGAAATGCAGGTTCAGAAGAGAGGGGGGGGGGGTCGTAAAAAGAGTGCGCTGACAGGTCACAAAGCGTCAGTGACGTCATAGGACACGTGGATGGCGACTCGAAAGGAATCTTCTGTAACTTTTAAAAAATGTCCTGACTTTTAATCTGTTCCAAAGCCCAAGGCAGTGGAGAATGACGAGAAGGATCGAACGAGCGTTCTCAAGGGAGGGGGTTCCCTCCCCTCCGCTCCCTCTTTACTGTTCGAAACAGAATTAAAAATATTTCCGCTATCATATAGATTATATATTTTATCTCTAACTGATATATATGTATATATCCCTGGAGGATCCTAAAATTAACATGGATGGGTCCCTGGGAATCCTGGAACTCGAAGGTCGGGAATCCGTCCGCTCGACTGGCCGCCACCTTCGCAGCCTCCAGAACCTCTCTTCCGGGTAATTTGACTTGCCATCGCATCACTCCTAGCACCATCAGCTCTGCCTCCGGCACCAGGTCCCTCCGACCGTCCAACGTGGCTATCTCCTTGGCAAGATATCCCGAAAAAGGAACCTTCGGCAATCAAGTCCACCGATCGAGGGACGTAAAAAAGGGTTGAGAGATCCCAGTCGACATCCTATACCATAGCGCGTGCTGTGTCCTATGGGGAATTTTGATGGTGTTCGTGAGGATTAGCGAGGCTGCGAATTCATTTGCTCCTTTAGGACTCATTGCGTCCTACTGAAAATTGCGGATTTATGAGTCAGTCAGTCACTCACTGGAGAAAGTGAGGACTGCGTGAAAAGGGTTTAAGGAAAGTTTATAATAATGAACTATGTGTTCGTAAAGTTTAAATCGAGTATAAAAATTAGCTGCTACGCGAACCGGTTATGGCCGTGCTTGATAGGCAATGAATATCAATTTCGTAATAGCCCACGTGGTCTTCCACAGTGCGTTCTCAAAGCTGCCGATAGGTCACTCAGGTTGATAAGTAATTAGACTTTCGAGTGTACCAACCTACTCTGGCTTGTAGAAATTTCCATGTGGTCGTAGTCGAAGCCTGTAACAGGTTCGCCAACACAACTTAACCTGATTCCTTGGAGTCTCGTGAACTCGTATCGAACACTGCCCGTGATTGATGCCTTCCTGACAGTTTCAATATTATTTTTCCCATTTAGGTAAACCGACTAGATCGATGAACGAAACGCAAACTGAACTGCACGTTAAGTATAATTATATTGCAACAATGAATTTACAAAGTTGACTACTAGCAGGAACTCCGATCGATAATTTTATACACTCGAAAAAGTCCTTGTTAGTTGATTAGAGATTGCGGTTTACGGTAACACGTTTATTGGATTTGCTTCTTTATCTTTATTCTCGAAAAGGAAAGAGAATTATGGAGAAAAATGAAAAAAGTGACAATCAAAAATTTTGCTGAAATGGGTATCTCTCTGCCCATTTTCGTGAGGCGCTGCTTCTCCATAAAGGAGCAACTGCCCCTTCGTGATCCAAAACCGGACCGTTTTAGGGTTAACCCCTGAGTCGTGAAACCCAAGGGAAATCCCAATCGGAGATAAGGATAAGGATACAGTCAGGCAAGAATTATTATAAAATATTTAAGTTGCGTGCAAAGGCTTAGACCGAATCGTCTGCAGATTAAAAAATCGAATTAAATTAAAAATCTAGCGCTACATCTATATTCAATACGTAGATTGATTTGGGTTTCGATCGGCTATCGATCTCCCTTTTCCTTTCATATTCTTCCCCGTGATTTTACTTTTCGACCGTGTCAGTGCAACAATAAAATGTTGTTGGTCGCTGCGTTATTCGAGGCATTTTCGAAATGTCAAAAGATTTAACAGCTTTTTGAAAACCCCGTACTCCGTATCGTTAACTGGCCAATTTTTGGTTTGACGATTTCTACTTTCATTTTTAGAGTGCACCCAAATGTGCAGTTACTCAGTTCTCAGTTTTTTTTTGTTCGAGAAGACAATACACCCGAGTACACGTATACCGTCCATTGGACATGTTGATATTTCAAAAATGTCGGAAGGAGAAAGAAAAAAAATGTGTATCGATGCGTAACTGCAATCGAAAAAAAAATTTAACAGGAAAATGGAAGACAATAGCAGAGCAACGTTCGGTCTCCCGTGCTGCTATTGGGTTTATCGTGACATCGGACATACGTTCATTCCAAACTCTATACATTAGTCCAAATTTGTATGCGTACAGTCAACATGTATGTTTGTACTTTATCATTAGGCACTAATCATTGCTATAGGTAGAACTGCTGAAGATCACAAATTTTAATGCAAAATTGATTATATGAGTAAACTACTGAATGTTTCTATCATAAATTACGAACGAGGTGTCATAAATGAAAATGCAAGTGTAAACTTCGCGACACTGTCAAAAAATATATTCGTATCGATTTCGCATTTACTATTATGAAAAGTATATATATATATATATTAACTAATACATCGAGCGGTATTCGTATTGCCACGATAAAATCCCGCGAACCCGAATAAATCTTCCATACTAATTAATACCAATATTTAGTCGGAGGCTGCATTTAGGCGCGACTCCATCCTAACTAAATTCAGTGTTAAGGGAGATAAGCAGTAAATCTTCAACAGATTAGAAATATCTATTATTAGTTAGGATCAAGACTTTGTATTTAAATTAAACCACAAAACTTATCTATTAGTTATTACAATTTCTGTATTCCGCTCATATAGTTATCATTTCTTCATACTACTTGGCACTGTTTCTCTAACAACCAGCATTTCCTAGGCTGGACACCATCTAATACTATTGTATTCCGTAATAGGAAAATATACCTCGCTATATTTTTTTCATCAACAAAATTCACGTTTATTCATTCGTTGTTCCGCCAAATCAATTTCCTATGTATTTCTATTATTCGAGTCTTCGGCTCGAACCCGCCTTATTTTCACGATCCGGAAATCCGAATAGAGTGAATAAAGGTTACAATATATATATATATATATATATAACAATATATATATATATATATATATATAACAGCACAGTGCTAACTAGACAGAGTGACCAATCATAGGTAGATAATTCGTCGATTCACGACCCCAAGTCTCCTTACGTACGATTCAACGTAATGGAGGTCACTCTGCGTAGTACAATGTCAATAGTTTCATATCGTTAAGCGATAAACAATTTTCCATCTGACAAATATATAATTTATTATCAATACTATCTTAAGGTCACCTCATCAAGGAAAAGTACACGTGGCACTTTCTGGTTGTTCCTCACAGTTATTCCGAAGCCAAGCTCGTTTCAGCCGGGAATTTCTGATACGGGAAAGAAAAGGGCGAAGCAAGGAACGTAGAGCCAGCCGGTCACGTGCTCCCCTACGACGTTAGTGTTTTTCTGCGTGAAATCAATAGTACCAACACGCAAGTGTCGTTACGTCCTGTAGGTTGCATAGCCTTATTTATATGAAAGTTTCGCTGGTAACGATATCAAGCTCTGCCTACTTGCTGCGGCTCTTTAGTCGAAGCGACTATATGTTACCGTGGGAGCAGTAGGTACTTTGCCGAGGTACTACGTACACGGAACAATTACAAGTGACGTAGGAACCGTGGAAAGGACGGTAGGAGAAATTTAGTGGAAAAAAGGTCGCGGGACTCTTTTTCTTTTCTCTCTTTTTTTACTCTTCTCTATCTTTGCTCCCTATGAAACCACGGGAATAGGGATGCTGGAGAAACTACTTACGTCCGGGATCTCGAAGGGATTTGTTTTGCGAAAGGACTCTCTCTATATATATATCTGTCTGGCTACTGTGTATTTTTAGGCATGACCACTTCAGAACGAATGGATTCTCCGAAGGGTACGGACGTTTATCCTTGCAGCGAGCGAAACTCTCGTTGAGGCACCCTCGAAATCGGGTCGTTACGAAGAATCCGGAACAGCCGAACCCCGTATGCGTCATATGTGCGCATACGTGTTCGATGCTCGGGCGATATTAGTTGACTGGAAAATTAATAAGTATACCGGGTGGGATAGCAAAGAATCCCTTTATCGGTTTCCGCAGGGCTTGGCAAAAATGTGAATCGAAGTGTGGGATCTGTTAGGAGGGTTGTGCGATAAAGGAAATCTGCAGGGAGGAATGACGCCTTGTTGCGAGGAAGGTCACGTGGGGCGGGGATGGTCTATGTATATCTATACATGAATCCGTATACTTATACGGTGGATAAGTAAGTAAGGGTCGGGGGGTGCAGGTTCCGCCGGCAAGAAGCCCTTGGTCAGGAAGGAGTTTATCTCGATAAAGTGGAGATAGAGATTTCCGATATCGTGGCCACCCGATATAGAAGCACACTGGATACTGAGCTACTCGGACGTACAGATACACCGATCTGTAAGAGTTGCCGAACTGACACTGGAGATTCGATGAAATATTACGTCGTTACTTTCAATCGATCACGATCCAGAGATATGTGGGAGAGATTACTTTCGAATTGAAATTCAATGGTCCATTATGGGTAAGTGCGCTTACGTACTATACTGCCCACCAGTATACCGTTACCTGTATAGCTGTGAATATGCATACTCTATAAAAACGAAGCAATGTAAATTTCGTTGATTGTTTAAGTTTTTCTTTTTTTGATTTACTCAAAAGACGGTCTTTTCAGATGTGATAGGTGAAATTTCGAAATCACTTATTCATTTTTTAAACTGTAAATATTTCCAGTACGTTTATATACAGTCCTGCTTTTTTAGTGATAGCAGGCCTATTTTAAATTTTTTTTTTCACCGCTTTATATACATTTTTGGTTATACTCCATTTCAATGTCCAGCATAACGTACTGGCGTTCAGCGGGAAACTCGAATTTAGATTTAAAATTTATTCAAAGTAATTTTTTTCCATTACGAGAATTTATTGCTGACGTTCTCGAAAGATTTTTCGGAATTTTACAAGAGAAAGAGAGATGCACGCCAAGTAGTAAAATAAACAGACCGTTTCTCTTGAGAGAATTGCTCAACGTATTTCGATGTGACCTAATCGAATATCATGAAATGACGTATATCCTTCGTCTAGTGGACAATTTCCGGTGCGACTTCGTCAATCGTGATATTGCGTGAGCTATGACTGACGGCCAATTCGAAAAGGATATTTGCCGGGCTGGAAACCCGGAAATATTTGAAAATTATCAAAAATAGTTCAGTCCAGTGCTGGGTTAAAAATATTTTTTTAAAAAGTAGAACAACGTGAAAGCTCAGACTTGGTCACATAATTTTGAGTATCGTTTGAGCTTAATCGAAAAAAAAAAAAAAAAAAACTTTCGATCAGTCACGGCGATTCTCCATTCCGAATCGGTAAAGTCACGAATTCTTTTTTATTTCCAAAATCAATCTCCTCCCCCCTCTCTCTCCCCAGGGGATATCGTGAGCCCTAACGGTATTGAAGTTTTTCGATATAAATGATTATTAACGTTTCTATTCATCCACGCGATCCCAAATATACAAGCTGTTATTTGAATTAAGGCGTCCCCCCCCTCCCACCCACCGCCACCCCCCCACTGAATTATTCAAGACGTTGCCAACGAGCCATCCAGTACTTTTTCTTTTCTTTTCTTCTTCCTTTTTCTACCCCCTTTAACCACAATGGACCCGACTGAAAGGCAAGAACAAGAAGCACCTTATTCCGCGTAATAAATGTGAAATGTAGATGACGAAAGAAACGGGTCACTTCGGGCTCGCTCGTGTTACTCCGGGATTTTCTTCTAGTAACTTCTTAAGAACGGCTTCTTCGGATCTTCTGCTGGAGAAGAAGAAAAAATAACTATTGTCAGGTAAATCTCTGTCTTGGAGAATTTAACGTGTTTATATGTGCGAATATTTCGCCTGGGTTGTAATTTTTTCCAGCTCTTTTTAGCCTCCTCTTTCCCTTATCCGCGTCTCCTTCCCTCCTATCCTCTTATCAATACCCTCGAAAGATTAATGACTGCGTTGATTGAGCTGGAACGCTTCGAAACTAATAAGGAAGAACCATTTGATTATTAGCCTGACGTAACTCTTGGCCAGAGGCGCCATTCGAAGCTAATTCGCTATTGGCTGCTCCGATAAACCGTGAAAATCGAAGATGATTACTTTTTATTGGAAAATTCATTTGCCGTAACGAGTAAGGGCGATGGTGGGGAGAAAAATGAAGCAGGGAGAAACAGTGTCTGAATCGTATATGGCTGTACTACTGGAACTAGAAAGTTACTAGAGGCCAGTGGCGATTTATGTGTTCGTAAGGAAAAAAGGAAGAGAAAAAAATAGACTTTTATGAGGTCGAATGAAAATTCGAAAACGGCAAGAAAAAAAATTAAATAAACAAAGAGACCAGTTACGTTCAAGAGATAGAAAGAATAATAATAAATGATATAAAGGAAAAGAAGAAAAAAAAATTGTCGTGTACAAAGTCTTTCCTTTGAGAAACCATAGTCTAATTGTAAGTGTTAACTCTATCGTGAAACGTCTAAGAGGATCACGCAAAAATACTTCGTGCTAATTCTTTCCATGACTCATCACGGTAAAAACGTATTTTCGTATGAAAACAAAAATTTTTGTTTTTCATTTTCTTTATCGTCACCCCTTATCGAAATTTTCATCAATTGACATACACAGGTCTATCATACTGATAAAATATACTTAATAATTTATTAGATTGACAATTTTTCTATTCACCGATTGATTGCAGCATATCGATAGGGATTGATGTCGGTTATCATTAACTATCCACTATGACCTATGACCTATGTCAGTGTTAGACTGCATGTAGAACAATTCATTTAGGCGATGGTTATCAGATGTTATTTGCCTATCGTCTATAACGATGTCAGTGAAATTCGGTTTGAGCATCACATGTTCCCCAATCATACGTGAGTACACAGAGAACAAATTGGATCTCATACAGGATCAATTGAAATGCGAAAGATTGGTTAATCGTTATCACTTATCATTTTCATTGTGTTACGTAACAAATAGCTATAGGTTGCGTAAAATGTGCGACGACGAGGGCAAGAAATATTATTCTGGCATTACCGTCTCCTCAGCCAGCTAGCGGAAAAAAGTATCGTCGGGATGGTTTAAAAAAAAGCCGGTTGAAAAATACTGGTGTACTAAGGAGCAACGTACGGAGATTATGGGGCGTTTGGACGGAGATACGTCACGTCGTCGTAATTCCAGGGCATCAGAACACGAGGTGTAATTCATAGGCGTCGCAAGTGTTTTATAGGCCATAAATGGTATCCAGTGTTGCTGCCAAAAGAAATCGAGAATGAGATGGGCGAGTAATACGCCAATGAAATGGGTTCTTTGAATCTTTTCGATATCAGGATATTTTTTGGTATTACGAATATTTTTTTGGTACATTTTTTTCTATGTACTTAACGTAGTTGAACTTTTTTTATGACAAATCTCGGTTGACCCTAACGAAGGTACTGGACGAACCTAATCAGGATTTGTCTTGAAGATAAAAATTGTTAAATTTACGTAGAAAAAATATGGATACTATTTTTTGACTGAGAATTTTTAAGGTCGATTGCCTGTCGGTATAGGACGTCGCTGAGACGTCTCGAATTGGTCTTTCTTAAGAGGCGAACCTTCCCTACTGCCAAGGACTGGGCTGTACGTGTGGGAGTCTGCGATCGTTAACGTCAAAAGTTATAATACACGAACTGTTTTCCATTGTAACGAGATAGAAGGGAAGGAACAAAAGAGGAAGGAAAATTACTTTGTGTGAGAAGAAAAAAAAAGAAGAAACGAAAGCTTTGCGTAAATCCACGAGAATTAACGTCTCCTGCGAGGGAATGATCCGCGTGGGCAAAGCGAGTGAGTCGCGTAGGAGCTGTTGATGCTTTTGGTTAAAACTGGTTGAATTGTTGGAATAAAAAAGAAGTAATCCCAGAAAAAAGAAAAAACGGGGACAGTCAGTCAATAATGCTGAAGCTGGAGGCAAAGTCAAAGCCAAAGCCGAGGAGTTCAAGCCGAAGTCCCCCGCGGGCAATTCGATCGATAATTCGATATACGTGCAATTCGTAAATTGTGATTAGACCGACGGGCTTTAAGATTATACATGCGCACGTCCTATAGGGAATACGTGCGGTATACACGGGTGTCGCTGATGCATCGTGATAGTGAAAATAGGTAATTTTTGCAAAATACTCAAATTTTCGTAAAAAAAAATTATGAAAAATTCAGTACATTAAATGTTTTTTCTTGAAGAAGCACGAATCTGCCGAGTACGTAATATACATATGTACACACATACGAATCTCGTAATAGCCCGAGTGAAAAGACGAGTTCGCGTATAGGATGTCACGTAAGAATTTAATGGATCCACGTAAAAACGGAATATCAATAGGATTGACGGAGCAGTGGGGTGGGTGAATGAGATTCAAAACGGTACTTGGTCCAGATCGAGTAAAATCTCTAAGTGAACTACGTAATGGCCTTCCGTGACAGTTTGTCTAGTTAAGGTCGAGAGACGGCTTCGACAGGGAGGTTCGTGAGGACTGATATCTGAAGGAGGTCGCCCCCCTTTAGACCAAACAAAGCAATCGACCTGTCCAATTATTATGGCGACTTTTCATCACGCGACGATTGAATTTAGCTCGGCGAGGAAACTAACAAATTTGCGTTAACGTTTCACACCCGGGGCTTTAGTCCCTTCGGTCCCTTAACAGTCCCCTCGGTCCTCGGTCCCCAGTTACGCCCTCAAGAGATTTGCTCTCTCGTTTCTTTTTTCTGTATTCGTTATCCGATAACGAGAGCTTTCTTCTCCCTTTTTATTATTTCCTTCAAAGCTCCTCAACGTTTCGTACTTTTTCCAGCTTTCTTCCGACGCTTTAGACGAATTTACGAGCTTTTCGAGCCTTTGACGTATCGACGCTTATCGTCGCCAAATATCTGAAGAGCCGATTGTGGTTTGTCCAGGTATATCTGGGACGATATTCCCAGTTGTTCCAGTTGCCCCAGTTGTTCCAGTTGTCTCTATTAATTTGATCGTCATGCACGGTTGACTTCGCTTCATCGGAATAAACCCACGGAACGTCGTGCGCGCCAGTATCGGTCGAGTTGCAAGCTCGATAAATCTGTCTGCTGCCTGAGAAATTTCAGGAAAGTTTTACTCGGCCCGTAGACGCCGACGCCGACGCCTTCCGCCACGGTCCGTAGCAAGTAACGTTATCGCCTTTAATATTCACCATCCGACAGCGATTGTTTTCTTGTTCCGTACAAAGACCCTATATGTATGTACACATACACGCAATACGATTCCATCGAATTTTCACGACGCCGAGCGTCGACGCGACGCACGAGGAGTTGGTCGCGTATCACCGACGCTCTTACATTAATACAACGCAGCACCGACGACTCAACCTCGTACAATAGTACCGGACTGAACAATAATTCAAATACGAATCTGGATGCTATCCATTTTCCTAGTCCTTTCGATTCCCTAGAATTTTCATGAAATTCACATCTAGACCAATCAGCAGCTTGTCAACGTTATCAGTTGTCGATAGCTCATAGCGTTTTATATATATATACGTATATAAAACTGGTTGAATTATACGCGTCGCACGATTCACGTTCTCTCTCCCTCTCCCCCCTCTCTCTCTCTCACTCTCTCTCTCTCCCTCTCGTAACTCTTGAAATCCACTTGACAGAGTATTCGATCCCCAGCAATTCCAACCTCTCCCGAAAACATATACTCCAGACAGCCGGGGTTAATTTCGCCCCACAGGTCTATACGGTTGGCATGTAAAACCTTTGGACCGAAGTTGCACCCGTGATGAATCCACGGTTAAATCTCTTTCGACGAGTTCGCCTCTCGGCTGAATTAAACTACAGGGTAGAAATGGCGGGAGGTGAAGCGGAGGAGGAGACGGTGGAGACGCGGGAGGTTAGATTGCACGCGAACACAACTCTCGTGCCGTTTCTGCATCGTTTAGTCATTGGGTTGTGTGGGGAGGTGGAGGGGATCGTCGTGGTTATAGATACAGACATACACAGCGTGATAAAAGGATAAGGGAGGAGAAGGAGGTGAAATCGTCCTAAGAGAATTGCCTGGAAATCGCATAGGGTGCGAGTCCAACGATGCCAGACAAAAATAGCTCAGCTCGACAGTAGAATACGTCAATGATAAATGACGGGAATAAAACTTGTTTCTCATGAAGACATGAAAACGCGGAGACCTCGTAAAACGTAGCATCAAATTGCCTATGCGTTGCGTAAGAGACACAGAAGGAAGGAGATTGTTAAAGATCCAAGTATTCTCATACGTCCATCCAGACTACGATATATACGGTGAAAGAGAAACAAAATTTTTTAAAAGTCCAATAAAAATATTGCAGCATCGCTTCAAATTCTTCTCGTCTAATTTTTTCTGTTTTTTTTTTTCGTTTTATCCACCCCCCCCCCCCTCCCGCTCTAGATATATACCCGACATGGCACATGAAATTTTTCACGAGGATTGACCGTGTCGTATACATATATAGTACAGTGGAAAAAAAAAGAAGAATAGGATGAACTTATTGCGGCACTCTGTATGAAAGACCTGACCCTTCGTAAGACGTCACTTCCCTTATTTTTACCCTGAGAAGATCCGGGGGGATGAATTGCCTGGTTACGTTACGATGTCATTCTAGGTACCCCCTGTACCTCGTTACTCGCGGAACGAGTTATAAATAATAACAAAGCTGCGCTTCGCTCTCTGGTTCGTGATACACGCGACACGCATGAGGCTAGTTGATTCTTTAGATGCCATTATAAAATATAATAAAAGCGACGTATATCCACAGTAGGGCTAGTAGGGGGTGGTGGGAGGCCGATCGATCATACATCGGAGAAGATGCTTTTACACGCAACGTAAAGAAAAAGAGTTGGTTGCTTGTTGGTAGAGAGACGCTTGAAAAATCCTGGGTAAGTTGGGTAGCGCATCCTATAGATTAAAAAAAAAAAAAAAAAACGTAGGAGACAAGAAACCCAATACGAAAATATCGTATGACCCGGGTAAACTCTGGCTGATCGATATCGGCAGGCTAGAAACGTTATCAGTAGCGTAATACGTCGATACGAAGGAACAGTGTAAAATCGTGTGTGTAAAGTGCATATAAAATCGCACGAAGCTATGAGGGTTGTTTAGAGGTTAGGTTAGGCTAATAACGAAGCCCAGGTACGAAGCCGGCTCGGTTGAGCAATTGCTGGTAATACATTGCGCAACTACTCGTCGTTACAATTCCCGTAATTGTAGGGGAGGGTTTGCTGTCTTCGCTTGAGAACTCGCGTTAATAACCTGTATTACGTGGCTGCTGGCAAAAGGTGCTAATTGAAACGGCTGGCAGGACAGGTGGCATCGAGAAATTCTCGAACACATCGAGAATCGACCGTCTAGGCGAGTGTTTCCGGACGTGGCAGAGCGTCGAAAATTTAATGGTTTTCATCACGAAGCTATACTTCGATAATGATAGTATCTAACTCTGATAAATAAAGGGGAGGATCTCTTATCAGGGGTCAGTATATAAATCTTTAATTCCGGTCACGCGTCGCTCTCGATCCATCTGTGGTTTCTGTCTATTAGCAGCATAGGTGGCAAAAGGTCGCTGGGTTGCTGGGTTGTTGGGTTGCTGGGTTGTTGGGTTGCTGGGTTGCTGGTACATGCATTCGTCTTAGGAGCAATCATAATCATCCAAGCGTACAGGGCTAAAGTTTCGGGTAAGTGGGATACCGTGTTTCATCTGACATCGCTACCACTCAAGATATACTGCTGTTCATTCTGAGCTATATTCCTGCTATACTCGAGCCCTTCGTACTTTGCAGAGTCCTGGGTTCCTCATGTCCCTATTCGTCCTGGACCCTTTCCAGGACGCAGACCACCGGCAACCCCCGAGAAAATCCTTTAATCCGCTCTTAAGTCCGTTGAACATTCGTCGGCTGAAAGTCAGACTATAGGAGAGTCAAAAGTATTGAAGTAAGAAAAAAAAAATAAAAATAAATAAAAACAGGTCCAGATGCTGTTCTAGAGATTCATCTGATAATGTATTTTTTTCTTTCATGTCCTTTATCATTCGTGTTTGTTCTAAGTCGAATCTTGGGTTTAGGAATGGAACGTCCCGACGACCTGCTCTTCCTCGCAAGGACGCCACGCGTCGCGGCGCAACGGCGTCGGCAGGAGAGTCAGCGGGGTATATACAAAGAATCTGATGATTATTGCAAGGAATTCACAGGCGCCGTAATACTTTGGCGAAGCTTCGATCGATTTCTACTCGTCTCTCTGTGAGGGTGGAATTGGGGATTGGTGAGAACCATCTTGAAGAGATACACGTATCCAATTTTAAGGGATGCTGTCATCAGATTATCGTTAACGACGAGACGCATAAATTATATCGAGAGTAATCTACAGGAGCCGGAGACTCTGTACTAATATTTTCTCTTCCTCGGACTTTCTTTTTTCTCTCTCTCGAAAAAGAGAGATTGGGATAGTGGGCGTTGAGAAAAAATATATTTTTAACATAAAACACACCGGACTCGCGTGAATGGCACTACTGACTCTGAGGCGGAAGTTGAAAGTTGAAAGTCGAGAGTGGATGGTGAAGTAGCAAGGAGGTGGAGATACAGAGAGAGCGAGAGAGAGAGAGAGAGAGAGAGAGAGAGAGAGAGAGAGAGATCCTTAGAGAGCGAGAGAGATAGAGAGAGAGATCCTTAAGGTGGATACTCGAAAAAGGATTCTCGTTCACGTAGAAAGGTCGGCTCTCATTCTCCCCTCTTTCCTGCTTCCTACAAATCTCTGAACGGTTCGCGAAGCAGAGGAACAAAATGACGCACGAAATCGCTAGAAGCAGGAAGCAATTAGGCATCCCGACAGGAGCTTTTCTCACTCCCTGCACACCGTGATAGAGTGTCCATGATATATTTACTTAATTAATAAGTACCTCCAATTTCATTATCCATCTCCAGTTGCAGAGTCAGATGTTCCAGCAACCAATACGGACCCATTTTCTCTGCTTGCCACTCTCAGATAAAACGGTAGATAGCATGCAACTGGTACTAAATAAGAGTCAGTGCAGAAAACCTCTATGCCGTAGGAGTGGAGCCAAGTGGGAACAATTTTTCTTATTGCGCTTACGATGGCAACAGTTATTGCAAACTAACAGCCGTTACTGTAAAGCTTTGAGGTTGTATGTGCTCGTAGGTTGGTACATAGTCTGGCATATAAGAGAGAGAGAGAGACAGAGAATTCTCAACGAGGGATCAGAAGAGGGATCATCTGAGACGATGCGTGCTCGCGTAAGCTTCTTTAGGATAATATCTGCCTCTGGTTCTCCAGAAGGAGTTAGGTTGAAGCTACTATATGCTTGTGCTATTTAGGAATAATCTGATGGGCCTGTAAGACACGTGAATTCATTGGAACCGAATTCCCATGTTAGACATAGGGGAGAACATGAAGGGGAGGGCAGGGACGGAAGAGGAGAGACAAATCTGAGACTTGACAAAAGTATGAGAACGCGTTAACGAGAATCGACAGTAGCAGGGCCGGTGAGTGTCGTGCCCTCTTTTTGTCTAGCTTCCTCGGGATAAAGAGTAGAAATCCAAGATAAAAGTGGATGCCCATCCAGTCTAGGTGGAAGGTGTCTCCGGTTGGCATCCTGAAAGGTATACGAGCAAACTCGCACCGACTGCTCCATTTATCCCGAACCAATCGCAGAGCCTTAAAATTTCAGGGACCTGCTGTAATCTTCTCTCTTGGCTCTTTTTATCTTTTCTCTCTCTCTCTCTCTCTAGTCTTTTCCATTTCTTTTATTCTTTCCGTTCCGAAAGTCTCTCCGCCGCCCCCGAGGCTCGTCCGCTTTACAGTCCAGCAGAGACAGCCTCGATTTTAAACCTCTTAGTTTTCTGTAATCTCTATCCTTCTTTCTGAGATCATTTTTCAATTTTGCCATACGTAACCAAGGAAAATTGGGACCTCGAAGTGATTCCTGAAGAAGACAGTACCGAGTGAACGGTTAAGTGACGAAGTCGCTAGCGACGTAAAAATTTCAATCTCCCACGTGAAATGGGTTGAGGGTAGCAGGGGGGAAACAGGGGACGTAATCGGTGGTAGTTTCTTAAAATTCACCCTGTATAACAATACTGCATGAAGCCGTGATACAATCGATACGAAGTCGTTCAATCTTCTTTCTGTTGAAAAGAACTTAGCGCCAATGGCTGCGAACAGGGGGGGGAGGGCAGGGGGTGGCTGTTGAGATATAGGGTTACCAGGATGCCAGGGTGTCAGTCAGGGTGTTGGCTCTGTGATAACTTATCTCTAGAATTCTCTAATGCTCGAAGTCATCAGTCGATCCTTCTATGATCCGGGCGATCCAGAAGGTCCAAAAATTTCTTTTATTCGTTATACACTTGCACTCTTCGTGTTTATGTCGGCTCAAGTTTTTTTTTTCAAATTATTTTTAGTGGACTTCAATCAACTTCGTGTATTTATCTCCTTATGGACTGATAACCTTCAGGTCAGGGTTTGCTTATGTTTTCTTTTAGACCACCCGGTGGATTCACTTGTCAGTCAATTCGTAGGTTTCGCGCAGTTAACGCGATTAATCCTCTCGTACGAGAACGTAGTAATTTGTAGAAGTTGCATTTCGTATTATGAGGTGAATACGAATAATAATAATAATAATAATTTTAATATCCCATATACGGTTACTTTAATATCGTCTCAAGTGGGTAACAGTAATTTCGCGTGTGCGCGTGGTTGCGCGACGTTAACAAAACCACAGATTAATGAAGCCGTAATTGTATAATAAAAGCGTCGCGATGCTTTTAACCATTTCGCGAGTAAATGAGAATCGTAACAATTTTACCGAGCAAATCGCAGCTTACGGATTCTCATTTTGTTTGTAATATTGTTGTTGTTTCTAAGCTATTGTTTTTTTCGTTCTATCTCTCTCTCTCTATATATATACACACACAGAAACAAGATTACCTTTATATATAGGATTATTTACGGTACGTTTATAAGAACCGACTTTCCCCCTCGTTTTGTAAAATGACTTACGAATTTTGTCAATACCTCTTTCAACGGTAAGCAAAACAGCCAGCCAGCCAACCAACAGTCGATCCAGCCAGTCATGTCTTAAGCGAGCCCATAGGATAAATTGGCATCTGTGACGCAAGGTAGGACCCCGTGACCTTTAAGAAAGGGATAAGAAAATGTTGTTGAAAGTTCCACCAATGCAGCTTGGGGGCGCCTGAAATACGTATCTTATAAAACGCACCCCAGAAAGTCCTCCGAGATCTCGACGAGTCTAAACAAGGGTTTAAGGAGTTTGGCAGTCGGGAGTCGACAGGAAAGGGCAGTTAGCAGCAGCCGCAAGGCTTTCAGCTCGCGCACAGCCTCTGCCGAGGAAGGTCGCTGGTGGGACGCGCGTTCTCTTTCCAGGCCACTCGATTGAATAGCCAGCAAAGTCCTCTCGTTAATTCTGCATTGCAAACCTTTTGCCAGTGCCAACTCGATTCGAAAACCATTTAATTATCCAACGTTTGTTCGTGCCTATCGATTTGCCGGGTCGAAATGCCTTTAGTAAGAGCGACAGTGGCGCCATTACAGGAACCTGTAATCGGTTTACCATTTTGTATAGCCTCGTTTAACACGGGCGTATGATAGGCTGTATTCGTGAGAAGGAATTTTTATTTTATCAGCTGTACATAATACATACTGACCTTGAAACCGAATTCTCGATATCCCATAATAGTCCCAGCCTGCGTGACGAATAAAGTTTGAATTCACTCAGGGAGCGTCCAGTAAAAACAAAAAATGGAGTCAGACTGGGTGAAAAAGTCGTACCGTATAAATACGTTTCGAGGGTTTCTATCTGAAAGGAATCCCTTTGATATTTTTTGTGTCATTTTACCCATCGGCAACGGATTGACTAGGCGCTTAGAGGTTAGGTTGGGTTAGATTACGGAAAGCGGATTACAAGTAGGTCGCAAAGAAGATGCAGGCGGGTTTGCAAGCGGAGCTTATTTTACATGGTGCACGAGTGCGCATTCGCACGCCTTTATCTACGTGTATATCTTTTCCATCCCTGCACCCCCTCGCGCCCCGCTCAGCAAGTGGGAAATAAAGGCAAACATTGTGATATCGAGGGGTGATTGGGCGACGCGTGCTCGCGCATGTTTAAATAGCATTAAGGGTCTCTTGGCGATATTATAAAGAGGGAAGAAAAGTGGAGAAGCCCTTTAGGAATTAAATATTCGTGCCAACCAGTTTCCAGGGCCGTGCCAAAATTAACTTGGACCCAAGACGCCAAAACTCAACGATATTTCTTACGCCGCGTAGGATGCAAGGCGTCTTTCTATTATCCCTTGTGCGCTCACTTGAAAAGCGGCCTTCTCGCGCGTTCCCAGAATGACGATCATTTCTATGGATACCCATAGAAGCAACGAGTACACATGCTCGGTAGGGACTGCCTAATGGTCAACGAGGCATGGAATTTTACTTGGCTCCTGAACCTCTTTGACCTCTTTGTGTCCGGTTCGCGTTGTTTGCCCTTTTACGCCATTTTACTCTATCATCGATTGACCGCTCTGGAAAGCTTCCCATTAGCTACCGACCTACGTGTATCGGCGGGCAAAAGGCTTTTTGAAAAAAAAGCCTCTCAACGCAGTAGACCCACCTGTCCACTTTTTTTTCTTTTTCTCCCTTTTTTTTTCCAATTTTCCTTTTTTGCCCCATCCTCCACACAGACTTATCACGTTCGTATACGTCGGGTGTAAAATGACGCAATCCCCCTCCCCACTTGCTTCGAGAGGATATTACAGATTTATACCCATACTATATGTATACCTGGCCAAGGATGCTCGAAACTAAGTTTTTTTTTGGAGGTTAGGATATTTTAGGATACTCGAAATTTCATAGACGAACGTCAGGATGGCGATGGTCCGGTTGTTCTTTGGCGAAAATAATTTTTTTCGCGAAATCGATGAAATTTTTTTCACGGATTCTCCTCCTCCTCGCTCTCTGCTCCTCCGTCTATAATATAGTCGCGAATTGCGCATTGTGAAAACTCCAGTAAGAATTATAAGGAGGATGCCAGCAGACGCCGGATGCAAATGGAGGAGGAAGAAAGAAAAAGTGTGCCGCGACTTTCATTACCGCACGCTTTCATTCGGTTTACCCGAAGCGTCGTTGGCAACGGGAATCCTTTGTGCGTTGGGATATGAATGGCGAACGAAACTCACTGAATCGCATTGAATTGGATAAGGCGCAGCCAGATACTTCAGATTCACGCATCGTTTCTGTCAGATAACCGACTTCTTCGTCTTCTCGATTCTTCGGGCAGCCAACCTGACAATCTCGTCGACGATAAATAACGAAATTTCTTTTTATCATCGGCAGTCGTTATCGCGAATGATTCTCGTTGAAGAGGGGCAAGAGGGGCACGGAGGGAGAAATTTAAGAAGAAACCGGGTTTCCCTGGGCGACGCGACTTTAACTAAACGTGTTTTCCGTATTGAGTAAATGAACCTCGTCAATTATACTTAGCGAACTCACCTCCTCTTCTCTCTCTCTCTCTCTCTCTCTCTCTCTCTCTTTCTCTCTCTCTCTCTATCTATCTATCTATCTCTATATCTCTCTCGCTCCCTCTCTTCTTTTTGCTCTTGTAATACGAGACCACGCGGAATTAATTAAATAAATGGTGGCGCGCATAATAGAGGAGCGAGACTGTAATTGAGAGGGAGAACGGAATCGCTGGGGATCTGTCGGGGTGGGGGGAGAGAGGGGGAGGGAGAGGGGGGAGATCCCTTGTAGGGGAGGGGCCAGAGAGGACTGATAGAATGTTGTTTTTTTTTTCGTAAAAGTGGAATGGCCGGGTGATGAGAGGATAGCGAAAGAGAGATAGAAAGAGAGAGACAGAGAACTCAGAGAGGGAAGATGAGTGCGAGAGAAAATAAGAGCCGACTGGCCACCCTCCTTTATCCCTTTCCCTCGTGCTTCCCCTCATTATCGTAAACGAGAGTAATTTTTCAAGCCACGTCTCATCGGACGATCGGTGAAAGACCAATCCTTGCGAAGGGACTAGGGACCATTTGGGAAGAGGCTGGCACCCTACCTGCAGAAAGTCCTGGCTCGTAGAATTTGGACTGTAATATTTAGGGGCGTATAGAGTAAAATTTTACGAGATAAAATCGTATTCTTCGCGATCCGGATATCGAAGGATAATGATCCTGTAGTGGATGTGGATGCTGGAGATGGAGCAGAACCAGTTCCAGTATTCCGCGACCCTTCGGCAGATTGGAGTCGCTACTGGTAATGCATATTTTTGCAAGTATCCATAAAACCCGCTAGTCGATCGGAGGAGCGCGTCCTTCAGCGTCGCGGCGCCTCCTCGTTAGAAGCGCCGATCTGGTTCCTCCTCAGGGCGCCCATTTCCCGAAGGAGGAGACTCGGGTGCAGATGGGAATGAAAGGCAAAAAGAAACGGAGCAAGAAAGTAGAGAGGAAAAAAGATCCAAGGTCTGAGCTTCTCTTCGCCAGCTCCAGCCTCCCCCCTCCGCCCCCCAGTCTCCTTAGTTACAGATGGGCGCAGACCCAACAATGAGATTCGCGGAATTCCATGACAGAGATCCCGAAGGATCCGCTAATGGCCGCCTGGGACAGGCTTTCCAGAGTAAAGTCCTTCGGGATACCTAAAGCCGAACTCCCCGTTTAAACTGGAAATAATTTAGTTTTAACAGCCGAGTACGATGGGAGTGGCTGCGCGGGATCGGCGAGAATTTTTTGTGCCCTTTGACCCTTTAGACCGAATCAAAGAGCAAAGAGGACCCTTGCTGGTCGTCATCGTCATGACCCTCCGCCAACCCCTTCGCCATTTGAAAATTAGGATAATTAGGAGCAATTCTGACTGGAATTGAAGTTGGGATAAGATTACTCGAGTCTTCGTCTCTGGACCTTCTACCCCCCCCCCCCTCCAACGCACCTCCGTTATACCTCCTCTTATCATCCAGCTCCCTACCTCTCTCAGCCTCTGCTTCTCTTATAACCATTTTCTCCCAAAATACCCTCTCATGCTTTTTCCCACGAGCCACTCGAACACTTCGACCTTCTGACCCCGAAGCAGCGACGCCAGCGCCATTTTACTTAAAATCTTACTTGAGCTTTCGCTCTCTTTCCCTCTTCGTCCCAGGCCTCCCTTCGACTACGTGTCTCATACAGAAGATTAATCTGCCAGATGTAATGGACGTTATCACTGCGATGTTATCCTCTTATTACGACGCCACCCTGTATGAACGTCCTAAGGCTATTGGCTAAGCTCGTAGACGTCGCGACGCTCGATTCTTTCAGCTAAAACACATTCCCGCCTCCCTTCCCTTGCTGAGCCGCTAAACCGCTTCGTCCCTTATAATCGGTACGATAAAACTCCTGAAAAAGCTCCAAAGTATTCGTCGAGTCTCATTCGATACGTCAATGACAGGAGGATCGGATGGGACGCATGAATTTTTTCTCCTTTAACCTCCAGAAAACAAGACGAAACGTCTTTGCTGCATCGCGCTGATTCGCACGACGTCAGGCGTCGACGTCGTTCTGACGGTACGCGTAAATACGTAAATTGTGACGTCACGTTGAACTTACTAACTGGATGAGCGTCTTACGTCTCCTGCGTATTTCACCTTGCTATTCTACGCTCGTCGTCGACAGGAACATGAGAGAAAGAGAGAGACAGTAATATCTTCTATAGATATAGCCTCATACATACATGAAGCGAGAGAGAGAGAGAAAGGACACACGAAATTTGTGCTCTGGATTATTCGAACCCGTAAACTTCTTACAGCCTGAATAAAAATACCGTGTATAAAGTATCACCTTTTCACGAATGTCAAATTAATTGCACAATTTCTCATAATCACTCTTATTGTTATCATTCCAGACGAACCCGAAAGCTCGCGAGGATGCGGGACCGGCTCTCGTGGTATATGGTCTTCCTGATCCTGCCGACGATTTTACTGGCCAGATCACTAGACAAAGGTATGCACCTTACGTTACGTAACGGGTCAACCCATATGCATTAGAAATAGTCACGTGAGAGTGACGTCACACACATGCCTGCCCTTCTGCAGCGTATTCTCATAGTGGTTAAATGGCGCCTGCAGGACACATGGAAACCGCCGGATAGGAGCCGTGATACGAGCCTTTGATTATGTCGCGAAAGCAGCACATCGATCCACGGGAAACTTCCTCATTCAGGATTACCAACTTATAATCCTGTGACAAGACCGGGTTTCAAAGTTGGACAGGACTTGGCTGTCTTTTGCAGAATACTGGGAAACCTGTTATCAGCCTTCTGGAAAAAGCCTTTCACTTTCGTTTCGAATCGATCGTGGATCATCGATCGGCTTTTGTAATTCGAGTTTTATCCTCGTCGGCGAACAATTCGACACTCTGTACAGTACAGACACACGTACAGACACACGTAAAAGTTTGCGTGCCATTCGCCAGGAATGCCAATCGTTCTCCACGACGTCCGGCTTGCTGGTGCTTATGTTGCTGAAACAGAAGCGACCTGGTACGAAATTCAGAATAAACTTCGTAAACGTTCTACGCTATAATACATATGTGTACACATATGTATGATACACACACGTCTGGTACCTAACGTTGAGACACCATATGTACACTGGCTGAAAATTTTCTAAGGATAACGCGTCTACTCTCTCTTTAGAAAAACAGTGAGCACACGTATCTAATGTCTAGACGTCACGGCCGAGCGAGCTCTTGTAAATACAGACGAAAACGTTCCACGATTCATTCGAAATATAGAAGAATTTTACAGCCGACTTGCAACCCGAGGCTGTTCGTAAGTTTTTTTTTTAAACATTCAAGCAGCCTATTGGTACAGTAGATACATGTAACGGGTGTTGGAAATATTCCGGCGTGTTGGCCAATGCTCGTTAACTCGTCAAAGGGATCGTAAGAAGGCTGAGGGAACTAGCGAAGCATGTAGCTGACAAGTTTATCAGCTCTGCTTATGAGGTTATGAGTTTTTCCTGGGTAACATTTTCTCGAGCAGGAATGAATGTGTGGGAGAGAGAGAGAGAGAGAAAGAAGCTTCCATTGGAATGATGAAGAGGCTGGGGGGAGGAAAGGGGGTGCAACGTATATTGGGATAGGTTAATAACGTCACAGGAAGGACCAACGACGCTAACGGGAACATCTCTGGGCCACTTAAGATAAGGTCTCTGATAGTCACAGTTATAATCGTAAAGCCTGGACGAAATGCGAGAAGATCGGTCGGTAAAGAAGAGATTTTACCATCGGTAGGTAAATTTATGTATGATTTGTGTTTTTATATGATTCGATAGATAATATGTATGATTCAGTGGATTCGTACGATCCATCATTTCTCTGTAGATTTACGGGAAACAATGACGGCCGTTTCGTGTGTAGTGTTTGTTAATTAGAGTTTCCGCGAGCGATAGCTGAAAAAAAAGCGTATTTAACCGAGTCTCTTTGGTTACTTATTTATTTTGCTTTCGTTCGCGTTGCTATTCGTATCCGGTTGTTCGAGTTTCGAGCAAATAGTCTTTCCAGATCGTAGGTATCTCTCTCTCTCTTTCTTTTTTCTCTTATATATATTCGACATACACTCTCTCTCTCCTGTGTATACTCGCTTCCCTCTAACGCTGTAAATTTCAGTCGAAGTTAGTCGGCATGGAGTATTCGCAGCTATGCGACCGCTATAGGATGTTTATGTACATTCCACTCGGTACATTCTGTTGGCTATCAAGTAGAGAGGTACCAATTAATCGAGTGGCAGATTGCGGAAGGAAACATTAATTAGACGATGATACTTTTTTGAAATAAATTGTACTCTTTCCAATACCAATTAAAATACTGGGATACAGTACGTTATGTATAGGATATTAGATAATCAAGCAGCTCTACGCTACGAAAATGTCTCGATTGCGACTCCCGTAGGTTATTTGTAAGGCAAACCCTAATTAGTACTGCGAAGTGCAGCTGGGAATTTCCCCGTGAACTCCGAACGCGACTCACGTTCAATGAGTCAGCGAGAGTCGCCGAATTCTCCGTCAGAGAAAGGATAGGCGGATATGGGTAGGACGATGTTCGGAGCGAAGAGAGAGAGAGAAAAAAAGTGAAAAAGAGAGAGAAATTAAAAAAGAAGAATTGCGCGGACGCGTTGAACAGGGTAGCCGTAGCGACTGAATCTTTTTTTGACCTTGTTTACGGTTTAAGCTCCCTCGCCGGAGCAGTTGTATGTGAAATCCTTTTTTTCTCTTCTTTTCCAGTACCAATACATAATTTATCGAGATAACCTCGACGGGTGCATGTAAAAACGTAATGAAACGAGGATGTAGGTACCCGAGCTAATTCCCGCGACCCTCCGTCTCTCTCGGAACTGAACCGCGAAATTGTTACATCGCGAATCCTTCCCCGCCGACGAGTTTAACGCGTTCCCATGCGAAAACATAGGAAACTCGACTGGGGCTGTGCAGTAGGTTGCAGCGGTTTGCTATTCTAATTAAAACGAGCCAAGTTGTTTCTGCCGCAGCCGATGACTCTGCTGGATTCGACTATTTCCACGATACCGCCAGACGTGTAAAGTCTAGGCAGCCAGGCTGGGCTCGGTTTCGGATCCTTTGAAAGATTAAGACTTATAGACCTAACGGTCGCGTTCCACTGCGCGCGGTTAGTAAACAATTTCATCACGGCGATGAATTACTCTTGTCGGCGGTTACAGTCGACGTAGACCGGACTGGGCTATTCCAGACTATTCCAATAGAGAATATCGTTCCACGGAGCAAAATGGACTAGACAGAATTAACCCAGAATATTCCAGAGTACATTAGGAACAGACGGATTTGGACTATAGTCCGGGAGTACGCGAGTATACACTAAGAGTAACAGTGAATTAATAAAATCCTGCTCGCACGAAGATCAATACAGCAGCGACTGTTTAACAACTGATAAAGAACGGGGTCACATTTCGAGTGTCGATAACGGATTGTACAGGCCATTCGAAATAATTTTTAGCCGTCTGACTAAATATTCACAGCCAATTCGTGAAAGCTTAACTGGTGTCGGGTGGTTGTATCTGGTAAGACGACCTCGGGACGGCCGTCCTGGCCCGGAGACTGCCGATTGGTGCGCCGGGCAAGACTAGTGGCGCTAGCGGGTAGTGGTGGTGGTTTGCTGAAACACTCGAGGTGGGAGCCAAGAATACAAACGCGGTCCGAGTAACCAGAGGTGTAAGTAGCTTCTGTATAAGTTTGCATTGTCTCGAGAAAACAAAAGGCAGGTAGCTTATGTCCCGCATTCAAAAGCTCAAAGTTCAGTCTCGAGTGTCCTACTCTCCTTTCTCCGTCCTTTTCCCTTACCGCTCCTGGCCAACACGCACGTTCTCCACTCACACACAGTTCCCTGTACTCTTGGCCCGTCCCCACCTTCCCCCCCCGCCAACCACGTTTTTTCTTCGTCACTTTGGCGAAACGTTCGAGGAACTTTCCGAGCTTCTAAGAGGAGACTTCTTTTTTTTCTTCTTCCTCTTTATTATTCTCCCTTTTCACTCTTCCCGACGTCGATTCTAGTCGCTGTTCTTGTCCTTCCGGCGAAAGACGCCTGAAAGCGTACGGGCACGGTTAAGCGTCGCTTGGCTGAATCACAGGAGGACATAGAGAGGTCTTTTCAAGGATATAAAAATGACATAGGGGATATCGTGGAGGCGATACGTTCAGCTTAAAAGTAAGTTTCGATAATGGTTTGAGACGTAATGAAATCCTGAAAGACAAAAGGTAGACAAGGATACCAGATACTCGATCTAGATAGTGTATCTAGCTAATCGAAGGTAGAGAAGGTGGAAATTCGTCGTGTACGGTTTTGTGGTACAGGGGTAATACCGAGTGAGAGATTTACGATGGTGTCCTTTAACGAAAAACAATCCTCGGGAAAGATCAGGAAGCACGACGTGGTCACTTTTCGTTTCGCTAATGGTCGATAAAATTGGAGAACCGTCGATTATACCTTGGAGAAAGGACAAAACCGGACGTTGTCCTTGGTCCCGAGGGTTTCGATGCTTGGCCAAGGAAACTGGGCCTCCTTCAGCTAAGATCCCCTTGCAGATACACTCTCAGCCCTTGGCAAAGTAGTTACGTAATTTATTAGGTCAGACTAAACGACACGATACAAGAAGATTCGATGTGACGGTTGAGTATGCCGGTTTTTTTTTTCCCCATTTTGATCAGCCCCCTTTTCTCTGTAATGAGATTCCTCGAAATGGAGCTTACAGAGCTTCCTTTTTTTTTCCCCTTTAGCAGCATCGATTTACTTGAAGCATGTATAACTATGTCGATAAGGCTTTCGTTATGGTAATTCGTAACTGTTATGGGTCCATTGAATATACGCGAGGAGCGTAAGAGAGCAATGCGTAGAGCGTGAGGGAGAAAGTGAGAAAGGTGAGTGGGATGCGTGAGAACCGAAAAAGCCCTGTTGGCTATATCGATTTGGCGGGTAATTCAAAAGGTGGCCAAATATAACGAACGCAGTTCCGTTAACGTGCTGGAAATTAATTTCCGGCCGAATCAGCCAGCCGGGCGGCGGCTAATAGCTGCTGGGAGAAAAGCTTTGATCGGGAAATCGAAGTGCATTCCATGCACGTATACATAAATGGAAACGCTCCATGGAAACTGTGGGCTGAACGCGATACTTGGGAAGATGGAACTAAGCCGCTTGAAAGTGCTCGTTCTCTCGTTCCTCTTTTTACTCTCTTTGTTCCTCTTTCCGTTGTTTTTCAAGTTTTCTAGAAAATTGAGGGTGCACGTAGTGCAGCACGAATCGCACGCCTATGAACGCCTATGGTTTATCGAATATGAGTGTATCGGGGGGGTTGAACGTGGGGGGCAGTGAAAGGGGCTGGAAAACTAAAGTAACACTAGCTGCTGGTTTAACGTTCGGGTCTTAAATATCGATTTAACCGGCCGACACGAAGTTTATCCCTATGGAAACTAAGCCTTTAGATCGCTGCGAACAAGGAGAGATACTCGCAATAGTCGCAATACTTCAGGCGACTGTTGCAGATAGGAAATATTCAAGCTCACGATCAGACTCTACGTCGCTCTCTGGAAACCTCCTTTATCCCACTCGGATTCTCTTTCAGTCCTCGGATAAAGTAATGGCGACTGTCGGGTACTTTGAAAATTTCCTATTTTCCCGATGCTTTTCGAACTTCCCGTTATTGCTACTCAGTTCCTCTTCAAATATTCTGCTTCCTTTACGGATGCACTTCTCGTCTTCTTCCATCCACCCCTCTTTTCCAATGCATCGAACTACCAAGGTTTCATACATTTAAGTTCGCAAAACTTGCTGGCAAAAAAAGCTCGGCTGTTTCTTAGCTTCCCTTCCCTTTGACCCCTCTTTTCAACCACCCCCCTCCAAACCCATTGGCGACGGTCTCATTGTCAAAAAAGGCGGGTGAGTCGGGACACTAGAATCACGGGCGTGCAGAATCGTGAAAGGGGCAAAATTCTGACACGAAAAATATAAGCAAATTAAAGCACTGCGCCTCTTTCGAAAAGCGTCACATATTTCACCCGCAAAACTTTTTCCATCAGAGTAAATCGTACCGCCGTCGCTCCATAACGCGAGCCGTTGTTAACATCCTTCGAAACTTCACCTATCGTTCTTGAGTATAGCACACCCCCTTCAACTCCCCCCACTAAAAGTTACACGCCACCTTTCTATACTTTCCAGCTTCGACAAAAGACACGCGTGACCTTTGACAAGTAAGCCGTACGTGATAGCGCAGCTATCACTGCCGTTCACTGTCGTCGTCAAAATAAACTCGGAGCTAAGTAACTCGTGTATTATTGAAGCCACGATGAAAATATACGAAAAAAGAAAGAAGACGGTGAATCCCTAAGGGGACGTCGTACGCCGCGAAATGGAAGGAAACGTGTGTGGATGAAATGGAAACAGATGTGGACATCGCGAGGGAAATTAAAGAGAGTACCGATGAAATTTTTCAAAATGGGCACCGTGCATTTTTCTTCTGTCGTTGGCTTACCTGCCAGTGTCCCTATGCTTGTATACATATATACAGCCTGTTATCTATATTGCTAGAATAAAATGTCTCTCTTACTATTTTTCAGATCGACGCGTTCCTTACAGCATACCCTCAGACTGGAGAGCACTCTGGTACAATAATTTCGATGAGCTGCAACGCGTCAACGAGGCCAACGACAACAACACTGTTTCCAACGTGACGGTGCAGCTTGGCGGAACGGCCTTTTTGCACTGCAAAGTTCGTAATCTTGCCGAGAGGACGGTATCCGATGCCGAGGTAAGTCGACTTCATTGACCGTTCATTCCGAAAGTTGGAGGATCGATTAGTTGGCGAGTCTCGATAATAAAAAAGGCCAAGTCAATCGTTTGCGAACGATTGCCCATGATTTTTACGAGCGTCGAAGACGCTGCGGAGTCGACGGGGCGACTCGAGTACCGGTACAGGGTGACTCGTGCGTCCTTAACTTCTGGAACAGTCGCGCGTTCGTTTGGTACCGGGAGCAGAGGTCACGGGAGGAGGTCGAGAGACAGCGTCAAAGATGCAGGAGGTCAACGATCTAGGAACAAGATGAGAAACGTATGGAGCTGCGGAACGCAGAGACAATTCAGACTTCAGACAGGAAAGAGATAAAAAAAGAAAGTTGAAAGTTTCTCTCCAAGGATATTTCTCTTTGCTTCTGTCTTTCTCCCGTCTCCCCTGGGGCTACTTATGTTCTCCTGCAAGATCCTGTGGACATCCGGCTTCTTTCCCGTGTCCGACCCGTGTTCTCCCTATCCTGACACTCTGCTAGTTAGATCTCTTTGTCAACCTATATACAATTCCCTATCTCGCTATTACGCTGTTGAATTATTTATTTATTGCTCCTATACCAATGCGATCTGTCTGTGTTTACCGGCAAACTCGTTCGCTGCAATTCACACGAAATTACAGAGAGCGTCCTGCGGGTCGTTGCCGCGCCACTTCCCATTAGCGGAGGCATTAGGAACTACGTTTAATCGGACGTCGCGCACTTATCCCTCATGACTCCGCGGCGGCCATGTTGCACGATCGGGAAGATAATTCGATCTCGCGTACCGCGGTGTCCCTAGCGGTTACGATTCATTCGGTTAACTGAACTTTCACCCCTTTTTTTTTTCTTGCTCCTCCCTGGAGCTATTCTCTCTTACGTTCATCCCAGCCTCCCTTTTTCTCATATCAGCCTATCGCTTCCCGACCTCCTTCAAAATTTCACGTATCTCGTACTCGAAATACGAACAATTCGCAGGCACGTAGCATCGTGCTAAATTAACCTCGAACGTCAAACTTGACTTGGTTACGAATTGTCTGACTTTGAATTGACGTTTCTAAAGTTCTTATATCTTTCACTTTCAGATATCCTGGATACGTCGGCGGGATTGGCATGTCCTTACCAGCTCCATGTTCACCTACACGAACGACGAGAGGTTTCAGGTGCTTCATCCGGAAGGATCGGACGACTGGACGCTGCAGATCAAATACGTCCAGGAAAGGGACAACGGGACATACGAATGTCAGGTGATAAGGGCGATACACGTATACAGTGTATATTGTAATACATGTACAGTAAGCTTTCGTATGGTATATTTTATACACATATATGCCGGTGCATATGGATCGATCGATCGATTTATCAATGTTGCCCTTTTCATCGTAAATATTAACAATTCCTCGTCCAGCCTGTACAGGTTGACAGGGGCTAAAATAGCCGAGGAAATAGGACAAATTTAACAGAGGCGGGCAGGTGTCGCGCACCGACAGCCAATCGGCTACACTTCCTAGTTTCAATTTCGACGGAATCACTGCTCTCCAGAGATGTAAAACCATCGCGTAGCATGATAGATCAATGACCAGTTTCAACTTCTGATATACGGCAGTGCGTCCGGAGTGATCTATACGGCTACACGTACGGCTGCTATAAATTCTTCCTACCAATCAGTCCTTTTCTTTCGTATTACAAGATAACCTTATTCCTATGCTCGTTTCATTTCCAAGATTCTGCACTTTTCAAGGTATTCGTGCATTTTCTACGTTGCTGCTCGAATTGGAGCAGTAAAAAGAGACGCGTATAATACTTACCTGGGCTACGTAAGGTTCTGAGGATACTTGGACTAAAACCGGAGAAGGGTCAAGGGTCACGATACGGTAACCAGTGGGGGAGAAACAGCGAGGAAATACCTTCTCGAGGATATACGTTGACATACTTTGACATACGAAGAAATGATCGGCGAAAATTTTGACAATGACTGTACCTTGATTTCTACCGTGTTCGACGGCTGCTGACTAACGAGTGAAATTCGTCAAAATCATAAATATCCTGGCAATTTAAACGCTGTTGCTTTCAGAGGGATCTGGTTGCCGCGTTGCATCGCTCCTACGTGTAAATGAACGGATTCGCTGGATTAACAATTGGTTCGATGTTTCGTTCGGCTGTTACTGAAATCTGGGATACTTCGAAGCTAATCTCGCGATCTACTAAATTATTGGTTGCCGTAGCAACGTTGCCAGGGATTTCGCGAAATTGTTTTAGGATTCGTGTAATCTTGGAGCTCAGAGTCTTCCGGTAAATATTATACCGGGCAAAATTTTTCGAGAGCATTAAAAGAAGGAAGAAAAAAGTTTATAAAAATGCAGAGAGAGAACCCCTGAGAATACTTTGAACATTACGGAGGCTGCCCAAAGGCGAAATATATTCCGCGCTGGGAAAGTCATGTCGGGTTACTTGAGGTCCCACTGGAAAGCCGATATACGTCACAGAAATGACGTGGCAATTTTAGAGGAACTCAAAATTGCCTCGAGAACGGAAGGCGACCTCCTTTCGCGATAACGCGTGAATTCCGTGATAACGCGTGCGCCTGTTATCGTCGCGAATAGGGGGGCGGTGGGGATATCGAAAAATTGTTATATTTTGCGAATTGACGCTTTTCGACAAATTTCGTATTTACGTTTCAATCGCAAAGGCGCTCGTGAATTAACGGGAGGAGTGGGAGGGAGGAAGCGAAAGTGAATCTATCGAGAGGAGAAGCAAGACAGCGCGAGTGGAACCAAATGAATCTCCAGCTGTGCGAAATTCTACTATCAGCAAGTTTCCCAGCATCCCTACACCTTCGCGCTGTTATGTGCCAAACGTATTATCCGAATAATTAATTCTCCCTGATACTACCTCACGCCGCAAGTCTTGTCCAACCTTGCGAACTGGCGCACCGGCATTCTAATTAGAATGAGTAATTACTTTTAAGTACGGCTTAGGAGGCTGTGGGACGAAATGGTCCATAGGGAGGGGAATCCCGCTCTAGTAAGTCGATGGACATTTCTTTCTAGCTACGAAATATCAAATTTTTCCTGCTCTCGCGATCCTCTGCGTGATATTTGCCGTGGCTACCGGATCCTCAAACGTTTCCTACCGAAGCTTCTGAAATATTATTTGTCATTGGAAAAAAGTGGAAAAACTTTGAAAATAAATGTACGCGTACCTGAAACGAATAAACCGAAACGTAATGACTGTGCCGGATATTCATTTGCCCTTGGCAAACTTTTATTCTTCGCTACCGTCCCAAAGGGGCAAAAAAGGTACTGCTGAAAATTCCCAAGAAATACGAAGGGAAGCCGAGGCACTCCTTGTCGAATAAATGAATATCTGTAAATAACAGAATTTATTACTCAGTTTTACATTTCGAATTCGGTCACTATTCCTTCTTCGTTTTGTCATGTCAATCGAAATTTGTGTCGCTCCTCTGCCGCCTTCGCGACAGCTACCGGAAGTGCAAGGGCTGCCTTGTCTGCAATGCAAATGCATATGCATGCCGCCTCGGAGGACAGTGGGAAAAGTCAAAGATTCAAAATGGCGACTACGTTTACTTTATCCGTGCTCGGTGCAGATATGAATATATTTTATATAACAATAGGATCGTAAGAATTTCACATTAATTAAAGAATTAAAGAATTTTTAATAATTTCATTCATCCGATTTCACAGTGCTTCGTCGAAGTAGCAATTAACTGCTGGAAGAGATGAGACCTTCCGGTAACACGATTGCATATGCAAACCATAGCGGAGGCCATAGAGAGCAACATCAAAGATCCAAGAGCAGAAGGAGCAGAATGTCCAGCATGAGACAACAGCGTCAAACTTGAGAGATCTAATATAGTCAGGCGGAGGCTGCGCTTTAGTCAACGTGAAACTTCAAAGATCCAATATGGCGAAGAACATCCAAGGTTGATGAGGACCAACGAGGAGAGGAGACTGGTAACTGCTTCCACCTAGCGGGAAAAAAAAAAATTTTCCAAGAAAATAAAAGCTTTGAGAATTTGTACAAGAGGAGACATTGAAAGAAACGAAGATTGCTCCCCGGTGACGATTTTCTGATATCTTTCTTTTTTTTATCCTTAGCGCAGCCAGTGACGTCATCTTCCTCTCGTACAACGACGCCCGTGATATCCCAAGTTGGCGTCCCGACGTACTCGACAAAATCTTCTCTTCGGCTATATATGTATACATACTTCGCGTATGGCACATAGTGCTGTACATAAGTACGGCGGAACTACGTGGGACACGGGTAAAAGAAGAGGAGAGACAAAGAGAAGATGATCAGACAAGAGAGAAAGAAATAAAGAAAGAGAACGAAGGCTCTTATAAGTTCCCAGTTGCTTCTGTTTTTCTCTGAAAGCGGTTGGATGTCTCCCCGGGCTGTGATAGAATCGATGTCCCAGAAGCATACGCGATCCTGCATCCACATTCCGGAACGTATTCCTCAAATAGGACAATATCGAAGGTCCCTTCCTTATTTTCTTGAGAATTCTGAAAGTGCGCGTCGATCGTCGAGCTAGAACTTTTAAATAAAAAAAAGCACCCATTGCTTTCTTTTGTGTTCGACGACGCGTAACTCACGATTCACGTCTGTTCGATGGGATCGATTCTCATGGGCAAAGAAAAGGGCTGCCTCGAGGACCCTAAGAAAAATAAAAAGAATCATGGCCAACATACGGAAAGTGAGTCAAGAGACTGTTTGAGGTTGAACTTTTCACAGGACGTTTCTGAAGGATTTTCGAAGGATCGAATGCTAATAGTTTCTGTGAGATGTCACTTTTTCACATGCAACAGATATATAACTAGCTGAGGTTCAAAGTAGTCATGTAGGACAAACGATCCTCAACGATGTAACTGGGAATATTCAGAGTCTAGTAAAACGTAAAAGTTTCAGATACCCGCCTAGCAGGGAGCGGCTGATAACTTTTTACTAGCGTCTCATGAATTTTGACAAAAGTCTCACTGGGATCCTCCTGAACTGGTCCAACTAGAGCGTTAAGGACGGAAAAAGGGCCCCCAGAAATGTAGCCCGCAGGGTAATAAGGGCGCGAGATCCCGACTATACGACGCTCTCATTAATATAGATACACTTTGATGAGCTTGCTCGTACATTAGCCACGACTCCTCGAACCTCGTATCATCTTCGACCTAGTCGTTCGTCTTGGAGTCGATGTTGCCTCGTGATTCGGCTACAGTAGGGAAATGCCGAGGAGGGTTCCAGGTACGTAATTTACCCATGAATGATCGTTAAATTGGAAACCGTCTACTTCATTAGCCCTTCCGCGAGCAGACAGCAGCTCAAAAGACAGTGAAATTTTGAGCTCGTAAAATAGAAGCAGAGAATAATGGAGATGCCCGTGACTCCCTTAATATTCAGGATGAAGAAGAACGCATAGTGCTATTGACGATCCTGAGAGGATGCTGGGACGGTGATAAGGAGGAAGGCAGAGGGAATATCTAAATTCTCTCAAGGAATTCAGGACTATCAACAGAGGCGAGGTAAAGGCAGACAACGGCATGATGCGCCTGGATCTTACAACGTTAAGGTCGGTACTGGATGAGGTCGGTCCGAGGCTTCTCCTACTGTTCAAATGGATGATGGAGGGAAGGTCGGCCGATGAGATGGTCTCTGCTGGTTTTGGGCTTGTTTTACTGTCTCAAATGTAAATAGATAGTCGCTATTACGGCCACTGTACCGTGTGGCATTGCGCGGTACGTTTCCCTTTGTTGAAGGTCTTTCGCAATACATATATATAACGACTAGTATATATATGGTGTACATGTTTGTATTACTAGAAGGTAACTACACTAACGAGTAGCTAGAAAGGGAGCAACACCAGTGAAGTTCCTTAGTGGTAATTTTGTTGGCTGATGTAGCGGTAGCGTGTTGTGTCGGAGGGGGGTGGTGAGATGCCCCCCCCCCCCCCTGGTTGATATTAGAGTCGAGTTTAAGGTAGTATTAGAAGATAAGGCCTAGAAATGAAGAGGGTAAAAGCTACCCTGTTACACCCCCCCCCCCCTACCAGCATTTAAGGACAAGGAAAGGGGGTAGGCCAAGACGGACTGCAAAGTCAAATGTAAAAGGCGAGGTCTGCGTTAAGTGATGCAGGGAGGTCTCGAGAGTAAGGGATAACTGCGCAGTAAGCGTTGTGGATCCTTTCGCATTTGCCGAGTTTCTTCCCGAGTTCCCAGGGGCTGCCGAGCCTAGAGGAGGATCTCTTCTTTACCTTTGGGGTCTCGGAAGCCAGGGGTTGCTAATGCTACCGCGAAGAAGGATACCTCATTACCAGAAGGCAGTGGGGCTACAAAAGGCACAAAGGCTTTCTCCTTCTCTCTCTCTCTCTATCTCATTGTACCTCTAATTCGTCAACTTGACTCCTGGAGTTGAGGTCCTTTCGGGGTAGCTACCTGTTTTCCTATAAAGCGCCCTTCCTCGTTCTGAGCAATCGGAGGGTTGAAATTGGAGATGTTGGAAGAGGAGGCTCCTGTACCGTCCTGGGAATGAATATCAGATGTGTTAAGGGCAAGCGTCCGAGTTGGGGAATTATCAACAGGGAGCAAATTATTATCAGGGAGCAAGTAGCATGTAAGGTCGCGAACTGAGCGCTATAACGGAAGACATAATAAGGGGATAATCCCTTGAAACGGATTATGTTAAATTGTGGCTGCCAAGCTTGTTTGCGCTCGGGCTTGAGGGTGGAAGTCGAGGCTTGTGGTACAGATGAAAAATGATATACGTCACGAGGGGGGGGGGGGAGGACGTGGGCTGGAGCCACCGTGATATCCTGGCTGACGACTCTTCCGGAAGGGCTCGATCTTCTGCTTTGGAATTTTTTTTCCTCCCAGATTCCGATGCCCTTTCCATCCTCCCTTCGACACCCTCGCTTCTATTTTATCGCTCTGTATTCCTACGACGCCCTCGCACCCTCAGACCTATACGCACCTCTGCGTATTCTTCATCTTCGCCATCGGTTTCGTTAACCTTCGGGATACGGATTATGTTAAGAACCCTTGTTTGCACGAGGGTGAGTCTCAGGACGGAATACCGATGTAAAATGATATATCGTCCCGGGAACGATTTCCTGCCGATCGGATCCGCGTAGACCCAGCGGAAAAAGAAAAAAAATGGAAAAACGTAAGGACGAAGGGAAGAAATATATAAGTGAGCTCGATCATCCCGAGGAGCTGTTGAATTTCCAAAGATCTCCTCCCACTAAACTTCAAGTGGACCAGCGAACGTGTATTGACGGTCGATCGAGAAAATTCATCGGCAGTTCGCAGTGGATTATCGAGATCTTCATGGACCATTCATCTCCAGCAGATCTTGAAAGTGATGGAACCTGTCAATGTAAAACAGAAGCGCAACCCTCTGAATCTTCCTCAATTTATATCGAACCCATTTTGCCTAGGTGCCAACGCTCTTTTCATTCCTGACCCTTTGCCAATCTTCTTCTTCGGCTGGTCCATCCGCATCATCTCGCATCCATTTGCTTACAGCATCTCGATCCCCACGCAAGGTTATACCAGGCGCAGCATCCCTCTCTCCCGGCTGTGGTACCTCGTTCTTCTTTCCTACGACGTCATTGTCGCACGACCATTCGTTCCGCTCATTTATTCATCAGTGCGCGGAAGCTGCCTTATAAATTAACTTTCAACCTTTTAACTCCTACCTCGAGCAGACTTTAACCAAGAAACCACAAACCTCTAGGAGCGGAGCTGAAGAAGAAAAAAGTACCGTAAAAAAGTATGCACCTTACAGGCAGCTGTAATTTATTTTGTTTCAGGGAGGCTGCGCGCCAGAGAGAGAGAAGCACAATAGACCTGCACTTAATGTCCTAGAATGAGAAACCGCGTAAATCCTCCGGACTTTGATGCTTTTGGAAAAGCCGCATTGCGGCTGTCGTATTAATGAATATTAGACACGCATATCTGTGTGCGGCGGGAAATTCAAACGGCAAAATTATCAATACGAATTTCGTTTGTTTCAGGTCTCAAGAAGTACAGGAATTCTCTCGCACTTCGTCAATCTAAATATAGTGATACCGGAGGCATTTATATTAGGAAGTGGGGAGCATCACGTCGACGTAGGATCTATCATAAATCTCGTCTGCATTATAGACAACGTAAGTAACGTCACGCTAATTGCAAAAGCGTCTTAGTTAATGATGCGGATATTAGTCTATGTCAGACAGTAGACGCTCGATTAATTCCGAGCGGCACGTTCTGCGTCCTTTGCGCGTAATTCCTTTGCTTGCGTCGGCCATGTCTCTTGTTTTACGGTCAGCCGATCCTGCCGGACTTTATAGATAATCTTGAGTTTCCTTCGTTTCGGTAATTTCAACCATACACACTGATTGGTTACTGATTAGACCTTAGCGAGAAGTTGAGACTTTCCTGCCCAAGGGATTGTTGTTTTAGCGTTGACCCAAAGTTAAAATCGGCTACCGGTTCGGACCGTCGGAAACCGTGGAACCGGAAGCAACCGGCCTTCGTCCCTTTTCACTCGTCAATCAATGATACGTCAAGCACTCTCTGAACTCTGCGCCCCTAAAAATTAGATAAAACTTGAAAGCTTTTGGGTGGTTCGTCAATTTGACGAAGTAACAAAATTTTTTTTTTAAGTAGAGATACCTTCTCAGAATAAATTCCAATCTTTCAATGGATTCAGGATCCTCTGACGTAGTCGAGAGGGGAATCCCCGTTCTCTTAATAACGTCAGTAGATCCCAATAACGAGTAACTTCTCGATACTCTTTTTAACTGACTTGAAAAGAGTCAACCGTATCAATATTCGTGGTAAGGATATGTGCTGAAGTTAGAATTTTTATAAATTCACGTAAAGTAATAGCTTCCGTATAGAAAAAAAATGCTACGCGCAGCATCGTCAAGAGGATCACTAACGAGCGGGAGCTCGTATGAACACTCAAGATTCATCTGGCACGTACGATATCGCGTGCATTAGCACACACGTATGTGGGCACTGGTAGAAAAGTCCTCATCAGTCTCGCCAACCAGACGACTCGTGGCAGCTCATAGGAAATACGATCTGACGAGTCTGGCAAGGTTAACAGGGTGAAAATGATCTCCTGGTTATTATCATAGATGAAATTTAGATTTTAAGCGTTGGCATCGATGCGAAAGAACTAAAGAAAGAGAAGTAGAGAAGAAACATATAAAAAAGAGAAGCAACTACAATGGATCAAAGAATCTCTATGAGTTGTCCTCGGGTACCAATCCCAATCCCAATCCCCAGGGTCGTCTCTTCGGAAGGCAATGACGCTCGGAAATAGCAATTTGCGAATTCGCGAAGTAATCTTTGCTGGAGCCCAAATGGAGGCTGTGTCTTATACTGAGATTCGAATACAGCAGTGGGCACACTGGCACATCCACACGAGTACCGCAACCCAAGGAGACAGATACAGGAAGAGTCTGTGTATGTGGTTGGATTCGTGGTTCACGTATTCCTGTGACATGTGTAGGTGACTGAATAAGGAGGGAGGGAGGGAGGGAGGGGGGAGAAGAGAAAATGGTCGATACCAGCCCGTGATATGTTTAGCTCACAAAATCTAGTCCAGGATTTGTACAGGTTCCGATAGGTTTCGGGAAAACAATAACGCGTTTCCAAGGACATATTGTGAGCCTGTAATGGGCGTCGCGGCGCACCGCGTCGCCACTTACACCTCGATAAATCTTTCACCAGCTCGAATTAAATAGAGCTGGCATAAAAATATTAAAGTTTTAATGACCATTCGCGCTTTCGAATGTTTTGGCTGCATGAAAAGGTCTGAGGCAAAGTAAGCTAAAATCGAAGTACCTGAATCGAGGTAAAACGAAGGAATGGAAAATAAAGAGGCTGACGAGGGATCGATCTACGGTTGCAAAGTGTATCTGCAGGAGAAACGAACGGCTGGAGCTCTCGAGAGTGTTTATCCAAGCGAATCGTAAAGTCGAGCCCAGTGGAATCGTGAACTTATTCGATTACAAGTCAAAGGGAGGAGTTGTGTCGCAAGGAGGTTATAACCGTATACATACGTAGTGGATCTGTATGTGCAGATGTGCATGTACGTCCTTATGAAATTGCAGAAAACGAGCATCGAGTACGAAATATTAATTAATTTATCACGATGAGAAAATTGTATGTACAGTATCGTGCAGCCACCTTCACTCGGATACGTTTCAGCCAGCAACTATCGACTGTCTGAACACGTGAAAGCAGCGCAAAGACCTTCTGCCGAGTTCACAGAACAGTCCTCAAAGTTGCTATGAGACCTTTAAACTTTGAGAAGACTTAATGAAAAGGACAGAATCGCCAACAGACTCAGTTCACGAGCAACCGCGTCGGCCTTTGACTTTTGGGCTTCGCATCGAATTGCTAAGCTTCGATAGTCGCTACGCAGAAATTCAGTTAAGCGAAGGAGGGGAAGGTCTAAGAATAAAAGTGAAGAGGAGCAGAGGGGGGACAAGATCAAGTCCTTGGGTCGGATTTCCTTTTGGACGTCGAAAACTTGGGGGCAGCTTGACATTTGGTAACGCGATATCCGGTTCAGTGGAAGCTGTGTCTATTGGCAGTGTCCTCATCCTCGTAATTGTCCTCGTCACCCAGAAGCACAGGACTCATCTTCGCCTGGGAAAATCATTGGGAAATTAAGCCAGTCACGTATAGAGTCGAAATAGAAAACCTACTCTAGACCTAACCTAATTGGCCTAAGTGGAGGAGAGCGATGATAGTGGTAGGTTTCTCATTCAGAGTCCAGTTCCTCGGTATTGATTAGTCAGGCTAAGTCAAAGATCTTGGAAGCTCATGAAGATACCTTATTGAATTATCATTCCGATTCGGGAAGTAAGGGGATCAAATACAGTTTAGAGGGAACAATATACATGGCTGTTCGTGACAGTGAAAACAGGTTGAACTGGGAAATAAATGTCGGATCGTGCCAGGAAACAGGAATCTTACGGTTAACGGGTTAATAATCGGAAACGATGAAGTTACCGGGAGGTAAGGGAAATTACGACATTATGGATTCGAAGCGACGTGAAGTCGATCAAGTCAAGCCGATATTGTGCCGAGTGTTATATTCCATTCTGTTCTGTTTTACTTGGTACGACGATTACGTGTGCGCTGGCGGTGCTTCCTCTCAAAATTCCTCTCGCTTCCCTTTCCGGGGATGGGATTGGAAATGGAGCGAAAGAGACGGAGATAGAGAGAGAGAGAGAGGGGGGGGGGAAGAGAGAGAGAGAGAGAGAGAGAGAGAGAGAGAGAATATTGCGCTAAGCCCCTCGGCAACCGCAACTTGCTGAGTTTGAACATTTGAGCGAATTCGCCTTTGCGACTTCCGGCATATAGAACCTCTCGTGTGGAGAAGTTAAAAAGCGAGGGAGGAAAAAAACTTGGAGAATCTAGGAAACAGCATGCAGGGAGCACCTGCTACTTAACGTCTCCCTACGCATTTAGAGCAATGCAATCCTCATTCCGCGTGTATATTTCTCTTTGAAATCGTCGCGTTTGCGAATTTACTTTAACGCTATCGCGACGCTCCGTTTTGAAACTTTGAATTTGCTGCTTGCGACGTACATCCTATTACACCTACGTTCCAAACCAGATGCGTGCGGAGCCTGAAACCCTCAGGCCCGGGTCGTTATCTCTCTCTCTCTCTCTCTCTCTCTCTCTCTAATACAACGAAACGGGGAACCTCACTAACCGATGTCATCAATAGTAGCCATAAGGATCAGTGCCCAGGAGAAGAAGACGTAGGATGAGATGGGTGATACAGGAACCGGAAACGAGTCTGAGATTTACTTTCTCTCAGAAAAAAAAACAAGCTCCCATATTGTCAGTATACTCAGGGAACACATAGGGAAAAAATAACCCCACTTTCTTTCCACCCAAAGAAAATTCTTTGGACTCCGAATTAAGAAATATTAATATAAACGAAAATGCGAAAGAATTAACACGCCTAATACACTCGTATACATGTTATTAATTCCTTTTTATTTTCTACTCGCATTTCAGAGTCCAACACCGCCGCAATACGTTTTCTGGTATCACAATAACCGGATGATAAACTACGACGCTGCGCGCGGCAGCGTCACTGTACAAACGAAACCAGGACCAACCCAGAGTCAGCTGACCATTCGACAAGCCGTCGAATCGGACACGGGCAATTACACGTGCACCGCATCGAACACCAAGCCTGCCTCCATCTTCGTCTTCGTCACGGAAGGCAAGTATGATTCCACGATGCACAGGGTGACTCCTCAGTCTGCAGTCGCTACTCGCTGCTGCCACTCCCTTAAAGGTCCCACTCTCTTCAGCCCCTTGCGCACCCTGGCGGCGTAATCGAGTCTAGTTGCGTCCCGAGTCCAGCCTCGAGAGTCGCCAGCATGGACTTAAAGGACACTAGGATTTCGCTTCCACTCGACGACGATACACATCGACAAGACGTTGTGGATGCTCCTTGAGGATTCTGAAGAGTCTCGTCCCAGCTCAGGCGGGAGACCCTGGGGCAAGAACGACGGGCAATGTTTATACTCCGTGACTGGTAGTGGACACTCGATGGCTCTGCAATCAAAAGTTTGCGGCGGTTGAAACGTAATGAATACCAAGGGTGGCGAGGAAGGGTTGACGCGGGGAAGGGAAAAGTTACTTGCTAAGGCTAATGCGATCCGGGAGGTACGGTTTAGGCGAGAATGGGGATAACGATAGTAATGGCATTAAAGGTACTCGTACTGCTACTTAATGCTACGATTAGGAGTTGGAAGCCCCTTAGGCGACGATGGCTCTGCAGCTTTTATCCCTGAGTAAACTATACACGTATATATACAGGGTAGCCACCCCCCTTATCCACTTTGATTCTCAACCGTTGCCTCCAATTCTCTTTTCTGTATCCTTCAACGTGCTCGACCCCGCTTTACCTCTACTCTGCAGTAGGGCCATTGGCCGACCAATTAAATTCTCAATCCCGATACAGTCCGGATAGATTTATACGTATACCGGATATCCTCCTAAGGAAACGTCACGGTTTTGCTTCTTCCTTATGCATTGCTGTTCCACCGAAATGCACCAATAATGTTTAACGGTCTCGTATCAACCCTTGTAAGTACCGAACGTTATTCTTGACGAAAAACAAGCAGCCTGACAAAAGGAAAAAGCGAGACGATTGTTCTGGTAAGAACATGAAATTTCAACCCTTTACCGGATTAGGTATTCCACGGGTTTGAAATTTCTCAACGTAATGCCTGAATGTAATAGCTACGGTTATATTGCACAGATCGTACCGACTCTGCGATATGGGTTATATACGCTACCGTTAAAGTATAGTCGCAGTTTCTCAGAGCGAAACGTAACTGGAACGTAATCGATGCTGCGGGGCGTCTAAGAGTGGGAGGGACGGGCGGGGGGAGAAGAAAGGAGATTGCAGCATGAAATCGCAGAAGGCGATGTAACCGCCAACGAATATCATTACTCGAGAAACGAGAGCTTAATCGGATTTGCCAGCTTATCGTGCCGACTTAACCAATTCAACGCACGAGAATCCCAAGCGCAGTGCCGAGGATCCAGGATCATTCGGATTCTCGAAGAATCTTCGTTGGATCTACAGAAATTCACGTGGCGCACGAGAGCTTTGCAAACATTTCTGTGCTTGGTACACGTGTGCTTTCAGGACTGGATCAGGCGTGGCGCTGACTTTTATTTTAATTATGGGGAGGTTAGAGGGTGAAACGGGTCCTGCTGCGCGTGTCTTTCAGAGGCTGCGAATGAGGGATGAAAATTGCTTTTACATTTATTATATATATCAGTATCGCGTTCTCTCCCCTTTTTACGTGGAATAAGACCAACGTAAGAGGATCGCGCGCAGTGCAGTCTGGGTATACAGTAGTGGGAGGCTTGAGGATGTTACGTAAATAAGAAATGTACCCGGCGGTATAAGATATTTAAGCGTGGCTCGGTGGGCTTTTGGAAAATGGCGGTTCTGTGCCAGGGGAAGAAAAAGCCGTAAAAAAATTGAAGCTGGGCTAAGGCGCAAAGCCGACGGCGACTTCGGTGCTGCCGACTTGATCCTCCGGGCATTTATGACTCGCTATACCCGCCATACTCGCTCCCGTTGAAAAGTTTCAATAATTCCATTACTTCCTCGCAGACCAAGTCGACTGATCTTCTCTTTTCGATATGTGTTGCAGGTGACAAGATGGCAGCCATATTGCGACGCAAGACGTCGGATGCGGCGAGTCTTCTCTTCAGTGCGACGCTGACCCTGATGATGAACAGTGGCGCCCTCTTAGTACGATAAATCTTTAAAACTCGAAATGTCCATAACTACGATTATTTACGTTGTGATAGGTAGGTACTTCGCGAGACTGCGATCTTTTTTCACGTCGAGGTTAGTACCAGTTGGTCTACTTGGTATGCAAGATTTTCATGGAAGATTATCATGTGATTGCCTGCTCTGAGTCATTACGAGCAACGCGCGTGCGACCCAAATTATGTAAATACTCGCAATTGTAATTACTTCGTTTTCATTTAACCGCCACAATCAAGTCGGTTTACATTGTTATTCGCGGTTACAAATTTTTACTTTCATTTATTTTACCTATTAGAAACATTCCTAGTCCTACATTCCTACCTCATTTCTAACACTTGGTATCTACTTTTCTCTCTCTGTCTCTCTCTCTCTCTCTCTCTTTACCATCCTTCAAACTCCCATCGTTTAGCCTGTTATCCTTCTGCTCCACGTACCGTCTCGCTCGATGGATTCACCATCGCAAATCCAAAAGCGAATGTAGTTTGCGCGCTGTACAGTTAAAGCTACGAGAATTCCGACGGAAAGTCACTCGATTCACTGTGGGAATTCGCGATGGAATTCCTAAAGGCGGATTCTTCCTATCCGAAGTTATTCCGCGATTTTACGAGCAGCTCGCGCCAGTCTGATCAGTAAATTCGCCCGAGGAGGATCGAAGGACGAAACTTTTGCCAAGGACGGATCCTAATGATCGTTGAGGTTATGTCGAAGACAGGCATCGTCCCATGGAAGCTATTCGATCGGAGAACAAATGCATTACTGTGACAAATATAATAAACGTCAATTCAATGATCATCAGACTAAAAAGATCCAGTATGTATAAATACGTATGTAATCAAAAAAAGTTTCTTCCACCTTCGGTGAAAAAATTTTAAATAAATTCAAAAACGAATTCTTCGTAATCTCTTCGAACATTTTGATCCTAACTCACGCCGTTATCTGTTACAATTCCATTACGTAACTTTTCTCCGTTCACCTCAATTCTTCCTCTGTCCAACACACACATCTGGACGCAACAGTCAGATTTGCCCATTTTATGCTAAAAGTATGAAAAACTTAATGTCGTCGCAACAAGGGACACGGACGATCGTCCCACGTCAAAGGATTACACGCATTCGTGCGATGTATAACTTACCGCACGAGAGAAATATACTATAAACGTACAATTCGTGAATCTGCTGCTATTAAATTAATGGACTCTTGTATACGAGAGCGAAACGTCAAAGGAAACAAAAAAAAGCACATACTCCTACGTCAGAAACGACGCGAGTAGGTTCAGCGACCGAGGCACGACTTTTTTTCTTTAATTAAACAATCAGTCACAGACTCAAAAATAGAATTATATTAACGATCAAAGTGATTGTAAATGTGAATAAAAAAGATTCTTTCGCTTCCTATAAATGGGAACGTGCCTACCCGATTTTTTCGGACAGTACGTCACAGAATTAAATTTGCTCGCGAAGTAAGTCATACATGGCCGAGATAAACAGCATATTAAAAGTCAGCCGTCGGAATACGATAGCGATATTAATTTGAAAATCTGAATTGGCAAGAGAAACGAAGGAACCAAATTAGGAAAAGTCCTAATTAAAAATTTTAAATACACGAACGCATCACAGAGTTTAAGTACGACGATGCACCTAGTTCTGTCTCTCGCCAGTAGGATTTTTTCAAAGGGTTTATTATTGATGTAAATTGTACAATTATTTATCAGCGAATATAACAAAAAAAAAAAATTTTTTTTAACCCCGAGCGAATGCGTATAATCACTACAAGTCGCTAAGAGACGGCAAACTCTACTGTTCTCGACTCTGTATACGATACTTGTCAAATGGCGTCCATTAAGGCGAAACATGATATGACGTCATTATCATTAAACAGCATGAATTATATTATTATCCTTTAGTAAAAAAAAAGGTGGTACGCGAGAGCGGCACGTATAAAATAATTCTTCGAGGAGACTCAAAGGGTTAATAATTGAACGGGGGGAGGGGGGGTAACAGTAGAGAAACCGCTGGACCCTCTGCACGTCGAGACCGACTCGTTTCGATTGGTCCTTATCATTGGCATTAATCTCATCGTTATCATTGTATTATTATTATTATTATTGTTATCCTTGTCATAAGTTAGCAGCGAAAATAAATCACGCTCCTGTCGGTTATAGCTCATTGTAAAGTCTTAGCGAGACTCCATGCATTTCCCTAAGGCTTACTGCTGGCTTTGTTTACACCGGGCTGTGCATCTTTCAGAGGGTTAGGATCGCGCAAGGTTTCACTCCTGGATACGTGTGATAAGATAGCTTAATGATTTTGGAAGTGGAATCCTTGAGGCAATTGAAGATGCGATCAAGAAAGGCGAATGGAGGTCCTTAAACAGGGGATGGCTTTGTCGCGAAAAAGTGTTAAGGGTAATGCGATGGTTAAATCTATTTTCCATTATAATGGGGAGGGGAGTGAGGGGGGGGGCAGAGGTGGGGGGGGGGGAGAGAGGAGGAGAATGCTTAACGACAAGTCATTGGGGTGGGAACTGCGCATCGATGGATTTGAATGATTCTCTGCTATCTCTTGGTCCCTTTATCTTTTTTTTTTCCGATGGGAGACTAAGCACTTGGGAGAGAGAGGGAGAGAGAGAGAGAGAGTGCAAGATTAGGGGAGAATCGAAGATGGACCAAAAGATAACCGAAGGATGGATAAGAAAAAATAATATGAACTTTGAGGTGCAAACAAACGCCGAGTGGCTGTTAGACTATTTTACATTTCATGCATTCGTATAGAATATCGCTGGCGCGGTTTTAGCGAAATGAGTTTTTAAAGAAAAAAAATTCGCGCGTGGCATTTTTTGTCTTTTCCATTTTTTTTTTTTTTCTCATATACGTATGCGTATATCTTTATATATATATATGTAATAGCGAAGACACATTCTCATAAGGACTCGTTACGTGACTAAAAGTATTTTATATTACGTGATAAATCAGTCTTTTATTATTGATCACAGATTACCATGTAATTGCAAAGATAATTAAGATCGACTCGGAATAAAAGGAAAAAAAAAAAAAAAACAACCGAATCGTTACTGAACGGCGCGTACGTATTTATTATTTGCCACTTAGGACTCGTGAAATACGTACGCGCGGTTTAACGTGTCGATCGTATCGAGAGAAAATAAAAAAGATATATATATATATATAAAATATATGTATAGGCTCTGTTAATAAAAGGCTAAGACGATAAAGTATATATATATGTATATAAATATATACATATATTTAAAGTGATCTAAGTATATATATATATTTATAAATCTAGAAGATTTACAGTGGAATTTCAGAATTAATTCTAAAAGAATTAAAGGATAACTTGCAACTTAAAAATTTCTCAGTATATGTCTGCAATCATGTATTATAGGAGGAACCATTCGATTCAATAAAAATGTATGAAATCGTGAACAACCCTTTGTAGCCTCTTTATTTCCCACGTTAGAAGCGTCGCGACGCCCGAGACGGATGTTTGCCGCTTGGCCAAGTTCGTGTTGCGTGACTGTCGCTCCTTTTTAAACTCGACGTTTTCTGTGCGTGGTGGCTCGTTAGTTCATGAAAGACGAATTAACGGCAGTCGTTCATTTAATATTGACTTAACGAAGGAGACGAATTCCTAGGATCTTAGTGGACTCGAAGGCGCACAGGCTTTCTTGGACCTGCGAGAAGAATTTCTTTTGACGATCGATTTTCTTTGATGACGTCTTTTATGTATATTTATACATCTTTTCGCACAAAGATATATTTACGGTTCGGTACCTCTGGAGGTGCTTGTTCCGTTTTACAAACGAAGAATAAATGACGTCTATTGAAATACATTAAGTATTGTGTCAATTGGTAAATGGAAAAATTATATATTTCATTGACAATAAATAAGGCGACCATTGTCGTTTGTGTATACGTATATTTTTATTTATATAATATAGAAGGACTTACTTTATAAATGTAACGCTTTATAGATTCAAGATTTATCAAGCTGCGAGGGGTCTGAGGGGATCCTAACTAGGCGGATTGCATTGCACGTGAAAGACGTCTGATTTATAATTACAAAGTTAATTAATGAAAGAATAATAAATGAAAGAATCTTTAAAAGTATCTGGTGATCTTCATTCATACTTCATTTCATCCAGAAGCTCCTTCTTGTTCTTCTGGCTTTGTTCCTTTGTCATCACAATGATTTAATCGATATGAAAAAAAAAAATAGTTTAGAATCTTTATCATTGTTAAACTTACTAATTCTTATCACGAGAAATAACGAGAGACAATTACTTATTTCCAAGTATCTTATAAATGGAACAATTGTATAGATAACGTGTCCATGTCCTTTGAGCCTGTCGCCATTAGGATTTGTAACTGGCGAGGAAATAGTCCTCAAACGATCATAAACAATTAGTTTAATAATGCTAATTATTTTGAAAAATAACAATAGATAATTAATTGATATCTAAGAATAACCAATATCTATAGTTTAATTATATAGACTGATATGCTATAAGAATATAAAGAATCGTACAGTAAAATCGATCAATCATATAAGATAAATGCGAACCCCTAAATGAAAGGCTTTAATGTAAAACTAATAACCGGTGGTCGATAAAAAGTGATATTACAAGTTTTCTAATAGAGAAAAATAAAATTATAATTTTGTTTGATTGATCGATACAAAGAGAAAATATTGAAAAACAGACGATACTGTGGCTGTTTTACGAGGGACAACAAACCACCCCTCGCAGCACCTAATACAATTTCTTTTTTATTCGATATCCTGCTAATCTAGCGATAACAAAAAATATAATATTTTACAATATCGTTATATTATCGTTATTCGTTAAATAAACTGTTATTTGCGTGTTGAGGGTGCATGGTGATAGAGCCATGACTATTGGCAAACCTCGATCACTCTTCTCGAAGGACCGTCAAACACTTTTTGAGCAATTCTGCGTGCGTCTGTAAAGTAGATTGAATTATTGTACTTTTAATACCTACTAATCAGTAGAGTGAATCCCTCCCCGACGTCCCACCGTTTTCGCCACCCATTGTTTTTATTGCCACCCTAAATTCTCTTTTTATTGCTTCTCGAGAGAAACGTTCAAGTAATCGAAGTCGTACCTTGGCGTGTTTAATCTCCAATTCTGTGAGTTCAATAAGATTCTTCTTAAAAGCAGCAACGCGTCTCGTCTTGAAATCCGTTAGCTCTGAAAGTACAAATGATATTGACGTAATCGAAAGGATTTAATGGGAAACGATCTGAAGCTAAAGTGCGACCCACCTTCTTTGCCCTTGTCGGACATCTGCTCGAACTTTTCGCAAGCTTCGGTCTGCGCCTGTTCGGCCTTTGCGAAAACACGATGCGATCAATTAGAATTAAATAACGAGAATCAGAGGATGGATGAATTAAAATGCGGCAACGTAATATTCTTTTCTTTTTTTTTCGCGATTTGATAAAACATTGTTTTTGCTCCCCTAGTCATTCCATAAATATCCAACTGCCGAGGCAACGCTAGATTTAATTCCGATATCAACGGATTCTACGGTTAGTACAGTTTAAAATAAAATTTTTTCTTTTTTCTTCGATTCTTTTTCAAAGAGGCATGCATATATATCGTTTATTAAGCTGACAAAAAGACACAATGCATATACGGAAAAGGACACACCTCTGCAACCTCCAGAGCCTTCAGGAGCAAGAAAAATCAAATTTATCCATTAGAATTTGTCGTGTTTGTTTTGCGCACTATAGCGCTACCTACCGGACGACAAAGCCTGCGCTATATAGAATATTTGTATTAAATTATTCGCGTCTAGGGAATACAGACATTGTTCCCGATATTACAGGCATGCTTTTGTTATTTCATTTCACGAGTTTGCCTCAGCGTACCGTTTGCTTTACCGACATAATGGCGGATCCTGCGAACACCGAGAATAATAATGTTTTTATTTTTATTGACTTACCGCGTGAACGTCTTTATTTTTCGCACGAGCCTTTTCCAGCGTGCGATTCGCTGTTTCGTAGGCGTGCAACGCCTTTAATCTTCGGAAAAGCAGCCTTTTTGCGGCTGCCGTATCTCTCATGTAATAACGAAGGGTATCCGACAATTTGAGATCCTCGTCAGACGCTACGCGTCCTTCCACTTTCTGTAAATGTAATCGAAAGAATTGGGCGAATAAAAAATTGTGCAAAATTAATTGTGCATCAAATATTACTATATGCGTTGATAACAAACGATGATTCTCACCCTCAATTTCTCAAAAGTCTCTGCAATTTTGGTGAGAAACCTTTCCAATTTTCCAGTATCTATTATAGCCAATTGAAGTAAATTGGTTGATATTTTTATATATGAATCTGCAACATCTTTATGTTTTGCTGTCTGTCGGTCAGCACGACTTGTTGCCTCTTTTAGATTATGATGATATTGCTGTAGAAATGTCATTTCTTGATCAAAAAAATCATTCACATCCTTCACAGTTGCCGAAAGATAATACTCGTCCGTCGTTTTCGAAAACGATTTCACCAATCCACCAAACATTTCCATTTTATTCTTTCCTGAAAGTAATATCATTCGATGTAAAAGTGTCACGGGTTTAGTTTGATCAATCGATATCTACCTCTTACGCAGAGATCTTGATCATATTCTAGGAACACTCTGAGGTTATGATCATTTCGAAACACTGGGTGATGAGCAAGTCTCGTAAGGAACATTTCATGCATGGCTACTGTCTTTTTAAAAGTAGCTAGATATTCTCTGGAAGAAAAGTAAACTTGTAATTACAAATTTTCAAGTTAAACAGAATATAGGCACAGCAGACTGTGTAAATTGGACCTATAATAAATAAACGTAACTCACGCTTCTAATTCTTGTTTCATTTTTGTAAATTCTTCTCGTGTCATTGTTCCTTCGCCCTCACCCAATTTTTGTAATTTTTCTCTTGAAGCATCAAAGTCAGGTCGAGGTGGCACTGGCGGAATCTATAAAGTACATGAATAATCTATGGTCATAGTTCAATACAAAAGTAATGATTTCAACTGCATGGAAGCTGCATATTATAAAAAAAGAATATGGTCCAATAAGAATACAGATGCTAGGTTAATCCAACTTGTGATATAAAGAGGAACAAAGTAATAAACATTTAATAAACCATAGATAACGTACAATATACCCCGCATACTCCTCGTTCTCCTCAAATCGATCATGAAGCCAGACAAATTCCTCATGCTGCCTAACAACAAGGAACTCTGGTTTTTGAAATTCAGGCAAAGTAGTCTTGGTATGGACAGTAAATTTAACTTTATCTTTTTCACTGAGCGCATCTGAAATATCCACCTGCAATGACTTGTCAGACAAGTCAACAGTATCAGCATGAATAGTCTGTGAAAGGTAAGATAACAATCATGAAATATATAGATAAATACATTTGAAAGAAACAGAAAAAAGCACAACGCAATAGCCAAGTATAACAATTGGAGGAAAAAACGAGCATCGATAGCAAAAGTCTTAAACTAACAGAAAGAATCCAATACACATACCTTTTTAGGAGGTGCACTATTTAGTATATCTTCAGTCTCGCATATTCCGTCCTGCAACATGATTTCTCACTAAATATCCACAGTTTTCGGAAGAAAGCCTTCAAACTAGAGTATCTCAATTTTAAGGATGAAAAATTTGATATACCGGATGACCGGTTGGCAAATGATAACAGGTTCCACCTACCATCATGGCGTCAAGCAGCGTCTTCTTGTCACGAAGCAACTGTCAAAATACACCAAATGAAGTGTCAAAAATATTTTGTCGAATAATTCACTACTCGAAACCCGTAGAGACACACGTCGAATAATTCTCTCGGCCGCGGAAAATATGGCTCACGACATTTCATATAGAGAAAAAACAAAGCTATGCCGACGTATCAGCTGTAGGAATGGACGTAGGCGTAGCTAGATGTATCGTGTATATGCTAATCAAGGGTATTCGTACAACGATAAGTAAACACGAATATATTATTTGTTACAGTATGGTTACAGCTTACTACACACGAAATAAATCACACACAGGATGCATACACACTGCGTCATTCGGGCTCAGGGCGAACACATCCACGAGCAGTTCGATGTTTCCAAATAATTCCGAAAGATAGCCTTTAACATGGCCTTTAGCCTCCGATGAATTCCAGTTGAAGAAATCGCGCATGCATTCGGACAGTGTGGAAATGCGACTCCTCCAATTGGCTGTAACTTGCAGTTTTCATTAGACAGAATATTATCCTTGGATACAAATATTTGATACTTTTGAAGAACAGCTCGCAAGTGGTCGAAGGAAAAGTAAAGAAAGAATATCCGAAAACGGGGATAGTCCACGGGTCAATTCGTAAAATTGGTATATATTGCTCGATAATAAAGATACAAGCATGATTAAATTGTAAAGCACTGATTCGCATATAGGTAAAATAGTTCTTATAGTAATTGGACTCGAATCATTACTAAGCAAGAGGCGCAGGTATTTAAATCTTTTTTTTAAGCGCGATCTTTAGAAATTTTGATAAATCGATCACCGTCCACCTTGAAATCCTTGATCATTATCTCCGTTTAATGTTCAGTAGAATGAATTCCTCCTTATTATTGACTAGTACTATGTGTAATCGTTAATTGTAAAGTGCTACCAATGTGCGCTAATCATTTTTACTAAACAGAACACTATACATCTCGCAATGATCCCGCTTGATTAAGATCTAATTTATTTATATTCGCTAAACGCATTTTTTTTTAACGGAACAACACTTTTAGGGATGATTCATTGTTTGCAAATATCGCATATATCTTATCGCAGTTGGGACCATGCGAATTGTCGCTCAATAAGTAGCACACCTATATATTCTGGTATCGATTACGAATTTTTTTTTTCTTTTTTCACTCCTAAAGTATGAAATTGGCGAATCACATAATTTGAGATCATTTTGAATTATTCGCTTTTTCTTTGTTGGACTATATTGAATGGTTTTCTATTATATTTTGTTTTACGCTCGTCGCCTATCACAAATAGTAATATCGCCATTACGTTATTTTTTTAGAAGTTCCTTTAAATTCAATTAACTGGAACATTGATGTGGTTACATAGGACTCCAAATAGGAGTGATTGAATTTTTTATCTTTTTCATATATTCGTCATTTAGGTACATCAATAGTACATACATATACATATTGTCGCGCTAGGTAAACGAGTGTAAATCGAAGCGCGATGACTTCGGATCAGAATAATATAAATTCACTGCCTCCATAGGATGCCAATAGTTCCAAATGATTGAATAAATGTCGATGAAAAGTATCCGTTACAAATATACAGTAACTAATGATAATTTTTCGATACATTGTTCACCGCATTGACAAGAGGATCTATATGTATACGAACCTAATGTAATAAAATAACGCAGTCGATGCAACGAGAGAATCGAGCGAAGAGCCGCAGAGTTCCTGGCGACAGGTTATGTTATCTGAAAAAACTGTGAATCGTTAGCCTTTATTGTATTTTATCCTTGTCTTTTCATTTTCTGTGAGCGATACACAACACGTTTGCCTTACGATATTTTTACCATTACGTGTTAAGTTCAATTAAATAATAAATACACCAATTATCACTCGTTACCCCGAACCGCGACACACACAAAATTAAATGTACAAAGTAGAAGTAGATGTGGAAGATAGTGTGGGGGAGAGGATACGCGAGGACCAAGGGAATAGGGAATAGGATAAAATGAGTAATTAGAATCGGGATCGGGTATGATCGGTTCAGATTGGAGAAGAATGAAGCGGAGGGCAGGAAAGCCCCAGGCCCTAGCAGCACCCACCGCCTTGCGCACCACCCTGACCACCATTGCCGGCAAGTCCGCCGGGGCTCGTGGGCGAGTGCTGCGGTCCAATCTTGATTCCATTTGCCTGGAAAAATAATAGAATCGTGACACACTTGCTCGCGGAATTGACTGATACGCTTACGGAATCACATGGGGCTTTGATCTTTCAGTAATAAATTTGAAGATGATAAATATTGCCATGCTAAAGAGTATTCTTAGGGTTTTTCTGCTTGGAAAATATATTCACCTCGTTGTTGATATCGAACACGCCTTCTTGGATCTTTTCGTAAATTTCTTTGGCCGTGTTGATGAAAGCTTCTTCCACGTTAGCTGCCGTCTTAGCGCTTGTCTCCATGAAGACCAGACCGTGTTCACGTGCGAATGCTTCACCTTCCTCTCTTCTTACCTCCCGCCGCGAATCCAAATCGCTCTTGTTTCCGATTAACATGATCACCATGTTCGAATTCGAGTGCTGCCTCGCATCTTCTAACCATGTCGTCAGGTGATTGAATGTCTCTCTACGAGTTATGTCGTATACCAGAAGAGCTCCTGCTGCGCCACGATAATATGATCGAGTGATTGAACGGAATGCCTCTTGTCCTGCCTGAATCATAATTTATAAGCATCAGTCTTGTCGTACTCATTTTTAAAAGAAATCCGTAATATCTTAAGATGACTTTAATGCAATCGACACATAAAATATTGTTGGAAATATAGAGATGAGTCAGAGAAAATCAAATAAAAGGCTACTGCTTTGATATTCTTATGATCAAAGTACATGTACCATATTGAGATTATTTGCTTATGTCAATCTTGGTTATAAAGTCATTTCAAACGCGTAGCAAAGGAATAAAAGATATGTAGGTAGTTACAGTGTCCCAGATTTGCAGTTTGATCTGCTTGCCATCGATGGTGATCATACGTGCACCGAATTCAACACCAATCGTCAAATCATGAACTGGTTGAAATCGCTTGTCAGTGAATTGCAGAAGAAGGCAGGACTTTCCAACTCCTGCACACGTATAATGAAAAATATTTTTTATATTAGGATGCTACGAACAGCCATTCTCATTTTCATTAAAAAGTTGTAAAAGATTAAGGTATACCTGCTCCTAATTAGAGCATGAAATGACATTGCGCTAGCAACGTACAAAAAATTGCTGGGTCATACTTGTAGGATAAAAACAATTACATTGTACGATACAACAATAAAATATTATAGCATTATAAATACAAATGGCTCAAAAATAAATCAACTTGTTATAAAAAACTAATAACAAAAAGAATAAATTGAAAGCTGAACAACATCATTAAAAAATAATGAGCTAAAACTGAATTAATTAAGAATCCAAAAACATATACTAATAAATAAAATATCTGATGAAGAAGAAATAAATACTTCTATAATAGGATTTCGCTGAAATGAACAAAAATCTTGCATGCATTTTTAAAGAAAAACTGATAAATCTTGAAACATAGAAAAATTCCATTGAGCAAAAGCATCTGCGAATGAAGAAGTAAAAATTGGTAGAATAAAAGAGAAGAAAACAATGGGAGCTGTCACGGACGACGTAATGCGGAAGATTCGTTTTTTACAGTTACAGGACAGGTCTCAAAATACTCACCCGTATCTCCAATGATGATGTACTTGAAAAGGTATGCGTAAGACATTTTCGAAATCGTTGAATTCGTCAGAATCAAGAACTTTTTAACACGCGAGAAAACACCGTTTCAGTTTTTTGGCTGTTTTATCTCTTCTGCTTGGTCCTGACGTCATTAAATCACTTCGACTAAGCTCGGCCCAACTCGTCTCATTCGTAGTGTTTCGTAAAGCGACCACTCACGAAAGTGGTGCCACAATCGCTCCGTACTTCCGCCGGAAGCAGCTGCAGCGAAGCTGTCGTTGCATTGAGAATTAACTTTTATTAAATGCTCAACTCCGAAAGCGGGAAAATAGAATGCCGCGCTTCTCAACCGACATTGGACATGGAACGAGTCATCAAAGCAGATTTCGACCCTGAAATTTCACACTTTCACGATCTAGCAGCGCGAATTGAACTATGTATGAGATGCGTGAAAAGTAAAGGTGACCAAATGAGTTGGTTCTTCTTGACTTCTGCCCACAATAAGTGAAAGTCAAGACCCAAAGAAACGGTACGATTTTATTTCAACGAAATACAACTTATGCTCAGGATCTTAAATAAAATTTAAATAGTATATTCAATTGATTTAAAAATATATCTTCTCATTTAATTGACGTCAGTACAAAATTTCTTGGAGATAATCGTGGATCAAATATCGGCGTAAGCGTGGGTGCTAAATTCTTTTCGGAAAGAAATAAAAATCTATCGAGTAAAACAACAGTTTCCACTAAGGGAGCCAACATAAATCGTAGAGAACTAAAGGCGACGGCTCTCCACCAAGATTTTAAAAATTCTGTAATGCACGGTCTCTTAAAGTCCGAATCATTCGGTTGATATTCTGGTGGTAAATTTTCAGTAGCCATCTTGCAATAGCTAAAAATATACGTTGCTCTTAAAAAAGTATCACAGCAAAAAGAATCTCCAAATAATTATAATACTAACCATTCAAAAGTAATGCCTTTGGTCACTTTTACACTTTTTAGATGAGCGTGTCGCAATTTCTCGTTCTTCGCAACTAATATACTCTCCAATGCCGCTCTATATGCATGAACCTGAAACACGTATTAGGGTCACTTTTTGTAACACTAAACTTACACGAAAGCGAATTACGTTTACGAAATTGAACGCTTAAGTTTCTCCAAATTAATGCATTACTATTAAATCCTCGATTCTGCCCGTCTTCAATTTATCGCAGTAATTCTCAATAGCGTGACAACCAACTTCCAAGGCAGTATACGACAGACTATTATTTTTCATTTGCGAAAGATACCTGCTAAGCGGATACCCTCTTGCTTTTCCTTCGGTTTCCCTAAAGCACAAAAATCGTTCAATTATCTAAATCTAATAAGAATCGTCTCCAGACTATGATTTACTCACTCGAGTGTAAGTTTCATATAACAACAGCCGACGATACAAATAAATTTGATATCCTCCTGCTCCGAATATAATCTTAACAAAGTAGCTGCTAAATCACCGCAAGGATGAAGACCTATAAAACCAAAGCCTTGTCTGTCTGCTTTAACGTTAAAGCGATTATTAAATATTTCATTGATAAAATCAGGTAACTTCGTTCTCGTCTCGCTCGACGTATTTACTTCGAGTGTAACGTGTTCAGGTTTCTTTCCTTTAAAATCAGGCAACGATTTGCGTACAGTGGTAAGAAATTCCCCATCGCATTCTCTAAAAGATAATAAGTCTTTTATAATTATTAATTTCACAGAATAGCATCGGTACGATCTCCCTACTAAAATACCTCGCTCTCTGTGAAAGCGACTCTTGCTGCTCTATGCAAAGAACACACAATCCATATTTGTAGGCCAGAACTCGTGCCAAGTGTCCCATCCCGGCGCCCACGTCGACAATACGTTCAGAATCCGCAGCAGATGCGCAATCGGTGGCAATCTAAAAATTAAAATTGTTTTCTTTAATTAACAGTGCGAAACAATAGAAGCCTTCCAGGAAAGTATAGACTCTCGTCATCTTGCCAACCTGTGCAATCTTTTCGATCTCGTGACGTTTCTTCATCTTGACGTGCTTCGTAAAATGATTTTGCAATTTTAAAAGCGTCTCACGACTGCTGCAGCCGTTGCTCGATCGAGTATCGCTCTCGTTCTTTTCCATGGAAATACGATCGGGATTTACGACCTTGCGCAGGTTTAGTCCATTACGACACTGAATAATCCTGGGATTGACATGATCTCTATTGATTCCAAAACTCCATATACATTTTCGTAACGCCAGCAAAGTCAGCGGCCACGAGCGTTTGCTTAAATCCCAAGAGAAAGTTATTAAACGACTCTTAAACTCTGTACGTATGGTTACATGCACCATCTAACTACTATAGATATACATGTGTACACACCTCTGGGATTCTCCCAGTAACCATGATCCCAATTCTTCCGGGGTTACGACTTCCATAACGTGACGCCATTCTATCGGTAGTTTATCCCATAAATTTTCTTCAAAGAAATCCTGAAAAGAAAAAGGTCCAAGAGAAATCTTATGAAATTAAGTTATCCAGAGAAGATTCTAGAACAGTTTTCACGATCCGGTCGGAGTGTCATCACACTCCCCAGTACTCTGCCAGTACTCAGACTCCTTTCCTATTTCGCTCAGAATGTACTCGGACGAACTCTGGACATTCTGAACGCTTTGAGCGCTCGTAATTTCCCGCGAGTGCCAAGTCGTCGTGTCGGCGTCCCGAGACTCTCACGCACCAAAAGCGACCTAATAAGCACGGCAATCTACTTAATTGCCTTGTTCATGGCACAGTGCGCTTCTCTGTCTTCACAGACGAAACTTATACGGATAGATGACTACGAGAGAATAGATAGTTTCGTAATTCGTTTAAATTATACAGACCACTACGTAGGAATCCAACAGCCATCCGTAGGCGTCCAGAAGTCGCAAGATCTGTTGCAAAGCTACACGGGATCCCTGACAGACGCCGCAGGCGCACTCGTGAACGTCTCTAGTCGCCATAGTAACTACCGCAGGTTATCTCGAACCGGGAAATATTTGAATAACTTTTCTCTGTTTACTTTCGTTTCGTAGTAATTGACAACGTCAATATTTAATACATGCATTTAGAATAGTCAATCATACGTAATATGGCTTAAGAGCTATAAGATATTATAAAAGATGATTCTAACTATTTTCGCTGTTAGAACGTATGGCTTATGAACGCATGAAAGATTTATTCAGTTTATTTGTTAATTATAAAACTCAGTAGAGTTCCTACGTCCCACTTTGCAAGTACTTTCACTCTTCAACAGTTACGTTATTACTCGGCAGCGTCCTGCTCTCGAAGCGCTACGTAGCCTACATACACAAACTGTCTGTCCGTGTAAAGGGGGAATCGGCAGTACTTGACTCTTCATGAGTTCTTGGACTCAGAATCCAAGCAAAAAAGAATCTAATCTTCACCATCGGTAGCTGTCGTAATTATCACTGCAACGATGGTCTGACACCGTAGTAAGAGAAAGAGAGAGAAGAAAGGAAAAGGGAAGACAGAAAGTATTTGACAATAAAGGACCAGAGTAATTTAAAATTTAGAACCGGTGAGTAAAAGTGCCTATAGGAACATTATGATTATTTCAGTCTCATCAATTTGAATCATTAACACGTGAAACTTTCTTAATAAAAGCAGAAATCGTTATGATTTTATTGACCGATGATCCTAAGCAACCGATATTACTCCAAAGGAAGGAAGTGGAACGATCAAGTGGATAATATGAATTTCAAAAATTTGCTAATAATTTCTTCTTACAACAATCATATGGACCTCTTACGGCAGCGTAAGTGAAAGTTACCAAGTAGGACGCGGGACTTGGTTCTCTCAGGTGATGGTCGACGTTCGCCAAATGCTCCAAGACGAGTCTCTTCTGCCCAAGGAAGATCCAGCGAATCGAGCCGCAATACGTTCCTTCGAGATTAACTCCGAGGATGTATGAATTCTGTGAACTTTCGAATCGGAGATCATTCCCTGAGGCTGCAGTCCGTGTCACCGTGGACCGAAAGTAAGGAATAAGTTTGCTGTGGACCTCGGAGCGTTTCGCTTGAGAGTTCAAGAGGTCGATAAGATAAGGACGAAAGATCTGTCGAAGGAATAATGAAATATTAATAAAATGGTTACGGCTCAGTGAATTAGGACTCTACCCGTCAGTCTATTAGATTACTCTACTTCTATCAGTCTATTTGGATTGATCTACGTTAGATCAGCAGGTTATTCCACCAGGATCTCTATCTTTCGTAACCGTCTGCTTAAACAAATTAACGAGAACATAACGCGTTACGCTCACTCGAGCTTATATATTCCTGCCTATAATATAGTGCAAATCTTGGAAAAAATATATACACCATTAAGCATAATAACCGTAAAAGCTATAAAAATGTATAAATACATAGAGTGAACATTCATCGTTTTATAAAGAAACTGTACTTAAGGCTTCTCAATTCTCGCAATTGTTAATTCCACTTAAAAGAATTTTTCACCCTAAGAATCGAAGAATGCCTTTCTACACTCTCCTTCTTTTTTTTTTCACCATTAAAAGAGATCCTCCCACGCACAAAGGAAGTCGAGAATCCGCGAGGATCGTTTAAGTGAAACTTTCAAGTGACATCCCGTGTAAAAAAAAAAAATATTCAAATCTTCAGTAAATTCAATTTAATTTTGCATACAATGAAGATTCTCAAGACTGGCTATGGATATCCCTATTAGAGAGTGGATATTTTCACATGTCCTTTTGCTGCCATTCATAGGTCATCCTGGAAAAGCATCAGGACTATGAACCTAACACGTAATACTCAATAAGATCTTTCAAAGAAAGTTTGTCATCCGTTCACTGGCGTACTTAACTTTTGAAATTTATTTTTTATTTTTTTTTTATACGCATGCAGTCATGCTAGCCAGCAGTGTCTACCTATCCATCCAGTAAGGTGTCTACCTATCCACCTACCTACCTACCCACCTACCTAACAGCCTGTCTACCTCTTGGCATACGTACCGCATCGAGGGCCCAGCTAAGCCAGAGAAAGGTGCCCCACCGCACTTGATATTAGAGAGGAGCGAGTTCCGAGCATCTTAAAGTCTTCGTAGTGGGAAGAAATAGGGATCCGATATGCTTCGCCACCCAAACCGTCTTCAGTTCTCATCCGAGACTTGATCCGAAAACGAGTAACGTACCTGGAGCATTTATCTTCTTCCTTCCCTCTTTCTCCTTCTTCATTTCCTTTTATTTTCTTTTCCTATTAGACCACCATGTTGCTTGTACTCTCGTGAGTCGAGGATCTGCTCAAGAATATCCCAGGAAGTGAAGTTGTGCCTTTTGGGAGACATTACAAAAGTTTCGTGTAAAATAGCAAAGAAAGAGAAAAGGAAGAAAAACCCTGAAAAAAAAAGTCGTAAAAGAATGCGATTCTTGAAGATGGTAATTATGACAGTGATTGTATATGTTTTCTCTTGTAATTTCTTCGAATTTTCTTAATCCTTGTAATTCACTTAGTGTACTCGTGATACTTCTTCGTTGAGAGTGTTATTAATTCACGAGGAATGTTTTCCATAAGGGAGAGCTCCGGGTCGATCATGACTTTTCTTGCACACGAGTCACTTCGTGAAATTCGAAGAGAGAAATCGATGCGCCGTGTATCAGGCATACGAAATGTTTCCTTGCGTGCATGAGAAACAGACGTTATGTTTGATTTTAATCTACGTCGTTTATTTTAACTTTTTTAAATACGTGAAGAATATTTCGAAGGCTTACGGTATTTCTATGTTAACACATAACCGGTTAACGGATCTCTTTATTTGAAATAGTCAAAGTGTGTCGTCTCAATAAGGAAAGATAGTTCGCGTCTATCGTCATTCATCGTAAATTAGCCCGGTAACGATCTTTACCTATTTCCATAAAATCAACATATATTCATAATAGTCAAAAATTCTATAGTACTGTAAAAAAAAAGTTCCATTTCACTGGTATCGATAATCGAATATCGAGGAAATATCGAGGGTAACCTGACTTTACCATATCGAGAGGATCGCGGAGTGGGAATCGCTTATCAGGCAGTGGTTAACTGTCCGTTCGGCGCAGCTAGAATACCAATCGATTGGGTTCTTGTCGTGCAGGATGTCTTCTCTCGTTATTAACCGGGTCACTCGGTTACGCGTCTAATGAGCCGTTTACATTACGTTCACGGAAGCCATTGCTGTTTCGACCGATCGACAACGAGTTAATCCTGGCTAACCGCGTGCTTTTTCCCTTTTTCAGAGGCACAGCCTGCTGGCCTTGGCCGCGGCCGTGGCCGTCGTCGTAGCTCTTCTGCCTACCTTGGCTGCCGCAGCTGCCACCGCCAAGGAGAAGAGTAAGACTCGTGGCAAGAGGCAGCAGATCGCTTTTTATCCTAGAAGAGGACCAAGACCTCCACCTTATGCCGTGCAGATGGAGCCGATGATTCAGTATTCCCAGAGGGATCCACTTTACGATCCTTTGGCAAACGCCAAGAGCGATGATGGTTACTATGATGAAGCACCCTATAATTACTATCCCACTGAACCGGAACCGATCATCGAGATCATCATCAAGGAGTCGAATGAAAGCTTGCCGACTCCAGTGCCACCTCCGCAGCCACCACAGCCCAGACCCACCAAGGAACCTATTCAGGTGTTCTACGTGAAGTATGAGAAGAAGAAGAGCTATGGAGATGAGAAGCCAAGAGTTGTTTACGACCGTCCAGTACCTGCCATAACACCTGTTGAGACCCACGAAGAAATTTCACCTGAATCATCCGCGCCATACGAGGAATCTTCTCCTACAGGATCCGCTACGCCATTGCCACCGATCGAACCAACCTCTACGACTACACTGAGGACTGTTATTCGACCAGAGAGCGAGGTTTATCATGCCGGAAGTTCTGGAATAAGAGTAACTTTTGGGACGGAACAATTGCCACCGAATAATCACAATAAGCGCAGTGATCACGATGCTCCATCATCGCCAAGTTTCTCGGTTCCGGGACCAATACTTTCTGGTTCTACGAAGAGACAGCATGGACCTTACCAGTCTCTTCAACCCGTTCCCCAGAGAGTCCCACCTGCTTTCCCTCAGCAGAGAATCGTCAACTCTTTTCCACCTCAGCAACTTCCGCCTCAGCAACAGCAACAGCTGCAACAACAATTGCAACATCAACGTCTACCAAATTTCCAACAGCAACAGCAATTTCAGACGCCTCCACAAATCAGGAACCCTCAGAGACCTCAGAGACCACCAATAACTATTCAAGGCTTACCTGATGTTCAGCAGAGGGTACCGTTTAATTCGTTTGTGCCTCCACACAGTGTCAACATCAATCATCCTCAGCAACCAGGTTTCCCACCGACCCTTTCTGTCTCTCATCAGAGTGTTCACATACAGAACCAGCCACAGTCTCCCGTCCAGCCTGGAAACTTCAATTCGGAGCAGCATCCACAACCGGCACAACAGTTGCAGAATTACAAGCAGCAGGAGCAGGAGAAACAACGATATCTTGAACAGCGCCGTCATCAGGAACTAATAAAGCAACGCGAACAACAGCGACTGCAAGAACAGCATCGACTACAGGATCAACAAAGGCAGATTGAGCAACAACGAGTTCAAGAACAACAACGAGTTCAAGAGCAACAACGAATTCAAGAACAACAACGTGTACAGGAACAGCAGCGAGTGCAAGAGCAACAGAGAATACAAGAGCAACAAAGAATTTTAGAACAGCAAAGACGTCAACAGGAGCAGGAACGTAAACAGTTACAAGAACAACAGTATCAACAGCAACAATTGAAATTTAGCCAGACAACTCATTCCATACAACAACAACAGCCACAGCAGCAACAGGTGCAGCCGCAAAAGGCCGGTGGAGAGATTTTGAAGGCTGTACCAAAATTAGAACAGCATTATTCGATAAGAGAAAATCCTCTGCATCCTGGCCCATTTCCGCCGAATCAGTTGTTAGTGCAAACGTCGCAATCGTCAGAAATTTCAGGAAATCAATTTACTTCTAGCCAAAGGCTAAACACGATTGAGAATCAGCAATTCTCAAGAAATCATCAAAACCAGTTAATTACTCAGGCTCAACAGCTGCAACAGCTTTCTCAACAGCAACAGCAATTAATTGAACAGCAGAAGGAATTAGCTCAACAGCAACAGCAATTGAATCAACAGCGGCAGCAGCAGCAGCAACAATTAAAACACCAACAGCAGCAACAACTAAATCAACAGCAGCAATTAAATCAGCAACCACAGCAACAATTCAACTTGAACAAACAACATTCTTATCAAAATCCACAACAATTCTTCTCCCAAAATTTACCAACTCCTCAGCAGCAACACGTTGCTTCTTCACCGCCAAGATCCACGTGGGGTAGACCTATTTTCCAAAGTAGCAGCGGGAATCCTACACAAAAAATCTATGCGACTCCTATCAGTAATTCCCCAGATCTTAAAATATCCTCGACTACTCCAAAACCCTTTATCAGCAGCACTACGATCAGCACCACTACCACAACAAAACCAAGCTCAAGGATTCCCGAATATACAACAACAACAACAGTGTCACCAAAGAATGAAGCTAAAATACAAGAAAACATTGCTAATCTTCCCGACGAAGTGCCAGAGGACATTCGGCAGCAGTTGCTGAGTAGCGGCATCCTGGGTAACGCCGACATTCAGATTCTGGATTACGACAAAGTCGGCGACATTCCCATTGAGAATCTACCACCGGAAGCCTTGGCGAATTTCTATGGGGCAGGTGGCGCTTCTGCCGCTGCAAGCGAACAGGTGACAACAATAGCTAAGAGACCGAAGATCGCAGAAAAATTGCCGATTGAGAAACCAACCAAGGTGGAACAGGCTACTTTAAAACCAGGAGGAGTAGAAATGAAAGTAGTCCGTTTCGATCCTAATACGGCTCAAGGACAGGCGATTGCCGATCGCCACATCAAAGACGACGCCACCCAATTAAAAGCTGTAAAGGTCGGAGAGAAAGACGAATCTCAATACAATCGTTATCTTCCTTTAAAAGTCAGCGGCGCATCCTTTCCAATTCCTGACGTTCCTGAGCTGAATGGCCGGAAAATTACTAGCGTGGTTGTTCTGGCACCGGTCGATTACAATTTTCATGACAAGGAGTCGGAGCAAACTCGTCAGAGTAAAAAGGTCAATGATGTACAGGCTGTCCACTTTTTGGCTGGCGACACGCTCAAGCAATTGGTCAAAAAACCAAATGCTGAAAATTACAAAAAGTGGCTGGAACAAGAAAGTCGTACGACACCACAAAGACAATCGGTTGTCCTCTTGGTAACCACGTGAGTGTCACAAGTATACATTTGTAAAATTAAGCTCCCTTCTTATTCTAAAATTAATTTTTTTTTTACAGACCAATGGATGATTCTCACGGAGAGAAAGAAATATATATGTACGACGTAAATTCCCAGGCTGTCAGTAAATTGGCTGGCGATTTATCTTCGGCTTTCGTTGACGCAGCTGAGAGCAATTCCGATGGTTCGGAGTCGATGGATGATTCCAGTACCGCATATCGAACGTCTAATTAGACAAATTAATGAAAACAATCATGTAGATATGCGGCAAGGATGGTAACGATTCGCGTGCCAAAATTTAACCCAAAACGAAGCCTCGAATAATATAGCATACCGGTTCAACGTTTCCTCACAGGATTACAAATTGGAACCAGAAAATCCGGCTATTAAGTAAGACTTCGTTTATGAATATCTGATGTAGATATCCTAATATGTATTATTGTGTATATATGTCTGTAAAATCTTTTCTCTTTTATACTTTTTTATACAAAAATAAATACAATTTTCGAAAAGAAATACTTTTACATTCACTCTATTACCAAAATTGATAAAATCCATACGTTGAAATCCATTGAACTTCTGCCTCCCTAATAAGCTGTAATAAGTATCCTGAATCCCTAACAAACTAAATGAAATGTCTGTAAGAATTAATATATTTTTATTACTCAGCATTGTCATTTTGTTCCTCCCTTATTACTCCTTATTACTCCTTATAATCCTAATAATCCTCATTTATCAAATTCTTACCCTAACGGCACTTGTAAGGTATTATAAAAACGGTATTCTAATCCTTCTTCCATGCATCATGGAAAATGTGCCAAACGCCGCCACCAGTGTGTCTAACGTACTATCAAAATTTTGAATATGACCCATCCTAAGTAAAACACTTGAAGTTGCCTGAGAACAATTCTTCCGTCATTCTCCTGCTAAAATTAAATGATATCGGACAGTAATTAAATATTTTATCATACATTGCAGGATTAGCATATCTGTTTCTAGAAATAATACCTTATATTTATATGACGCAGCTAGTTCCCCCCGTCGGTGCAACTAACAACTAATATAACAAGTCAGCTGGTACAGTCAGTATTCCTTAGTATTCTGCTTTGGAATTGTACATCTGCCGCTCCGAGCAAGCGTGGTGTTCTAGTGAAATACGTTTAGCCGTTCTGTTGTGAGAAAAAGTTAATGTACGCTGAAGTAAAGTTTTATTTGGTGTGGATATACCTAACCTAAACGGTTAACACTTGCCCGTCAGAATGGGACACAAGAAGAGAGAACGTGAGGATAGTACTTCAGAGGTTGATACTAGTGATTCAGAGAACGACAGTTCAAGCGACAGTGATTCCGGAGCGGAACCTTCGCCTAAGCACACTAAGAAATCGAAAAAGTCAAAATCTCGTGGATCCTCAGACGTAGGGAAACGGTCACGAAAAAAGAAGAGGAGACAAAAGTCATCGTCTAGCAGCGATTCTGAAAATAATTTTAGTCCTGAACATAAGGCTAAGAAGAAGAGTAGTAAGAAAAAGTCAAAGGCTCATGAAAAGTCTGAATCCTCAGACAGTGAATCGAGTGCTAGTAGTGATAGTTCCAGTACTAGCGAAGAGAGCTCTAATGAAAAACAGGAAAAAAAGCTGGAAAAGAAGATTGAGAAAAGTGTTGAAATAGTTAAGAAGGTTAATAGGAAGGAAAGGATAGATGAAAGTGGAGGAAAGGATGTGAGGCATGATCGTAATGATGAAAAATCTAAATGGGACAGTCCTGAGGTTAAGGATAAAAGAGTAAGTCCAGCTACGAAGGATGAGAGGATATCTCAGCAAGAGAATCGAAGAAGGATTCACAAGGATGGACATGACAATAAGGAAATTAGAGAGAAGTGGGATAAAAGTGGAAAGAATCCTGACCACGATAAAAGATATAGAGATTCAAACAGGTAAGCAAAATTTTATAAGATGTTTTATATGATAAAATATACAAAAGTTATTATAACACAAAATGTTTACAAACTTGTTAATATCACAGGGGTGACATGAGAAGAGATGACGTTAGATTTGACAATCGTCGTAAGAACGACAGGATATCTCCAAGACGCGATTACCCATCGCGAAAGAGAGAATCAGGAGAAAGATATTCAAGGAATCGAGAATCAAATGGTAAAGATGAAAATCGCAGAAAGCCTAGGCATGACACAAATGAAGGACGCAGATCTAGAGGTCAGGGAGGTATTTCAGAAATTTGTTGCTCCTTTTTTACCTTTTTATAGCCTTTGTCATCTAATGTAATATTAATCTATAATGTCCTCTCTGTTCCAGGCACGTTTAATTCAAATCGTGGTTCTCATGTCGAAGAAGGTCCACGAGACAGAAGAAGAGGCGAAGAAGGAAACAGAGACAGATATCCAAAAGGAAGAATGAAGGAAGAACCCTCTCCAGAGTGGGGACGTCCCACTGTAAAGGATGAATCAAAAGCTAAACCCCAGGAGAAGGAGAAACCAAATTTTGAACTTTCCGGAAAGTTAACAGAGGATGCTAATACCGTGAATGGCGTAGTGATAAAATATTCTGAGCCATCAGATGCCCGGAAACCAAAACGCAGGTGGCGGCTCTATCCTTTCAAAGGAGAAAAAGCATTACCTACACTATATGTTCATCGACAATCAGCATATCTCATGGGCAGAGATAGAAAAATCGCAGATATTCCTTTGGACCATCCATCATGTTCCAAGCAGCACGCAGCACTGCAGTATCGTTTGGTTTCATTTCAAAGAGAAGATGGAGGGGAAGGCCGACGCATTCGTCCCTATCTAATAGATCTGGAATCAGCCAATGGCACATTTGTCAATAACGTTAAACTCGAGGCAAGAAGATATCACGAACTTCTGGAACGGGATGTGTTACGTTTCGGATTCAGTTCAAGAGAATATGTACTTTTACACGAGCACAGCCGTGACGATGCTCTCGACGACGACGTCCCCTTCACCAATACAGCACAGGTATCTCCTCCAAAATAATTATAGCAATCGCGTCAATTCTGGAAATAATTACACGACCTATCGCGTTTTGATCTTCAGAATAAATGCTAATTTAATGCAATTTTGGTAACCCCGAAGGTTACGATTTATAGTTATCAAATTCTATGAGCAGTTTTTTTAGTTGAACCAAAATACGTTGTAGACTTTTCATGAATTATTTTAATTCACGCTCTTTGTCGCTAAAAATACAGGGTCGTTTAGAATTTGTGCATAGAAATCAATTGATCACACAAGCGTCAGATAGCATGTTATTTCTGAACAACTCCTATATACATTATATCTTTAAAAAAACAGATATGTCTGATTTCTCTATCACCTAAATACAATACTTTTTGAGTTTATTGATATTCATATATCACTGACCGCGAATCGGAATCTGCACCCGTTGTAAAATCCTCTTATCGTTATCTCAAGCATAACAAAAGTAAAAGCCTTATTCATTTTACCCTATACGATGTCCATCGTTTTGCACGGCGTATAGCGGATTATGTATATTAAAGAGCAGATTAATAACCTTGCTTTAAAATATAATGTAAAGTGATGATAAAATGCAAATAAAACTACATTAAATTGACGCGTATCCTTTGCGAATTAATTTATTTTCTTATTTACAATTATTGTCTTTAAATCTTGGTCCAAGGACAATTATTCCACCGTGACAAGTTCTTCATCTTTTATTTGCCAGTCTCCCTCTTTCTCCACTGACCACCATTTTTGTCACGTCTGCATTTCCTTTTCACATTGTTCAAATGTTACAATTCCTATCGCAATTCATCATAGATTTTCACTCAAAAGTTATGTACAAAAATAGTGATTATCTACGAACAGGCTTACATGACTTATGATTAATTGGGAAATATAAACGTACTTAAGGAACAATAGATATGTGCACGTTATTCCGGGGGGATGGTTTTGTGACTTTAAACAGGGAAAACTTATTGAAAAAAGTAGCCCTATTCACACGACAGATAAATAATTACATAAATAAATCATCGGATTTTCCTAGCACAGTTTCTAAATGAGTGAGAGAGTACAGATTTCTCGTAGAGTCTGCTACATGTTTTCCCACGTGGTATGTGTTAATACGTTGTTTCGCAAGAAAAAAAAAAAAACATGGTCGATATTTATTATTTCACGTTGAGTGAAAGTAGTTGTGGTATTTCGACAGATTCTGAATGAATAATAATTATTTACAATGATCCTTAATAATAATTCAGCATGATTGAGAGATTGCATACATTCACATAACTGTGACTTTAAGGCAACATGAAGGATCAAGCATTCGTATGCTCGCTATAATCAGACAACATTTAAACTTAGAATTACGATTGTCGGACGTCTGTGTCCTTGTCGTTCCTTCTGTTTTTGTACCTTATAAAATTTGACAATATACTCAACATCTCAATATACCTTTTCAAGATCTTGTAAACTTAACAAGGTATCCTTACGCGCAAACGTGCGTTAGCCTCCGATTTTCAAATTTGTACGTTGACAGTCGGAAGTCCTTTCCAGTACAGCCTACTTTAATAAATACATTAATTAAACGCTCCTTACTGTTTAGTATTATTGATTAACCAGTACACGGATTTTATACATGTACGTTAACATGGCAGTCATCGGTTCTCCGATAGTAAAATCAGAGAACGCTTATTCCTCTCTCAAAATAATCCATTAACGAGTCCACGATTGAAAAAAGAGGTATCCTTCGATACTAACAATTATTACAAAAAAAAAACCAGAAGTAAGTTAAGAACGAAGATACGCTCTGTCTTAAATGTCTGTTAATAATTATATTATCACTTTTCCATCTACGAACCGTTCACTCTCACAGCATCCGAATTAATATTCGTATAAGTGACGATATCGCCGCCATCTTCGACTCCTGACGTTTGTCGTAATAATTTCAAAAGAGCACCGTTAATCACCAGCGGTATATTGGCTTTGCCATTTGTCAAAGTCGAGTGGGTCCTCTGCAACTTTGGCAAACTGTTCTTTACGTTATTCGTATCACATATCAAACTGCCTCTACTGGTGCCAGTGGTGCTCTTCGGTGGGAATCCATTTTGGGAACTGATGAGTGACGAGCTGGGTCTGGTAGATGGCGCCAGGCTCACGGAGGAACTTCTCGAGCTGCAGCTTCTATTTTCTAGGCTGGTTTCGGATCCCCTCTTTTGCCCTATGCTTCTGTCTCCCTTTCTCCTCTCACTCAGTGAACTTAGGGAATCCCTTTTGGAAAAAGACTTGACCGCATTTGCCATTGCCGAACCGTCCAGGGTGTTAGACTTTTCTCCTATGCTCGTCACGGAAGCCCTTTTGCGTTCTGGCAAATTTAAACTGGTTACGGATGCTCTTTTTTGCCTAACCTTTTTTTCCATCTGCTCTCGTTCGTCCGACGAAGCGTCGCAATGCGTCTCCGTACCCTCGTTGCTCGTATTCTCTTTTGGTTCGGTAATTGAGTTTGTATTTTTTTCTGATTTTCTCAATACCGAATCTGGTATCTGAATAGATCGAGGCACTTCGTAATCGCTACGATTATCCCGCACGTCAATTTCCTCGTTATCAGCTAACAACTCCAAATACTTTGGCACCTCGTTTGAGCCTGCTAATGTCCCATTGTTATGGGAATCCTGTAGGAATGGTTGCATATCCCTACTTCCTTCGGAACTACTCGACTTCCATGAATTTCCTGAAAGTAATTCAATGTTAGACCGTAAAAATAATTTATTCACGCGCGGCACAGAATATCAAAGATTTATGAGGCTCAAAATTGTGGAACTATAACGAATGTCTTTTTTCGTGCATTAGAGTAAAAGCGATAAAAATACATTGAATTAAAATAAATATTAATAAAAAACGAGACCCACCTGAGTTATGATTTTGATTCTCGTCGGCAAAGTAAGCCATGTTAGACACGCCTGCAAGCATGGGCCATGCGATGGATCAGTATTTGTTAAAGCACAATATTAAGAAGAAAAACAATAAAATATAATATTGCAAGTTGTTAAGTCGTGTCAAGTAATTAGATTTCGAGTGGCATGCTCAAACGGTGAAACTAACGAGACTGCTGAACACAAGACAAATGTCTCCGACAAGAACTGTTAATAAATCATAAATAACATGTCGAACGCGAGAGAACAACATGCTTGAAGATCAGCCTGATCCATAAGATGCAGCGTTCATATAATTATGCAGCAACCAACCTCGCCTCGCCAAATAATGTCCGGCATGAACTGGAATCAGCGTGGCGTCCTCCGTAATATTCCTCAGCGTAATCACGTGCTCCAGACAAGTCTTAAAACTGGGTCTGGAGTCTGCAGAGCTCCAGCAACGCAACATCAGCCTGTGCAGTGCCGGCGGACAATTTGGTGGTTTAGGTAATCGACCACCAGCACGTACGTGATGCAAGACTTCCAAGTTTGTTCTTGCCGGATACGGTTGCTGGCCCAGTGACGTAATTTCCCACATGAGAACGCCAAACGCCCAGACGTCACTTTGGGAAGTGAAGACCCCGTCGACGAGTGACTCCGGAGCCATCCAACGAACCGGAAGTAGACCCTCGCCCTCCTACGATTTTATTCATTAACATATTTATTCTTAAAAACGTAACCCAAACTATTTTTCCTGCTTACCTTACGGTAGTAATCATTTTTGTAGATGTCCCTGGCAAGCCCAAAGTCACCAATCTTGACCACACGATTTTCACGCTCCTTCGCTGATACCAAACAATTTCTACAAGCCAGATCACGATGCACGAAGTGCAGCTCTTCCAAGTAGCGACAGCCTCTGGCCACGTCCTCGCACATTCCTAGCAAATCCTGAAGCCGCAGTGCGCGAGGATCCGTCGACTGTAAGGACCGACTAGCTCTTAAGTAGCTTAATAAATCTCCAGCTTCCATCAATTCCAAAACCAAAAGTGGTGGATCCGTGTCCAGACAGACTCCGAGGAGACGCAGCACGTGCTTATGTCTAAAGTGACTCATTAAACGCGCCTCTTGTAAGAACTCTGTTTTTTCCTGGGCCGACGCACCCTTGCGTAATGTTTTAATGGCGACTGGTGTGATACCGGGTCCATCGAGATCTTTAGCGTTTCCTCGAAATACCTAAAAAAAATATACGACCTCGTGAGAAAAAGTCCGTAGACGTTTGATTAAATTTTATATAACACTGCAAGCTCAGCTCACCTCGCCAAAGGCTCCACTGCCCAAAATTTTTGCGATAGTTATTTGATCTCTTCGTATCTTAGGCAAAGAGGAATCGTCCTGGTCGTTCTGAATGGCGGATGCGTAGAGTGCGTTGGACTGTACGAAATTTCCACGTGGAATTTCGCGAAGTGTCGCCAACTCCACGTCCGATACCACAGGCGGTAATACTGCCTGCTTATCGTCCTTACGTTGCCGGTACACTGCTGATAAATTTACGACTTGTTACGCATTCGTGTATTGCCTAGATTTTTTAGTGTAAAACAGTTTTCTACTCACAGCAAAGAAAATAGCAAACGCACAGCAGCATTATGACAACAACAGGAACGCTCAGTCCTAAGACTAATCCAAGATGTTGCTGAGCTGCCAACATCCCACTAGAAGTTTCCGTCAGGTCGATTATGGCACTTGGTTCGCTCCAAGCACCGAAGCCATAGGCATTACGTGCCTGTACACGAAATCGATACTTCTCATTCATTTCGCCCATTATTATCCAATAGCTATCGGTTCCGTTGTAGTACAAGACCCAATTGTCACTTTGATTACGGCCAATTTCCTGATCATTCGATTCGTCTATTGATTTCCCTTCTAGTCGATACAGTGTCACCTGAGAGCCATGTGCTTGCGCAGGTTCCCAATTTAATTGGAAGACGGAACTTCGTAATTTTGTTACAGTTGGTACACCCGGTGCACTGGGTACATCGCCTGAATTAAAAATGAAATTTATAATACTACATATAAGCCGAGTATGGGCTGTTTTACTTGCCAGTAAAAGGTATACTTTACTCACCGAGTGTTTGAAACGTAAATCTAGCATCGGAAGGCCAGATGAAGTCTTCCTCGTAAGTTGGATATTTTAATATTAATCGAAATTTGTATAAAGTCCTTGGCTGCAGTCCATCGATAAAATACTCGACACAGTCCGTTACGATTTTCGGACTTTTCGCAACCTGCCATTTTTCTAAGCCCACCGTAGTGAACTCTAAAACATGGCTGATAGTCAAATTGACTGTTGGCGTCCAAGAAACGTTCAAGGAATTGACGCTGACTCCTGTCAATGTCAAATTGCTGGGTTCCGGATACATTTTGACAACATCCCCCGCACTCTCGCTATAAGCGTCACTGACATTCGCCGGATATGCTCGTACATAGACGACGTACTCCTGTCCCGGAAGTAGTGGCTGCAGCATCGCCCAAAATCGTCCGTTCGCTGGAGTTTCTGTACTTTTTATTAGCTGCTCCCCCTTCTGTCTCACTCCATTCACCAAACGAATTGATCTCCAATGGACCTCGTACCGGACTTCGGCGCCATTAAGAATTTTCGGTGGCATCCAATAAACAGCAGCCAAGGTTGGCGTCAGAGCTTGAACCGTGACGTTTTCCGGTGTCGTCGGTGCGCCAGCTTCCGTCCATAATATCACAGTGGAATCGGAGGCCTCGACGTATCCGTAATGATTGCGCAAACCCAGTTCAAATCTGTACTTCGAAAATGGCTTCAAGTTCGGAATGACTATTTCTCTTTCAAAAGTTTCAAACTTCATTTCGTAGCTTCCATCGCAAGGATAATCCTCATCTTCCGTGCATTTTTTCACGATAATCGAATATAGAGTTCCAGGCAAATGATAACTCTCGCATCCTACATGCGAAAGAGGCTCTGGCAGCCTTATTTTAATGCTACTAGCTGTTTTCGATACTTCTTCTATTTTATTCTCTTCTCCAGTTGGTACCAGACAGTCTGACGGTGGATATGATTGTAAAGACTTTCCAATGGCCTTCATGCTTGTTACATTTGATAAGTAAAATTCTCGTATCCCCTTAACGTCTGGATAAAGCTTGTTCACAAAATATATACGGTCCGTTAGCATGCTGGACCAGTAGACGTTCATCTTGTCGACGGTCAAGGAAGTCGGCGGCAAACCCCTCTCGTATTCTTGATTGATAACCAAATTGCAGACGCATCCGTCAACGTCGGCTATATTTAAATGACCTTCCCAAGATACCCAATAAATCACTGGATTCTGAGGATCTGTATCGTCGATTGCCATTACCGGTAAGACCGTCGGTCTGTAAGGACAAGAGCAATCTTCATTGTGATTGAAAAAGGGTTGAATATTTTTTCCGTTCAAATCCGACTGCATCATTACGCCACGGTCGTATGTCGTCTGTTCTACCCAGTAGAGGATTCTGTTAAAAAAAATAAAGAATTAATGGATGATGCTACTAAGGATGTAAGTTTTTATAAAATCAATTGATTTACCCAAATAATGGTAAAATATCCAATTTAAGCACGGGCTTTGCTGTTGTCACGATACTTTCATATTTCAGGACCCCAGCATCCCAAGCTGATAGATCTAATTTCATAATTCGATTTCCGGTCTCCTTGTATCCCAATTCCGTCCAAAATAGCGTTCTGGATATCCAATCAACGCACAGACTGAGAGCGGTATTATTTAGTGATAAAATTTTAGTAGCGTTCGTCCCATCTATACCGGAAGTGACCATTTCCTGCATTTCGTTGATCCAATAAATTTTATTCTCCGCCGCAAAATAAGCCACTTCCACGGCAATGTGTCTCGTTATCGTATAATTGATTCCTCTATCCAAATCCGATATCCTCACTGCGTCCATAGTGGCGACCAATACCTGCGGTACCGGATATTCGTTCTCCGTCGAGACCTCAATGGTATCCGTATAAAGTCCAGCACCAACTTCCGTATAAGACCTAACTTGAAAGTAATAGGTAGTATTTGCCAAAAGATTGTGCGCGCTGTACTCCAATTTATTAGCAGCAACATCAAATATTTTGCAAACTGGATTATACGTATTTTCCAATGTAAAACAGAGCTTGACTGTATAGCCTTTTATCACTCCGTTGATGAATTCCGGTGGATTCCACCTACAAAGTAATATAGGCATCTCATTCATAATTAGCTCATTCAATTTGAACCGTATAAACTAAATTTGAAAATAGTCTTACCTGAATATCACAAAAATATTAATATATTCGTGCATGGGGTTTTTTTGAAATTCCACAAATCCCCGCGGATCAACTGGCTGACTTGGTACACTTTGTGGTGACCGTAGAATTTTTCTCGAATGATGAGAAGTCTCCCAGTACGTGAAGGCCTTTACGGTAACCTCCAATACGGAATAGGGAAGGATCTGTTCAGAATTATTGTACGGCATTGAAGTCTCCGTCGTGATCTCCGCATTGGAATTGGTGTTAATATAATCAGCGAATTTGACTTCGTAAAAGACAGTTCCGTAATTGACATTCTTCACGGGATCCCAGGAGACGTTAAAATTACGCCAAGTGCCAACGACTCTGATGCTGTCAAGATCGACAGGATGTGGCAGTACCACGATATTGTCCGCAGTGAGATTCATTGGATATCGATGCAGTGCTGTGTCCATAATTGATACCATATGAAGACCCGATAATGTGATTCCATTGATAACAGCTGTATTCTGCCCAGTCATATCACCGATAACAGCATTTCTATCGTCCTGAAGCCACAGCAGGTGCTCGGAGAAGTAACAAAGCGGTCCTTGCATGCTTGGATGCTGCAAAGCTGACACCTGATGATGAATTTAGAAATTTAATAAAATAATAAAAAAAAAATGGTTTCCATTTTTTTTTTTTAATAACAACCTCACGAACCTTCTCAGGTTCGATTTTACGATTCATCGGGATCCTCTCGGACGTTGGAGCTCTGTAGACCACCGATCCGCTCTCATAGCTTCTCACGATCCAATAGACGTATCTATTTTCTGTATCTAGAGTCAAACCCATCACCTGTTTCCCATTAAAAATCTCATCGGAATGATAATATCTCCTATCCTGACCATTGAGTCTGGCCACCTCGACCGCGTGTCCTGTTGACCAGTACAAATAAGCCTCCAGAGAATCTATCATTAATTCTTTAACAATGGCAAGGATCGACATTGTCTCGTGTTGCGAACCATTTAAATTGGAGCGTGTTATCTAGAATAAATGAAAATTACAGACTGATTTATTTGGATGCGTAAAAAAAGTGAGAAATTTTATGCAGACAAAAAGAATAATTTTTGTCAATCGACTCATCACGATACTTACTACTTGTTGCTTTGGATTTGCCCAATACAATTTTTTGGATATCCAATCCACGGCTATGCTACCTACTGAATTAATATTCAGCCTCGTCTTCTGGTGACTGGTAATGTTATATCGATACAGAATCGAGTTATTTCCCACTAGATACAGAATGTCCTTGTACCAGGATATATCCACAATGTGATATTCGTTATCAGAGTCCTTCAGGCTTGTTTTGTGAATAAGGGTGTCCATGTTTTCTCCAGTTACGTCACTCCTCAATAAGCCTTCATTGGCAGACCACAATATGGATGCGTAGGAACCATCCCTTGGATCACTGCAAGCATAATTTTTTTTACACAAAATCTCTATCTCCCTAGGGTCTACGAAGAGACTGAAGCATATTGTAGAAACTGGTAAATTTTTCTTAAATAATTTCATACCTTAAGGTTCGTCCACGAAATTCTGTAGACCACGGTCCTCTACCGGCACTGGTATATGCTGCAGCCTTAATCGAATATTCTGATCTCTCGCGCAAATGGTGAACCGTATGCGAAGCGCCGGCTATTCCTTTTTGACGAATCGTCTCACCAGTTGCCTCATCTTTGATTTCCAATTCGTAGGACCAATTTTGCCAGGCACCTTTACCTTGTCCACCCAGAAGATGAGGTGCTTGCCAGGATACCTTTGCTCTTTCGGCTCCCAAGACAGCCTGGACTCCAGTTGGTGGATTTACCGGTACCGGAACTGGCTGACTGGCATCCATTAAGACACTGACGCTGACGAATGACCCGTCGCGTCTTTGAAAGAAAAAAAAAGATACACGTAATTTCCATATGCACTATTCACTTCTTGCTCGTGTCACACATGAGTATGTTCCTGGCTCCTCACCTATCAGGATATGCATTGTGAAAATATCTGTTCTGCCCCACATGATAATCTTCAGTCAAAACTTCTTCCCCGTTGGTCCACCGAAAGAGACCATTGGCCATAGCCAAGGATACGACATTTTTGAATTTTGGTTTCTGTGTATTGTTTCTCAGATTTATAACCTCGCGACCGTCCAGGGACACAGATATCACAGTATTTTGAGTATGATGTGGTACCAGCAATCGAAAATTCGTATGATCAACAGTGAACGCACCCAAGTCAGGATCTTCGAGAATCAAATACGGTTGCACCTGCCAAAGTGAAGTGTACAAATATTGAAATGAAATTTTCGAAATTTTACAAAATTTTTATTAAAATTTGAAAAAGCTATTACCTCGTGCTTTACCCCATTACTGATGTCAGACAAATCCAATCTGTAGAGTCCATTACGAGTGACCCAAAAAAGATAACCGTTATATGGATCAACCTCTATGTGAGAGGGTCTTGTAAGAAAACCAGCCATCGCGACAGTCAGTCCTCTTCCATCCAAATTACATCTAGCAATCTGCCAAACGGTAGTCGCGTGCTTGACTTCACCCAGAACGTATAGATGAAGATTCAGCCAATCGACGGACAGACCCAATGGTTTAAAATTCGCTTGATTGGGACTCAGGACTGGTATTGGCTCAGTTGGCTCGATGATGGAAGTTCGATACACGTATCCAGTTGAATCGGATACGAACAGCTGGGCAGATGCTACATGTATGGCTATGCCACGGATGGTGCTACTTGTGCGATAAACCAAAGTTGGTTCTTCCAACATGTCAGCACCTTGTTTCATGACGGTATGCTCACCCCCAAGGATGAGGATTGGTTGCTGAGTGTCCTTGACTAAAAGTATAAAGATCGTTACGAACCTCCTATATGTCAATTGGACAGCTGAGATTGTTGAAAAACGTACCAGCTGGTTCCGGGGTGGTCGATAAATAGATAATAGCTGGTGGTCCTTCGCCAACGCCATTCCTCATGGTGACGTTTATTGAATAATTTTTGTTTGGTTCGAGATTTTGAAACATATAGTGATCCGTGTTTTCGGAGGCTGGTATATCCTGTTTACGAAGAGATGTGGAAACATAGAGTAATCTAGTTGTATAGTCTCCAGCCCTTAAAGTCCCCTGTTAAAGTGTAACTAGCGGATAGGATAGAACGCCATGCCAGAAACTTAGTGTTCGAGATTTCCTGGTTCTTGCAAGTCTTAAAGATGCCGATAGCGAATTCACATAGTCAGTAATAAAAAAAAAGCATTCCGTGACATGTCATTCAGCGGCCAAGCAAGTTAGAGGTTATTCGGCAAAGCAATATATATATATTTATTACGTGAACCAATAAAGAAGCTGGAATTGAATATTATGAGAAATAATAATTTAATAAAATGAACAATTACTCCACTTCTTAATTGACTCCCGTTAAAGCGAATTAGCCTATTGCTTGCAGAACCAGCTGTACACTCGATGACTTAATTGCTCTCTCGAGCGCAGAAGGAGCAGTAAGAGCAAAGCAAGTTTTGTGCGCATCGAAAGGATTCGTCTTACGACAGTTTGATGCTGGTTGAAGTAAAGAGAAAAGAGACAAACAGCATAGAGAATTTCAATAGGCACAAAATAGGACCGTGAAAACGCGAGGCACATTTTGTCAGAGACGTCGAGTAGCGCAATGAAAAAAAAAAAATAGAAAGACAAGATGGACTCTGGAGAACAGGGTCGAGTTCTGGCGTGGCGTATACCTTAAGCTGGGAGTAGTCAGCCCCTTGTAGCCGTAGGACATAGGACAAGAGTGGCCCATTTGGGAACGGACCCGGTTCCCAGGAGACAGACACGCGGCAACTATCTACGGCTGCCGCCCGAACAATTACCGGTGCTGATGTCGGGAGTCCAGCTGAATGAGTCAAGATCACCACGCTGGGAGCAGAAACAATTGGCTCTGGATTGTGTTGCGTTGACTTTAGCAACAACGCTACGCGAAACTGGAACAAAGGTCAGAAGGATGGAGTTTGTGTGCGATCTTGATCCCAGGTACGACCTAACCTAAAACGAAAATTTTCGGGACTCACCCTGTATTTTGTGTAAGGTTGTAAATTCTCAACTAGAATTTGATCGTCTTCGCCCCACGATTGATTTCGACAGTATTGCCAGGTCTCTGCTAGCTCTTCGTAGCGCCACTGTACCAGGTATGATATTCCACCCCCGCGTCGCTCCACGTCGATCCCCTTCCATTCCAATCTAAGCGATGTTGCCGTTAAGGAATCTGCCACAAGTGCCGGTGCCGATGGCGTTCCTATTTCGGCTGCAAATAAAGTAACAGGTCTCATTGATCTGAAAATGGCGATTAATGGGCTTTTCTTGGGGTTTTCTTTTGTTTTCACTCGGCGACAACGTCAGAGGGTTGAAGATTCTCCGAAAGTCGATTTATCATGGACGAGAAGGAAAGGGAGCAAAGTTTTAAGGAATATCAAACGATTCTCGACGGTTTAAAAGGGTCTTTTATGGAAAAGTGGAAATCCAAAAAACTGGACAACGCAAAGCTCGACGACTTTGAGCGTTTTCGAACCCTGGGTACGGGTGCCTTCGGCCGCGTGATGCTTGTCAAGTATAAACCAAGTTCAACGTATTACGCAATGAAGATACTCCACAAGGCGAGGCTGGTGAAGATGAAGCAGATCGAGCACACCAGTAACGAAAAGAAGGTCCTTCAGTGCCTGAAGTTTCCATTCGTCGTCTACATGGAGTTTTGCTTTAAGGACAATTCGTACGTTTACATGGTCCTGCCGTTCATCAATGGCGGCGAGATGTTCTCGCATCTGAGACACATGGGAAAGTTCACGGAGACTTTAGCAAGATTTTACGCAGCTCAGGTCACACTGGCTTTGGAGTACTTGCACCACTGCGGTCTGGTCTACAGGGACCTGAAGCCTGAGAATATTTTAATCGACCACAAAGGTTACCTCAAGGTCACGGATTTTGGATTTTGCAAATTGGTCGACGGCCGCACGTGGACTCTCTGCGGGACCCCCGAATACCTGGCACCTGAGGTCATCCTCTCGAGAGGTTATGGAAAGTCCGTGGACTGGTGGAGCTTTGGCGTATTAATTTATGAAATGAACGCCGGTTTCCCGCCATTTTACGCTCACGATCCCATGAAGATCTACGAGAAGATCGTAGCCGGCAAATACAAATACGCCTCGCACTTTGGCGATGACCTCCGAGATATCCTGAAGAATCTGCTTCAGGTCGACCTGACTAAGCGTTATGGGAATCTCAAGGATGGTCCTATGGACATCAAGAAGCATCAATGGTTCCGCACGACTGATTGGATTCTCATATATTATCAAAAGGTCGAACCTACTTTTATACCGAAATGCACTAGTCCGAGTGACGCGACTAACTTCGATAATTACGACGAGGAACAATTGACAATAGACACGATAGATCGTTACGCTAAGGAATTCGTAAATTTTTAATTATCACAAATGTATCAGTAATACAGTTTATTCTCTAGCCAATAAGGATCTGAATGCAGTATCAAATTATTCCATTGATTACCTTTGAGCTGTTGAAAATATCGATTCAGAGCATCGTGACATCCCAGCACGCAGTACAACTCTTTTGGCGGTAGTAACTCTTGGGTCCCATTCTAAAAAATTCAAGTAATCGATCAAGCACAATAGTGAACACTGCTTACGAATTTATCAGAATCCCATTTCACACGTATGCCACTGAGAGACAATAAAGTAAATCGAAGACCATCGGTCATGCTTAAAATAATGTAGCATCAAGAATAATTAATAGAGGCAATAGGAATTACATCGCCAAGTGATCGTCAAAACGCTTCATTTTCTTTTAACAGACAAAATAATCCTTAAATTAATGGCCATGACCAATTACTCACGCAAACCGCTTGACAGCTTGTTTCCAATGCCTGCTGCCACGCAGCACAACCCTTTGTGCACTGAAACAGATAAGAAGTAAAAAAAACTGTTAGGTTAGAAATTTTCCTAAAGAATCATTAAAAAAAATCTAAATTTAAAAATCAGTCCAGTGATTTACGAGCGTCGGTAAACAGAGCATAATGTCTCTTTGTCGCAGGCTCGCAGACGTTTCTGAGGGTCTAAAAGTAACTAGCTAGTAACATCTAGTAACATTCACAATGTTACGGATCTCAGTACAGTTTCTTTTTTGTCCAGAAACTTCAGCCGGTTTCTTTTTAAGCATAAAACGATTTTCATGGACTCCTCCAAGCACCATACCACCACTCGACAGACGTCCGTCCCATAATAATTACTTATAAACGACCCCAGTGTCTCGTTTCTCGGCGTTAAGTGATGAATGACACTTTTCCAGGGGCCTTCAGTGCTGCCTGGGATTTTTTAACGCGTACAGCCATTACGTATCGAAGGATACCCCCCACTCCCACCCCCATACAGCTATACGTCACAAATTAAATTCCCTAGAACAATCTCAAGTGATACCGAACAACTGTAGAATTAAAAAAAAAATTCCACAAAAATAATAAAACGCATAGAATTCTTCGGTACAAGGCTTGAAACTTAAATTCCGGAAGTAAACGGCAGCAAGATAACGAGCGTCCAAGTCTTGTGACGCAATTCGTACGAGTTAGCTTCGAAGTGAAACTGTAATTTTTTAAAAGATAATACCCGACGCGTGGCACGTGCCTCAAGTAACGCCTACGTTCAATAATAAGAAGTGGTCCTCGTGCGTAGCAGCGTGCATGGATTTACGATGCCGAATTGAAATCTTGCACGTGGCATTAAAAAAAAAAAAAAGCATTAATCGTCGTGTCAAGAAGCATTGTTATCAATGCTATCACAGTCATCATTGAAAACTTAGCCCAAAAGCTATACAGCTTAGCATCCGTGAGTGATGAGGTAACGCGTGTAGAAATTCGATACCGATCACAAGGGTATCCTCAGTGAAAATCTTAAAAGCGCCGATAAACCCCGTGAATGCATAAACGTATAAGAGACGCTCAGTGGCGTCGTTACGTCGAGCGTCTATTCGTTCATTCAAATGTAAATATACATACAGCCAGGAGATTTGCGACGCTCAAGAGTCTCGGGAGTCGGATTTCATTAACCCGAGTCATAGCGAATCAGTAATCTCTTAGTGTGCCAGCACTCGGGCGACGTTCTGTATACATTGCCAACTTGAGTTTCGAAGAGACGACTTTGTGGATCTGATACCTGCCAGGCCAAAGAAGATACAGCAGTTACATGGCTACCGTGTTAAAAGGTCACACTCAGGGACATGACAGTCACGCATACAGGTTGTTTCATAACCATTATATCCGTGAGTGTGAAATTTGGACATGTAGGTAACGCAACTGTTATACATGGTCGTGAAAAGTTGCGTAATAATGACGTAACAGCAATAATCGACGATGCCGCGTATTAAATAGCGAAAATAATGATGTTTACGTAAACGTATGTAAATAAATATAAAAGCAAGTCTAAATTAATTTTGGGAACGAAAGTATCGAGTATTTTTATTTTTCACGTTTCTCTTGTACGACTTGACTGACTGTACCGAGACAAGTGGCCTGAGTCTTGAGTCCCGAGACTGGGATGGTCTGAGAGGCGCCATTGCTCAAACAAGACGGGGTCCTGTCGTGTCTTTGAAAATAATAAGCAAAGCTAGAAAGGAATAAAAGTCAATGAGTAGAGGCAATAAAAGGATCAGTGTGTTGGTCCGAACGTGTGTGATTGGTACGATATGTGACGTAGTGATGAAGTAGTGGCTAGGAGCACGGGGTGATGGGTACCAGGGTATCACATAGGTCAGCTACGAGCCTAACTTTAAAAGTTCGATGAAGGGGGCCCTGCAGTCCCAGATAAGCTTTATCCATTCGTTTTGTCTTTGCTCTGCGACAATACTCTGTAAATCACTTGAAATGCCGGAGCGACCCGTGATCGATAGGTTGGGATCGATTGGCGGACTGATTGAGATCTCGGGGATTATTGCATCTGGTGGTGGATCAGTCTGATGAGACGGGGTTGACGAGGCTGCCGAACGGTGGAAAAAGACGTAGCCATTTGTACGAGGCAACCGACGCTAATTTCTCACTTCCTCATTAAATACTCGACACATATTATAGCCTGGCTGTGGCCCTCTCTACTCGCTTAGTGACTTTGGTTAGAAGATAGTAGATAGTAGATAGTATTGTAGATAGTAGATGACAGATGATAGATGGTAGATACTCGGTACGTACTATCAGAGTAAAATCCTCCAGAACTCACGGTCCAAACAATTGACTGTAAACTGCAATCTGAAAATCGTCGTTTACTTAGTCCGTGAGTTTAACCAGTTTTTCCCCTTTTTCGAACTAGTAAACAACGAAAGGGTGGTCTGCGCCGACTTTTATTTATGTCGTTCAACCCCAAGTGGGTAGCAGACCTAAGTAGCTTCTGGTAGCCAATTCTCGAGACAAGCCACTTGTTCCCAGTCGGTGGTCCTTTTCTGCTTCTGGTCCAAGTTTGGCCAGGGACAATAACAGGCGATGGCCGCGTACACAAAGCAGAGTATCGCAGCGGTTTTTTTTCGGTCCTGGAGAATTTTGAAATCTCTGGAGCACGTATAAATATACATACGCTCCCTCCCTTATAGAAATACCGTTCCCCTTCTTTTCCATTAATGACGCGTTTCTAACTGGCGTCGAGCGTGAAATGACTAGTCGCTGGGAAATTACATATTGTAAACTCGCATAATTCGCGCGCGTAGAGCGAAGCATGTTTGTTCTAGGGTTTTTTCCTCCCATGTTTCCCCCCTGCATAACTACTCCTCGTCCACTACCCGATACAATCGTACATGTAAACCAGGCTGAAATTTAATGAATGCATTTTTTCGATAAGGTCGATGGGGGTGCGCATAATAAATATCCAAATAGTCGGTTTGTCCTGAATCCCGAATACGTAATTACTAGTTCGGCGTTTCCCATCGTGGAGATACGCCTTACTGAATATCCTTCCGGTTACGCAGGTTTCCTTTTAGCCCAAAAAAAAAAATAAAATTCCAGTATCTAGTAATACAGGAAACGTGAGATTTGATTGGGGGGATGAAACCGTAATTTCCTTAATTTTTCCCTTTCTCGTATTTTCTCTCTGCATTGTCAATTTTTATTTATTTATCCCTTTTCCTCCGCTCTCTCGTCAACTTCCGGAAGATACACAGAGAATCCGGAGTCGCACGGCAATTTGGCGACATCCGCCAAAGGCCGCGCTTGTACGCGATCCAATTTAAAACACGAAGCCCTACGCGCCGCCCATTCTTTCATTCCTGCGTCCATTCATTGTGCCCATGAAGAGTTTTGTTTTTATTTCTCATTAGCGTCCACACACCGTTACTCTCTTTCTCTTTCTCTCTTTCTCACACACACACACGAAATAATCAGTCTCACTCTTTGACTCTTCGCAGACGGGGGTCCCCATCGAAACGGAAGTACCTTTCATTGTAACCAGGGACCAAATCCCCTTGCATCGTCTCCAGGGTCGGATCGGTTCGTTCATCTCGATTTTTAAAACCCATTTACTCCTTTCGATAAAAAATGAAAATAAATTGTCAAACAAAGTAAGAGCACCCCTACCTGATCTATCTTGCATCTGACACCACAGCCGACTTCTGAACTGGCGTCGTCCGTTCGATTCTGCAACGTAAAAGAATGCCAATGTAAGAATATTCATTGAAACAACCCCTCTTAGCCCAGTATGAACAATCTTGAGCACAGCCTTAGGGTTGTTACTCATTGAAACAGGAAAGTGTAACAGGTCAGAGAGTGAAGTCCTTTAAAGCATAAACGTTTCGCCACGCCAACGACACGGTCATTAAAAACGAAGCTTGAAATTCCCATAGTGACGGAGGCACGCTTCGGTTAGCACCCCTTTTAAACCAGCACGTTTCTATGTAACGACATGAACCTGTTCGGCGTTAGGGTTGATTTTAACGTTTCGAAATACCCTGTACGAGTCTACAGGACGTGCACCTGTGTCCCGGAAATCCTCATTGTACCTGAAAGGTACATGTAGGTGTAACCAGGTTCTACCACTGCTGCTATATATATATGTTTATATAAAAGAGAGACAAGGACAAAGATAGAGGATTGGCCGATACGCGGCTTCGCACTTTTAATTCGGTGATTTATCATTGCACGTAGTTATACTGGGGGTTCCAATTGAACCGGATGAAACAGTTTACTATCTTTTAAAGGCAGCAAGCGATTCAATTTATTTTCTCCTGTCCCCTGAACGGTTACCTAAGCCCTCCAGAGTGAGAGAGAGAAAGAGAGAGAGAGAGAGAGCATATACGAGCTGGCTTATCGGTAGTAGACATTTTGTCGTTCAGTGATCCGCGACCGTTTTGCTATCCCGAGATACGGATTGGTCCATGTTTCTTTAAAAAAAAAAAAAAAAGGAGATACCAAGGAATTTCTCGACACTCGTCAGAATAAACGGGGCTATCGACTTCCACGCGTCGATATTAATTTCATCGTCTTTTTTCATATTTCGTTTTTCGTTTCGTCTCCACGACGCGTTGTCACGTTACGCAATGCGCTCAACTTTGAACCCGACTTAATAAAACGACTCCGTTCCCGCGTTCGCTGTTCATCTATTTCTATAATTTAATTCTGTAATCGACTAATCACACTTTTACGATAAATGCCCGTACACATTTTTAAATGCTAATTTACTCTTTGACTTCAATTTCCTTTCTCACGCGCTTTAACGAATTTTCGTTAAGTCGTTATTTGAAAAAAAAATTAACCCTTCCTCGTCAAAGGGTTACAGACCATCAAATCTAAGTGGATCACCCGGACGTATACCTGGTCTGCTCTTCCGGCCTTAAACCCTTCTCGACCTTCCATCCCCTTTCTTCGCTCCTAACATCAGACCGTCTTGGAACGTCTTCGTCACGGACGACGACGCTCGCCAACTGTTGCGTCTTTCCTGAATCCTGATTCCTCAGCGATCGTATAACGTCCCTTCCGCTTGCGTTCGTTGAAAATCTTCAAGAAGCCGATCGTAATCCACCCTAAATATTAAAAGGGTTTCTACCACTTTTTTTTTAGATTTTTTAATAATTTCAAAAATCAACCCCTCGCTTGTTCATATTTAAATATAATGTAAAATTCGACATTTTTCAATTTATTTCAGACAACCCCTAACCTAACCCTAACCCACGTGACCTCAAGATACCTGAGTGCAATTGCGAATAGGAACGAAACCAATAATAATCACATCGAAGCATAGCGCAAAGGTGCAAAGGTGCAAAGGTGCTCCTGGTCTCAAGGTTAAGGCAAAATGGTGTCAGGTGTTTTTTCATGCGGTCTCCAGAGATAGGGTCGCACGGTGTTAGGTGTATACCTAGTCCACACCAGATACCAGATACCAGAACCACACCGTGTCCACTCGGTTGGAACGTCAGGACGTCGCTGCACCTCGTGAGATTTTTCGGTTCCCCTTATGATATAAACTTAACGGTCAGTTTCCATGTCCATATTAAACCACGAAAGATTTTTGAAAAACCATCGGAAATTCATACCCATATTTCAATATATATTTCGTACAAGAAATGATCATTAAATCAGAATACGCTTCCCCGTGCTACACGTATACGGCAGGTATAGAATATCCACGGAGAAATAAAGTGTCCACTAAATATGGCTTCCAGCATAACACAACAACCGTAACTCCGTGTACAGAGCGACGGGTGCATAGATACATTTTAATTGACCTTACGTCATACCCACCACAGCCAAACTCCAGTTCCCAGGATTTGTTTATGCACGGAAATTTAAGTAGAGTCCAAAAGCGACCATAAAAGTTTCACGTTGGCTATTAACTACATACGGGTATTAAAAAGAAAAATGAGGTAAATAGATAATCGAGCGATCGACAAGATAGACGATTCTGCAATTCTGATTGGTCGCGAGTCGTAGGGAAAAAAGTCACGTGTACCAGTGGATTTTAGGGGAATCCCTAGGAAGTCGGGAACGAGAAGACGAGGCGGACCAAAATGGCTGACGGTGTCGTAAAACGAAAGAGAGTGGAGGATACGATGTGACAGGAAGTTCATTGTCTATGTAATATAACGTTGCAGGTTGATGCGCAGATTCGCATTGTTATCGGGTCGAATCGAACCAGGTCGTTACACCATTTTTAATGTAATTGAACGCGACGGAATTATTAGATAAGAAAATAATAATAACGTAGTATATTATGCATACGATATTTCTCTCAAAAGTCGTACACAAATCATGGTACATAGTTATTCCCTATTACACAACCTCCAGGGTTATCCTAAGCATCACCTCGAGATACGATAACGACTTTATTACTCTTGTTTACCAATCACCAATCGTGTCTCTTATACGTCTTATCGAAGTTCCATATCAGCATTTTAATTCCTGTACGTAGTGTAATCGATATTTTTTCTATAGGACAGTCCATAACATAAACTATGTTAAAGAGAGCTGGCGCCCGCCCCCTCCCCGGCAGTAAAAAAGGGTGATATCATCAATTATCATAAAGTTGAGTTATTAGGTGAAACAGTGTCAACCACGTTATCACAGCTTTCACTATACAAACCACATAGAAATTCATATCGGATATTTTAGTTACGAGATTTTGTAGCGCGTCGAGATTATAAAACGAAGATTTACGTGACACGATAAGGAGACGAGGGGAGGTTAATTTCAAATAATTTCATATACGACACTGCCATAATTGAATTGCCCGTTGATCCCTCTTTATCGCCTCTAGTCCCGTTCCCGATCAATCCGACCCACGAATACACATCAATTTGCCAAAACGATAGTGACATTTCGAAAAAAGTCAACGAATGACATAAGAATGAAAAAAAAATTTTACGAAAAACGTACAAACGTAGATACGTAAAACGTATCACATAACTGTAGACAGTAAATAAAAAATGATCTATCGTACCAGGTTGCCATACTGGCAATCAGTGTTAAGCCGCAAATAGCGAGAAGAGGATTGAGGCCAATTATCAATTAGTCTGGATGCAGGAGCATCAGACTTCGAGTGAGTCGGTTTGCCTTGAGAAATCTTAAATTTCGTTTATCCTTCAACCGAACGGCGTACCATCTTTTTTACGAGTTTTTTTTTTCACGTCTCTTATTGACTCCGTCTCCCCCCCAATCGCCCCCCTGCGTTCTTCGTCGTTCCTTCTGATATTTTTTGCCAGAATTTCTTCTCTCCGACGAAGCCAAGGGAAACCCGCATGGTCGCTTCTCGGGCTAGAAGCGAAGCATAGCCAAGAAGTGAGATGCACGTAGTTCGTCTTCGCTCGTGGAAGCTGGGCTTATGGCGAGCGATGATGCGCCGTTGTGTAGTTAAGTTAATTAATGAATGGTACGTTCGGGGTGGAGAGTGAGGTTAAATTGATACGTCCTTCGCGTGCAGTCGTTTTTATACTCCGTGCCTTCCTATGCTCGGTTCGCCTTAAGCCGCGTTCACATCTGAGCGTGATTGAAGACGTAGCGTCGGAAAGTCAGGATTCTTTGTATCTCTTGGTGGTGCTACGAGTATGTGAATATTGGTATAAATATTGATTATGGATGAAAGTATAACGGAGGTATAGGGTAATAATGGTTGGAAGGAATATTTGTTTGGATGATTTGTGACTTTTTGACGTTCGTGACCGTTTATCTCGTTACGTTTTAAAACAGCACGTGTCGCGATAACTTATTGCATCTATGCCTTCCTTACAAGGTTAAACAGCCACGATAAATCTGGTAAACATGATAAATGCTTTGTGCGAATGGCATAGGATGAAGCATTCTCTGGCTATGGACTTTATTTCATGCCAGACGAAAACATCTTCCAAGTGTCAAAGACGCGTAAACAATGTTATTCGGTATACCGAAACAGAGTGTTGGGATGGTGTTGTGTTTCTGGGATCCCGATAAGATTTATTATCTGCCTGGGAGTAATCGTGTGTCGAATTGAATTTTGCCGTTAAAAAATGCCGAATACGGACTTGAGACTGTTTTTAGGTTAGTCGTTGTTCCGGGCTGTTTTATACGAGAGACAGATAGCTGCACGTTAAATTGAAATAACGCTCGTGGAGAATCTATCAACTTCAGACTCCTTACTCAAAGGCCATCGCGTCTTGGTTATCGGCACTGCGTCGATATGTGATCAATTTTTCTTAAGACTGTTTTTTTTTGAAAACCTGATCACTTCTCTTTGGACATTGATTTTACCATATTTTCCATACCAGACAATTGACCTTTACGATATCTTCATTCAGTGTGGATATTTATTTTCTATTGGACACCCGATCATCTTTACGAACCCGTCGAAGCTATAAAGAATCTGTCCAACTTCCTTTGGATACTTTTTCTTTCCGCTACTAAAAATCAGTGAAATATGTTACTTTGCTCCCTTTCACCTTTTTGTTTTGGGTCATCGATGTTTCTTTTTTAATCTACCCCAATCTCAAGAACGGACGTCTAATCTAAAGGAGCACTTTGGATTCTTTGGATTCTCCGGAGTCCTGAACCAGAATTGTTATTGGTCATCTCTTTGGACTGAATTGAAATTCCAGCTGCAGTGGCGAATGTAACATAGTGACACGTTTACGTCATTAACTGACGAACATGAACGAGATAGGTTGTTGAGTGGATGAGAAGCTTTGTTAACGTTCGGGGAAGCGAATACGAAACGTTTGCGCAGGACCAATTGAAGTTTCTCGCCTGCATATACATGTGTGTACAGTGTACACCCATAATGGCTGCCTAATGGATAATGTATCTAGAGCAATTAATTGCGTTAAACCGACTTATTCGTAGAGTGACGTCAGTGGACGAGAGCTTGAACAAAATTTTTCTTAAAAATACATTTCAAGAATTCCTGAAGAAGAGTAACAGAGTGGTGGATGCTGTGGACGTTCCGCACGGCAGGATTCATCGTAGCTGAACGTGAGAAAATAACGGAGGTTGAGAGTAACGAAAAAAGGGTATAAAAAAAATTCAAAGATTCTAAATAAAAATAAGAGTCGATTGAAATCCGCAAAGCATGAAGGACTTTGCGGCACATCTAATTAATTGGTTTCGGTATCTCTTCGAAGCACTCTTCAAAATTTCATCCTACCTGATTCAAATCGAGATCCGGACATCTGGAGGCGCATTCCTCTTGCAGACTTCCTGGAGGCCTCCGCACCTCGAGGTCTTCCGGCAGGAGCGTCGCGACGCTTCCCGTCAACACCAACACCTTCAATAACACGCATAGCCTCTTCTCTAACATAATATCCAACCCCTACATAAAAACCTCGAAGACCTTCGCGGTTTCCCCAAAAAAGCGCCCTTTTAAATTCTAATCATCATCTTCCACGCATCTTCCTCTCATCTGCTCATCCACGGCTGAAGACCCGGCAGTCCCGTTCCTTTGATCAATATTCAAATTTGCATTCTCCACATTGTCTTCTTTCGTCGAGCCAATCACCCACTAGGCTCTTATCATAGATAAAAAGTTTAACGCACAGATTTTATCCGTCAGCACTAAGTTCACTTAAACCAAAAAAAAATAGAGCTGTCTCTCACAAGCGTGCCACCTTCACTAATTTTCAAAAAAAAAATACACCAAAATATTGATAGTCTCTCAAACATTTGTTTCGTTGAAAAATCTCTTGGAATTACTATACATGTATATGTATAAATGAATCGCGACGCTCGATACGTTCGAAGAGCAGCTCAGTCCTTTGCCGCTGACTAGCATAAGAGCAACTGACTACGAACTGGCAGCAGACAGTAAAGCCGGACTCCCACTACACGAAGCCACGAAGCGACCAAGTCCCGGGGACCCTTATCCACTTTCATCGCTTCACTCCCCTTGACCATCCCTCATTCCCATTCTCATTTTCATTCTCATTCCGAACCACCAGCAGCCGACTGCTTCACTTGACAATAATACAAGCCGCAGAGTGAAACGATTTGAATCTTCGTTCATAGATAGCTATACATATACATATATGTACATACTGTGAACTATATATAGGTACTACTCACTACTGGTCAATTGGCAGATTGACCTGTTCTTACTATAGTACTCCTGAACTTTCATTCATATGTTCGCACGTGCCGATAGATTGATCAACTGGTCTTCCTAGCGCTGAGTGCGCAATGAGAACCTGAAAGATGCTCGTTCGTAAGATCAATACTCGATACGATATTTGAGGTTGATCGATACATAGAGTAATGTACATAAAAAAAAGAAAACTTTTAGGTAGACTCACTCTGCTAATGTCAATGTCAATGTTGAGAGCTGTGAAAAATCCTATGGACCCATATAGATTCTTCTTAGGGGATGATCTTGGGTGTTTAGTTAGGTGTAGGCAGGAACACAACGTAGGATGGAGATCCGCTGTCCTCTCGCTTTTAGTGACCTCTCCCCTTTCTTAGTCACAAGCATTGTCGCGCGGTTCAATGTAAACTGGAAAGAGATCCTCAAACAAGACCTTTCTTTACCAAGAGTGCCTTTCGGAAAAGATCTTTCTTTTGCTTGCTTAAAAATTTGTGTACACCGTTCTGGTACCCACTTTTGGCCAGATCATCCAATTGACATTCCATCAGGCTATACTCTTCAGGTTCCTTTAGTCTTTGACAATTCACCGATATTCTTCCTAGCATGCATTCATATGTGAATTGGCTTTTGTAATTAATAATCCTCTTCTTCACCTGCTAATCGAATGAGCTGTTGAAATCGACTCGTTACGAAACTATCATTGCGCGTTCAATCCCAATCTCAATGGCCGTTACAGGTTACCTAGAGCTTCCTGCGGAAATGGCCAATATACTCCTCCGACCTCCAACTCGCTTAGTTACTGGCTTACCGAGTTGCTCTCTTGCTCACTAGCTATCTCCACTCGCTCCTCCTCCTTTTTCGTGTAGCCTGCAGGAATATACGAGTAGCACTCACAAACATAGTAGCTCATAGTAGCCACCAGTAGCCACAGTAGCCATAGTAGTCAGACCCATATGATCGCCCTAACGCTCGACACGCACTCGTTACGAGTCATCATGATGATCTATGCCTACAACAAACGTTACATCCTTAATCTGTCCCGTGCAGCCTACACTCCCATATCCTAGGGTCAATCAGGCTTGTTTAAAAGAGAGCGAGAAAATGGAATGTCGGAAAAACTGACAGATCCACTCGTGCTTTGTCTAACCTACCTTATTGGGTATGTCGAATTACGATGCAGAGACGAGATGATCAATGATATTGTGCAATAGGATGGAATCTCTTGATTGGTTTCCTTGATTCAAAGACTTAATGTCTCTATCTGTAACATCTCTCAGAGGCTTAGGGGAACTTTTACAATCTGTTTATGATTTACTTACGGAGTAACTGCTCTCTTTTTTTCTTATTGATGGAAAATACTTTTATGAAGGGTCATTCCAATTAAATATATCATCGTAATGATCCTGAAGGAGAATTCAGTTGTTCTGATTGATTCGATATGGCCACTATTCGACTCCATTAAGCCAATCGAAGGTCATCAGACGAGGAGGAGGAATGGGCTCTCGAGTCAATCCTGAACACTACGTCCGTTTCTCTTTCTGTGCGTCTGTTTGTCGACTGCTCATATACGGGGTGCGGGTGGATCTGTCATTTAGATTAAACATTAGTCACTTTAATATCTTTTATTAAGAGGGATAAATTCAATTCTAGGAGAAATGTTTCAGATGTAAATATTCCGTGTTACGCGTCATTACTACAATATGTATTGTTTACGTGGTTTGAAAGAGCTTGACAATCTAGTGAATATAATTAATGTCACTGATAATACGGAGAAGAAGGCAAACATGATTTATAGGAATTTCAATACATTGTACAGTTAAGTAAATAATCAGTAATGTGTGCATGGATGCAAAATTGCTGGATCGATGGGGTAAAAAAGGGTATTCAAGTCTGAGACGCGAGGGGAAACTAAATGTGATATATATTAACGCCATCTAAACAGTTTTATCTGGTACTGTTGGTCCTTGGGGTTTCATGCAAGATGGCGCTGAAAGCCACAATAAAGATTGAGGGTAGAAAAGTATTATAGAATGTTTAAAAAAATAATGTTCTGTATATTTAATTATTGTTGGGATCAGGCAATTTAAGATAACTACAGAAAGTTCTTAATGTAGTTTGAAGTTCTTGTCGAGCAAAATTTCCAGTTGGTTGAATTTTAAAAGTTCAAAGCACTTATGCTGCTGGTGGCGTAAACGAATATTTCTAGTACAAACAGAGGTGAGTAGGGAGTTTACCAATGAGCCAATTTTCAACGTTTTACACCTTACGTCTTCTCCATAATATTATGTTTCGTGATTGAAAAAGAAGTCGACGGTGCTGCTGCACTTTTGCTGAAAAAAGGAAATCAAGATGGAGACGGCGAACAATAAAGCTGACGCTCAGCTTAACGCAGAGAAAAAATCGTACGCCGGTATTCCAGAGGCTGATTTTGTGGTAAATATATCAGGGATTAGCCAACTATTATTTTAATTACTTATTATAGTGGCTTTGTTCAAACTGTTCTTACAAACGTTTCGTGCTATCTTTAGTCAGGCATGGTCTGAAGTGTCGGCATGCTTTTTCTTTTTATTTTAATACAAATTTTAAAGAAAAATACTGACTCACTGATGGTTTGTGAAAAATTGTCAGCTATAAATTTTATATTTCTTGATGGAACCTATACTAATTGTCAATTGTCGCGGTAGTCTTGTCAGATTTAATTTGAGACCTTATATGGTTGCATACTATTCACTGCTGCACCCACGAATTATAACTATATGTCATTATGACACTGGATAGTATTGCTTACACAGAGTAGTTTGTGTATCAAGTTAATTGTGTGAATTAGAATATTGTTTTAATACAATGATATTTATTCATTTAGGATGATGTCGATGCTTTCATGGCCACCCCAGAGAATGAGGGTTCTGTCGATAAAGTTCTCAAAAAGCTTGACGAGAATCACAGCAAATATAAATTTATGGAATACAATTTGGTCAATAAGAGGAGACGGCTGAAAGCTCAAATCCCAGATTTGGAAAGGTCTCTAGAAATGATAGAAAAGCTACAGACAGAAAAGAACAATAGCCATGACTTGGAAACTCAGTTCCTTCTATCAGAGCAAGTCTTTGCGAAGGCTATTGTACCACCCACAGATAAAGTATGTCTCTGGCTAGGTGCTAATGTGATGTTAGAGTACACTCTAGACGATGCACAAGAATTGCTTGTGAAAAATATTGAAGCAGCAAAAAGAAATTTGGGCTACGTTGAACACGACTTAGATTTTGTCAGAGATCAATTCACGACGACTGAGGTGAACATGGCGCGTGTATACAATTGGGATGTTAAACGTAGACAAGCTGCAAAGTCATCATGAAATTCATTAAAATAATGACATCGCAATTCGATCAGAGAACTCCTAACCATATTTTCTTCAAATCGACAAGGTGAAAAATCTATGTGGAGACCGAAACAAGTGCAACTACGACATTTTTTCAAATAATGTCATGGTTAAAGGAACAATTGGATACAAGAAGGAATATATCTGGATTTTTTAAGTTTAATGTTCAGCTGAGTAATTACACAGTTGTGAATTAAAAGCATTTGATTGAAATTTTATAGTTATTAAACTCCATAATCTATGCGTTCTTACAGATGAATTGGATACTTTTAAGAGTAACCTTTATACTTACGTTAGGATATTGAAGAAAAGTGTACCAAATACATGAAAATATAATGATTATCATACAAAATATTTAATGGGTAATACTCTATCGACTTTATCTAGGTGTCATAATACGTTACATACTTACATTATCTTAACGTCTACGATGCTGAATGATCGCTAGTCTTGTAATTCGATTTTCCCGACTCAAGTTATTATATCAGAAAAGTTAGTCCTAACATTTCGCTTTTTTGAACTTTGTCACAAAGGAATAGTTTATCGTGTCTTATCTTATAAATCCTAATATTACTCATCAAGTATGTTGTAAGGCACATGGTCCGGCAGATTTTGCTAGAAACTTAAAGTAAAGGACAAGCTGCGACTAGTTTGAAACAAATGGTTTTGCATGGTCCATTCTTTTTGTTATTCCGCTGTATCCTCTGGCTCCAATTTGATCAATTTTGCTTTCAATTCTATTATCGTTGCCTTAGCCTCCTCTAGTTCTTTCTTAAGTGTATCCACCTCCGAAGCTCCTTCAGTGATACCTCCAAGATTTTTTCGTACATACCTAAATCTGTGTTAAGAGAATACCTTCGAACATACTATTAAAAAAAAATAACAAGAACGTGAAAGGATACTCTAAAGCATCATCTGGCTTTTCCGTCTCTTCATATAACGATACAAGTACTTTTGTAAGTGCATCCATTACACCAGCGCGCTCCAAATATTTTCGGAACTCCTCGCGTTTGGAATCAATTGGCTGGAAAACAATTATCAGAATAAATGAGATGAACATCAACACAAGATAAGGGTTAGAATCTATCCGTCAACCCCATGCCGGCAAGATTTGTAATCAGTAGCAGTCTCTGTAACTTTGATTTTACCTTATAGTTAGACATTTTTCCTTCTACAAGAAAATTCAGGCTGAGTTATTTTATTCTTTTTTTTTTAATAACAGCGATTTCAACGCGTTCCTTTTAGACTAACGTAAACGCCACTAAACGCACGCTGTTGAACGTGCTCCGACAGTTCCCGATTGGCACCGATTATCACCGATCAACCAGAATCTTGTCAGATTCCAATGACACAAGCAAAGCTTTACCTTTTATGCACTTGAGGTATCAAGGACTCAGAAAATATACTTAAATCGCACTTATATCATGTAAAATACATCAGGTCGAGCTTCGATTGAAAACAAAGGTCCGTGCAGTGGCGCAAATAAAAACACTTCTCTAAGCTCCAGTGATATGCGCACAAAGAGGCGAGAAAAACCAATATGGTGGCTACTAGAGTTTCATCATTCGCCAGCATTCAAGAATGATTAGGAGTTTCTCATAACGAATAAGTGATTTTCAGTGTAAAAGAGATTCTCGCAAAAGATACGCGCCTGTGATGTTTTATACAAAACGTGACATGATTTTATGTATATTCGTAACGAGCATGATCGCTCTCTGTTCGCATCTCGGTGACAGAATGTTGAAACATGGAAGCACTCCCGCCATGCGCGCGATATTTGACAACCTGACACACGCGACAGTCGGCGCCCTGACGTGGAGCTTGATAATAATTCTATCGAAAAAATGTCTAGTGCATAATATATTTCAAATTATTTTGTGCTTCCTCGTATCGTCATTAATCGATCTGGATCATTTTCTGTCAGCTAAGAGTTGGAGACTAAGCGTGAGTATCTTTTTCTTTATGACGTTCAACTAAGAATGTTCACAGTCGATTAAATGAAAATGTCAACCATTACAAATTGCATATACGTACCCGTGACATTTTTCTTGTACTTTCTCCTTCCTCCGTTTGGATAGAGTGATCCGAAGAATCTGCATGGACAGTGCAAAGGGAGGGATTAATTACAGTAATTTGAAGAAATGCAGTTGGCATAGAGTGTGACACTTTCGAGAGCGAAAAGAAAGCGCCGAGAATGATTTCGATTGTTTCCTCGAATCTTTTTTTTTTCCTTTAAATGTCACGATTCACAAATCATCTTTTGTTTTTCCGTTTTCTTCGAGTAGTCAGTAATTTCAGGTTTTCTGTGCAGGATGCAACGCGTTTGGACAAAAGGCCCTTTCTTCATTGCTCGACAGTGCCGATACTCGCATGGCTGGTTCTCATAGCTATTTCTAAAATGACAAATCGTCCGAATTTGATCAATTACGCGTGGATCTTATTGGCAGCTTTTTTCAGTCATCATATACGCGATGCTAGCAGGAGAGGGATGTGGTTCTGTCCTCTTGGATCTACTCCGCCAATTCCTTATTATTTATATATTTCTATAAGCATGACTCTTCCTTATGTCATTCATTGGCTAATGTTTACTCCGACGCCTCTCGTTGAATACGATGCCATGTCAATCGATATTGTCTAATATTGACAGGGACTTTAGTGAAATTTAAAATATTGAAATTAAGTATACAAATTGTTGCAAATTTGATACTGAGACTCGATAGGAATCAAACTTGAAATATCTAATAAGTCATTTTATAGATATAAAAATAACGTTAGCTGAGTATACGATACAGTAAGAAATTGTCTCATGTCTTAATTAATTAAATTTGACTGATCTGAGAAAAACAATTGTCGATCTGATTGTTCAATGAATAAATTACGTAAAGCGATGTGCTACTATTTTAATCATCCTCGTGAATCCTAAACAATGCGCCATCGTTATTCACTTTCACGTTCTCCCACACGATTTAAAATGACAATCATTATCTTTTATTTTCATCAGCTGCAAAATGAATAATTCGAGCGTGCAACGATACATTCGTGCAAGAATGCATTACTGCAACTGCATTCAAAATGAATTACAATCGTTACTCCTACCGTAAGCCGATTAACGCACGTAGCTAATTAAAAAATTCACAATAATCATTATCAATAATCATCATCACGATAATAATGACGATTATCAATATCACTCTTCCATATACATGTCATATATATTAGTGTCCAAAAAAATATCTTCACCTTGTATCCTCTTATTTGTATATTAAAGCCGAATTCTTAACAAACCAATAACAATGGCTGTCTCGAAGGACCGTACCAAATACCACACAATGAATTTGTAGAATATTTCGACACACCTCCAGGCAGCTGCTTAACGTAAGAGTCGCTACGTACTATCGATATTCGGTTAGCGACAAATCGAGTGAATAAAATACACACAAACGGCTCAAGCTAGACCTCAAGAGTCACCCAGTAACGCTCGAAGTGGCTGCTTGTTCCAATTGTAATATAAAACAGACGACAGGGTAGGAAGGTAAAGCAAACACTGAGTAAGGCTGGGTCGGTAAGTGGGAAAAGGTACTTTGACTGTTTTCTCGACTCCTGCAAAAGACATAGAAGCGCGTGGAGCATTAGTGCTCTTGGAGGGGTTTTATCAGCATTCAGCATTCAGCGTTGAAGCATTGCTTAGTTGGCAGTGTTACAGACGGTTTACAGTACCACGAACAGTTCAGTGAATAGTTTTGGTTTAATTATATTAGACATACCTGAACTGGAATTCATCTTGGTACAGTGTACAGTAAAAATTATAAATCCAAGGAGATTCGTCGAATTTATTAAATGGGACTGACACGCAAAGGGATTTCTTAATTTTCGCAAAAGCACTTCGTGCACCACTGGAGAAACTGGTGGGGGAATATTTGATCGAGGAGTAGAGACACCTGTAATGTCGTCGGAATATCTTGGATATAAACTCGAGAATGATAACTCGCTGATAACGGCTGCCTTGGCACATTACGGGACGTTCCGCTCCTACGGAATCTACAAGGAATCTGTCTGAGCGCCAGTTGCCTGTCGTACAGACTGTTTACCATGGTGAGTACGGATTTATTTATCTCCCAGGACTTATTGAGTGTGTCTGTATACCATTGAGAGGAACGATCGATTATTATATCGCTGACTCCATATATTCGTTATCGGGTATTAATTCGTTGAATCTCGTTTACAGCACGTTACGCTCATTCATTTGAAATGACGGTTATTACGAATATAAATAAGCCAAGTTCCAAGAAATAATACTTATCGATCTTTATACTTGGAATCGGTGTTGTCATTCTTAGAAAACGTGTGAGATGAATCGATGTGCACGAAGTTAATTATGCGTAATTACATACATCCGTGTGGTCAAGGACAGATTGAGATAATTCAAAAAGTCGAACAGGCACTCCAGTGCTTTTTTTTATCTTTCCACTATATGAATTTGATTCGTAGAACAACGATAAGGCCGCACTACGATTCGTGTGCGGATATAAGCCTCGTGCACGCGGACGTAAAAGACGGTTGGCTCGAGAAACGTTTCTTTCGCTGTAGGACTGTAGGAATAAATTTTTCAAATTCTTACGTACCAACGTAACCGTCGTTGCCTTCGAAATGCGTGGACATCGCGTTAAGAGTAGCCTTGCGAAATATCGAAGGAAGTGCAGAGCAGCCGTGCGTGGAATAGGCAGAGATCCTTTCCATATTCTTGCATTCCTACTTTTAGAATCGTTACGGGATTTACACACTGACAGCATATCCTGCCAGACACGTCGATGGCTGTGTCTTTTCTAATGTCAATTAGGAGCCTGACCACGGGGGGTGTCGTGACGTCACTCGATAGGACTAGTGTGACTTTCGATAAAATATTAATTATCGTTATCCGATTAAAGGCTGATTAATTGATTGACGTATGTGCTTTTACTTTTTTCAGCCGACATTGGAGGAACTCACGCTATACTTTTTTATAGCCTGTGGTGTTTGCACGGGCGCCTTCTGTATGCTGTTCGTTTTGGTCACCATTTTGTTCTTTAAACTACGACAGATGAAAATAGACGGGTGAGTAGAGTGCAATTCTGTTTTCTTACGTAGGTCAGACAGCGAGTTGATAATTCATTGAGTCAGAATTAAAGATAGAGATATTGCCCGAAGCGTTTACCTCTTTAATTACAAAGCAATCCGATAAGAGAAAACAACTATTTAATGCTGATTCGTTTGAACAATTGCAAAATCACTGATAATGTATCTACGTGAGATCATGCAAGGGGGGGTTATTGTGCTTCTGAAGAAAGTTTATTTATAGCGATGAATATGGTATGTAATAGATAGGCGTTTAATTCGTACAGTAGAATCCTAGACGCGTAAAGATTTTTAACTCTTAACGTAGCACGCACGACACGTGCGAGTAAACTGAGACGGTACTGTGATAAATATTGTTAATTGCGACGCGTCGGTAATTTTCTACTGTACCAACGGAGCGTCGTTTGCACCGAATGTCTGTAGTAAGAATAGAGGGCGGTTCTTATGGAACGTGGTTAATTTTATTAATCCGAAATATCAATTCTTTTCAGATCTAATCAACTTAACCGGCAGACGAACATGATGGCTGATTTTTGCTATACGAATCCAACCATTGTCCCTGGGGAGGAACTCTCTCGTCGTGGATTTTCCATGTACAGTGGCTCTGGTCATATAAGTAGTGTAGATTTTGGTAACAAAGCCAAGGACTACAATACTCATCATGAAGCTCGTTCAAAATTTTAGAAGTCGTCCTCGCTGCCTCGACTCCATTGAATGAGCTACGATTACTTGTTACCGTTTTTTTTATTGTTTACGCTTTCTGGATTGATCATCAGCGAGTCCCGTTGCGTTCTTCGTTATCGGAAGATGGTAAAAAAGGTACAAAGTCTTCATTTCGGAAGAGCGCATCGTAACTGAAAAACTGTCGTTTAATGGAAACTGCAAAGCCGATGTTTAGCTGTCAGCGTTATGGATCCGAAGAAATTACATCAACCAAGATTAGTCAAATTTATATTGACGGTATTTCTATACGATTATATTCTCTAGTCTCTAGAGACTGTCACGCGTGTTAGCCTTTGATCGTAGGAACATACCGACTTCTGATAATTGTCGGTAACTTATCGTTGGTCGGTAAAGATGCATGGGAGCGTCATGATGTAATTTCAACGAGAAAGAAAAACAATGAAATACCTAAGGAAGAGACAGAGAAATCTTAAACGATTAAGTCAACCGTAACTGTGGTAAAGATAACTTTTTTTTTTCTATTTAATTTATCATCTTTCGTACGACGTACTTATAGCTACGACGTGTATTCGTTATATTTTTATTCACTGTTTATAATGTTAATCCAATAACGTTACCACGGTAACTGCAACATTCGTATATGTACAATTTTGTGTTTGCGTACCAAAGAAGAGTGTCAAAAGAAACTGAGAATGCACTAAAAGCTCCAGTATAAAATTAAGTAACACAAAGAGTGTCACAGTAAGCTCTACGAGATCTCGAATTAAGAAATACAAATTTTTAAAATCCAAACTGTCACCGTGCTACATCGTTACTTCGACCAGTACACTCGCACGTAAAGATTCGCAATAGCGGAAGGGGTTCGCAAAATGGCGAGGATCTCCGAAGAAGCAGTAACGTAGTCAGGTCCTTAGCACGACGCAGACTCTAACGCAAGTGGTAAAATAATAGAAAGCGACGCGATTTCCGAGGAGGCATTCAACGTCATCGGTAAGAGGGGGATGCTCGTAGGTTCCGTTGGGTATCGTTCAGGGTTGCCAGTAGTATAGGATAGGCCGTAATTGGTATAAAATCGTCGAGCAAACACATCGGACAAGACAGCCCGAGGGTTGTGGGCGGTGTTGCGTGCCGTATCCCTGGTTACCGTAGGACTCTCCCAAAGCACCCCCCAGTACCTTGATTGCGCACACAACTACCCCTTCGCTGGTGTACATATATATGTATACTTACCTTACCTAGCCCATATAGCATATACTTCGCTACATAGGCACGCCCCTTTTTCCATATACACTGATCCCCGTTTTCGCGTAATCGACCCCCGCGTCCCCTTCCGTACATTCGCGTATTCCCATATTTCCAGTGCTATAAACCGAGCCCGCCTTTCGCACTCACTTTTTTCCCAACGACCTTTTCGCACGAGGATATCCGCTTGCGATTTTGAAGCTCTTCGCGCCACTCCCGAGCACCCCTCTTGCCCCCCCAGCCATCCGCCCCTGTATTGTTTGAACACTGTACGAGGGTATTAAGCGAAGTACGAATTTTATACGCGCAATTATTCTAAGTACCGGTCCAGGATAATTCGTGACAAGTGTTAATTCAGCGCACGCAACCTGTCGAGTGTTTGGTTTAGATCAAAATGGCCCCCTTCTATCCCGACGCTGATGCACCCTGAAAATTAGATCCCGTGACTATTTTCTTTAATCATTGGGGATCGCGTGTAGCGGCTACAGGGTGAGGTTTGGTATCCTGGCATATGTTATTTTATAGGGTGATCGACAAGTACTTTGACATACTAGACCTAATAGCGGTGAAGATTTGCGCAAACAGAGCAAACTTTTCTGCCGTGCTACCAGCTAATTTAATGGCGCTCAGTCTGCCATTCGGCCAATAAACGTTAACGCCGCTGATCCCTCGAGACAATATTCCCGCCGATCCTTTTGGCAAACGAAACCTTTCGTACCATATTTTTTTTTTCCATATTTTCCTCGAACAGTTTCAACGACGCGCACATACGTCCGAGACCGCTAAAATTTTCCACCGCTTCTCACCGAGAACGAGCGGGAAATTTTGAACGAGACTCGCGTCTATTTTAACCAGTCTTAAATTCTTGACTGCACGACGCTCTCATTACTTTCTTATCCCTCGCCTCTTGCTACCTAGTGGCCCTTTGCTTGTTCCTTTGGCAACATACACGCTGTACAGTCCACGACACAAGTACATGCTCGACCAAGTGGTCGAGGTCGCGTATAAAACTTTAAAGCCTTTGAGGTCTCATATTTTTACGAGCGTCCAGTCACTAAAGGAAACAAAAGCCTATGAAGTCCATGGGGTCCGATGCCAATCACCCCCCCCCCCTCCACCACCTCTCTCTCTCTCTCTCTCTCTCTCTCTCTCTCTCTCTCTTTTTCTCTCTCTCTCCACCATAAGAATCCCTATACCTATCCACAAGAGTCGACCTAACGAACAGGCTGTTTCTCGAAGGGAATCTCAACTCACAGAGATTTCTTTGGTTTTTCTCAATTGAGTAAAAAAGCAAAGCTTTTTCTTTTTCAGCGCCCAGGGGGTAAAAATACTGGTATTATGGACGGAGCCATGAACGATCAACCCTAACGAGCGATCGTACAATTTCACAGAATCGTGATCTGCCCGAAGAATTTAACAAGGGACACGCGTTGTGTCTCTCGGCGACGTCACACACGTCCTTACAATACTTTATACGTCAGTTTCCATTCTCTCTCTCTCTCTCTCTCTCTCTCATTTACTTCTGTCTCCACAGTCCTCTCTGTGCTCTCATTACGGGAACGCTTGGATTCCCAGGAAGAAGTGACTCCACGGGCAGCAGGAAACCTGCGGGTTTGACTAGCGTAATGGCGCGGTACAGAGGAGAGACTATAATAAAGGGGCACGTGCCTATCGCGAACAGCCCCATGCCGAGAAGCACACGACCGACTACGAGACTAAGAATCACCAAACGGATCCTTACAATTAGTTTATTGTTCGTCCGGGTGACAATTAAATGGGCTCTGAAGAAAAGTTGGGATCATTTAAAAAAATATATATATACGCTTTACCTAGGGGAGATATGCCAGGGCTGAGGGACTTGCCAGAGGCGAATGGGTCTGGGTGATATCTCTCAGAGTGAATTGCGTATTATTACACGATGAGAGGAATTTTTATAATTATTTTCAAAGAGAGATAAAACGTTTTTGAATTGGATTAAAAAAATTTTCTATTTCCCTAATTTCAATTTTGTTAGTCACTTTAGGCTTGTCTGTGTATCGTGCGCAGCTTGGGAATAACCCGATTTTGTGGAAATTCCAAACTACCCTGATTTTATGGGCAATGTTATTTTTCCCTTTTGGAAAATGGAATTATTAGAGGTGTAAAGCCACCAGTCGACTACCGTAGCAAGTACCTGTTGTCTATTGGGCTAAATAAATCGCATGGACAGATGTTGCTGGATCGTAAATCAAAGGCTAATAATGGGCGTCTACCCTTAGTCCTGTAGGATTTTGGATTGAGCAACCGTAATGCCGTGGGCGTTGGAATAAGAGAGACTCGTTAGAGAAATTTTGGAAAAAGCTCTTAGGACAATATTGCGATTTCAGAGGTTTACTCGATATTTACGAACGGCTTAATGATCGTCAGAGGAAAATATGATATATTTTCGGTGTATAGGCAATGCACTGCTTATCATACTTGTACAATATTTACACGTCTTAATTTCGAAATCCCGTAAAATAGATTATACTGCCGAATTTTGTCACACTCTTAATTTATATTAATATAAATAATCGTGTATGTATAATATTTATATACGTGCTCGGATGTACATATATGCTATATGTATAATATTTATATATTCGTATTTATATATGTATACTCGTTCGTCTATTTATCCGTTTCGATATATCATCGAATCCGGCAAGAAACAGTGGGAGAAAATTATTATATTAAATATTTTTAGTCATTATGTATACTGGTATTTGGGATACGCTATTTACATACGTACTCGGATCCTTCCCGATAATTCGAGAACTATTTGTTAAATAAACGCGGATAAAAATATAACAATTATCGTTAATTCATTTTTTTTTCGTTTAATAAGTGGGCGCGCATCTTTGGTCGGTTGGCACAAGCACCGGTCAGTCTTCGGATCTATGTATTATTATACACACTTCGTATTGGTATTTACCTTAAATATCTAATTGCAGATTCATTTACACTTTCACGTTATTTACACTAAAATAAAATAAAATTGATAAAACTCCTCACCGACTATCGCCAAATATTTACACTAGAATAGGACTTACGCTCGTCTCGTGGAAATTACTATTAGCTATTGTATCGCAGAAGACGCCGTCTTTTCAATTTATCTATTTTATCTCCCCTCTCCCTTTCCCTTATCTTTGTCACTTTTTGATTACATCACTGGACTCCTCCTATTGTCAATCAGAACTCCCGGAGTGACTCGCGTCCAGCGCGAATTTCCTATAAGACTCAATTCAGAATATTGAATCGAATAATCCAGGATTATTTATGTTTTGCGTCAACGAAATTTAGATTATTCAAAAATTCTTCATTATCACTCAGCCGCAAGCGAGTTTCGTGTGGCTGAATGAAAATTTTTTTATACGAATAGTGCAACGCATTACGTATGATACGCATTGAATTACGTTTTTTTCTTTCATGATAAAATAAATTGATAATACCAAGTGTCATAGACTCTACGTATAATGTATAACTGGGATTTAGCGAGTCCAGAATATCGAACTTCGTCTCGGATAACTTAGCTTTCTCTTGACGGATCGTTCGTTCCTTTAGGAGAACCGGAAGAGCTGAGGTCATCATCGAGGTCTTCTAGAGCTTTGAGAAGTGCTAAGTCGGCACCTCGAGCACGGGTCAGTGAACGAATTGATGATGATGTGTCTCATGATGATGTTGATGCGACGTGGCAAGTGGCGGCGTGGTACCTACAGGCACTGTCGCGGCGACAGCAGTTGCATGAGAATGCGCGTGAAGAGCTTGAACAGTTCCTGGACTATATTGTTGGGAGTCTACGATGACGCTGGTGTAAGCCGGCGCTTCCAATGGATGTTCCAGGTGATGATGGGGATGCCGCGGCGCGCTATGATGTTCAGAATGACCCGGTGGGTATGACTCATGATGAGGTATAGCGACGGCGCTCTCTCCGTAGGAATTGTTGTTATTGTAGCCACAACTCGAGAACATTATGGCTTCCGGTTCGCTGACGTTGGTAGTGGACGAGGAGGATGACTCTAGGAGATGATGATGAGCTGGATATCCCGGTGGTAAGGAATGCAGACCCAGGGGACTTGGTAGATGCGTGTCAGAGGTGTCCGAACTGCCACAGGAGTTCGAGGACGCCGAATATGGCCTCTTCTGTTGATTCTGAGGACTGTGCTGTTGCTGCAAGGTGGTCGCCGAGTAGGGTCTCTTCCTTTCGCTCTGAGAACCGCTCTGATGTTGCTGTTGGGTCACGCTCGAGTATGGCCTCTTCCTCTCGCTCTGGGTACCAGGTTGCTGCGGAGGGATGGTCGCCGGAGTGTGACCATGATGAAGTAGCTGAGGATGCTGCTGATGGTGGAAAGTCGACAGAGAGTCGTGATGCATTCCTGGACAAAAAATCGAAAGATAAACATAACAACTGCATAATCTATCGCAAGGATTTCTTCTCGAAAAAAAAGCCTTACCTCCATACTGATAAAAAAGATCAGCCGGATAATAAGCCTCGTCCTCGTGGTTGGTACTGTTGGTACTCAGTGTCGGCGCATAAGTCGATGGTAGGTATTGCACGTAGTCTGTTCCAGGATATCCGGAACTGTCCGTATACTCCGTATCCGGTGGCTCGTTGGTTCTTCCTCTATAGGGCGGAGTAGGACTATGTTCGGCATCCAGATCATGACTACTTCCTGTTCCCGAGGCGCAGGTCGACAACGGCGCACTCGGTGGGTTTCCGGGACTGGATGATGGAAACTTTTGCTCCGCATTGAGTATCAGATCAGCAGACTCCATTTCGGAGAGCACGTAATTCACCGAAACGATGCAATGGGGTCTTGAGCTTCGTGAATTGTGAACTATCGTCGCGTAAGACTGCATCCACACCCAGCCACCGGTCCTCGTTAGGAATCTGTAGTACCTGGTAGTGACCTGGCCCTTGGATAAGACTGCAGATCAGAAAAAAAAAACGAATCCACTGTCAATATACTTAAGAAAAAGCGTATAAAATGAAAATCCTGTATTGAAGTCGTGCAAAGAAAAATTTTTCTCCGTGAGGAAAAGGAATATGAAAAAAAATAAAATAAAAAAGAATCTCTCTCCCGGTATCCCGTGCAGAACATTAGTGGCATTATGTCAGGCTCCCTTCGAGTTACGTTCGTGAAACTGCGAGTCTGTTCAAACAACGATAGCAGTAACAGCTCCTCCTCCTTTCCCCATGTCCCTCCAGTCCCTGTCCTCGTCCTCGCGGACTCGCACCCGACCCTATTCCTCAATCCCTGCGTCCCTCTCTCTCTTTCACCCCCACGCAACTCCTCCTCCTCCCAATCCCTGTGTTCCCTCTGTCTCAGTCCCTCACTCTGCGGTGCGCGCTCCCAGCATCCCAGCGTGGCTGCATAGTTCAATCAATAATATACACAACCCATATGTACGGAGTACGTAGCAGGTAGATACTTAGCCCGGAATACAGGTATATAAGCATACAGGTATAAAAGCACAGAGGTAGAGAGAGAGAGGCCAGGCGAAGCTGGTAAGGCTGATGCAAAGCCTGCAAAATGCAAGGTGCCACCGTGCGCCAGAAGGAAGAGAAGAGAGTTCTCGTAGTAAAAGGGAGAAAGATGAAAGGACAGTTCTCGTACACGAGTAGCCAGAGAGTTAAGCAGTGTCAGCTGGTTTGAGCTGAGACGTTTTCTCGAGTGGGTAACCCTCAGAGATCGTGGACCCTGGAGGATGTACTCTATGGAACGTACTACAAAGCTCCGCGTCTTCTCAGCTCATTTTCAATACCTTGACCAGCACGAAGAAGGGATTAAAAAATCGTAGGAAATATACTAAGAGAGCCAGTACTCACGTATTCGATGAGCTTGTTGCATCTGCATCAGGTCACAGCCATGAACGTATCGATAGAGCGTCTTCTCAATGAGATCCTGAGGCTCGTAACCGGTGAGCTGGGAGACCCTGTAAAAGTGTCAATTTAATATTTTAATATTAAAATACGTAAAAGCGAAAGAGAAGGAACCAGCTGATGTCTCGCGGAGAGCGGTAAGTTGCGGAGGAAAAAATTTCAAAGCGCCAATCGATTTATCCGGGTTGTGTACAGAAGCGAGAGCAAACGTAACGTAGGTAAGCATCTATGTGCATTATAAACCTATAGATATATCTATATACATGCTTTGAAGCACATGGTCATTCCCAGTCGGGATATCGTTGGGTTTGCCAACAGCGGATTTTTATTTGTCTCCAATAAAACAAAAAAAAAATGCACACAGAGCTCACGTAACACGAGACTGATTTTAATGGCTGGCACCAACTCCCTCCCACTGAGCCACCTACTTCTCTTCGACCCCTCCCCCCTCCCGACGTTCATACTTCAGCTTACAGTCCCTCCTGACTCTTTTTTTTTTTTCTCTATCGAAATATTAATGGGTGCAACCCAACACCGGTTTGTAATTACATCGAAAATAAATTCTCCGGGTTCACCCTGTTCTTGCTACTTGGTTCCAGCCGCCGATTGAGAATCTCCCTTGAGGACGCGTCTAGTGTTTTCGCTTGTCTCATGGAAAAAATTGGACTTACCTAGCGTCCAGGAATATCAGCTTGAGATCCAAAGACGCCCTGAACATGAACATGTTCTGATGCAATTTTATCTCTGTTATCGCACTCGGCGGTAACGAGTGACCAACCGCCACTAGGCCGACGTTCTGTATGCAGCCCGTGTCCTCGTATTCGGATCCCACTGGACTCGGCAGATTGAACTGTTTCACCTTCAGGTATCCCGAGCAGTGTATCACCTGTAAGAACGATAGACAAGCATTAGTACGAGACCATATATATATATATAATTTTCGTAAAACGCATCTACGGCCCATCCGTAGCTGCAGCTGCGGGCCAGAGTCACTTGCAGATGCAAGAGACAAGTGGCGCCTCTCGAGTCGCGACGCGAGGGCGAGAAGCGTAAAGAACACGCGCGGCAAATTACCAATTCCGTGGTAATTGAATAGTCAATGAAAGAAAAGTGCGTATAGGGTGACAAAGGAGAGCGGCCGCGTAATTTGTGAAGCAAATCGTGCATAGTCACGCGTGTACGCGCATTCCGGTGCATATGTGCTTCGCGGTTCGATAAGGGCGAAAAAGAAAATTAAAAATTAATATGATTCAAGGGTCCCTCGGATACGCTCGTTTGATAAAATTATACTTCACGGAGATCGCGTGTGTGCGTGTGTGTGTGTACAGTCAAGTGAATACGTCACGTGTGAGCATATGGATAATATGACGGAACACGCGTGTAATCTATATGGAATACCTACCGTATCCCGCGTGATTACTTGCTTATATGTATACTTGACGGCTCGGTTGCTCCCCATGGATACACGCAGAAAAGCCAACTACGCTTTTGGCTTTGTACGCTAAGTGCCATACAAAAAGTACCCCTCCGCTTGGTTAACAGCTTATAGGGGGTCGGCATTCATGACTCTGCCTAACGCCATGGGGTTTTTGTGTCTGCGATTTCCTCGAGGACCATGGTCAACCTAGCGTTGCGGCTCGAGCGAGCTATTTGCCAAACACACTTATTTCTTTTGATGGGGACGGGGGAGGGGATGGAGTTTCCCTCTATCTTAACTTCTATATCCCATAGCGTGTCGACGCAATTATCTTTTCACGCTGTTAAGAACAATCGACGCTACAAATTGGATACTAAAGTTCGGATAATTGTTCATGATCGTAGAGACGTTTACTAAGAAATACATTGAAAATTGCACAACTGTTGGCGAGAGCGTTGAAGAGCCATGTGCGAAGGAGTGTGTGAGAGAGAGAGAGAGAGAGCTAATATTTTCATTAGAGGGATGCAGCGAGAGGCAGAGACGAATTTGAACGGTGCCGCGCAGCTACCTGGTGGCCATTTTACTTATGGACTCGCGCGTGACCAGGACAATGCTGTCCCTACTTAGGCAACCATCCCTTATCTTTTATTGGGTATTTATATTTTTATTCGTTTTACGATTTCCTGTACCGTGAGCAGCAGCGACTGTTATGCTAATGCGAAATCGGCAAACTTCACACTGGTCCTCCTATTGCCTTCGATCTTATTGTTCGGCTCGACAAGGAGGAGGTAGCAGGGGCATTGTGGAAGCAAATAAAACAATAATCGGTTAGCGTAGCTTCCGAATTTACGTAATAGAAATTTGCGGTCGTGAGGGACTGTATTGAGCGTTGCCATGGTTACCTTGAATCCCGCGGCCGTCAGTCCGGCGTTTCTCTTGGCGAGGACGCACTTCATCCTCAGGAAGAAAACGCGCTCCAATTCGATTTCGCCGCGGGCGTTCGCCGCCGGTAAAGGGAATCCACCGTTTCCGGAAGACGCGTGACTTAGACTGAGTACAGCCGCCATTTCCTCGTGGTCCCATTGATGAATGTATTCGTAAATACTATTTCCGGTTAGTTCCACCTGCGATTTAATACGTAATTAGCGTCGGTCAAGATATTTTATAATAATTAAATATTACTATTTAAAATTGGGAAACGTCTCTGACCTGCGACAGACCCAGATGCACGCTGGCCGTTTCGCTGATGTACATGATCTTCCCGTCGGGCGCCACCACGAAAATGAATCCGTCCAAAGTCTAAAAATAAAATTCATACTGACTCGGTGGATTCGTTATAAAAATAAATTACAGTACGTACGAGGACTAAGGATTTTGATTTTTCAATTTGACAGGACCTGTACGTCACCGGAGGATAAGACAAGTAGTTACTTACTTGTAGGAGACATGATCCCAGCTCCTTGATGCTGGCTTCACGTGGGTTGCTCGGGGGTGGAGTCGCGCCCCAAAAATCTCCTAGACCTGAAATATTTATCAGTCATGTAAAAACGGACCATTGCGCGTATAAGGTTAAAATTAAATATTTCCACGATGACCCGAATAAAAATAGGTCACAGAATTTTCACTGTTCTACCATCTAGACGTTTTTATATATGCACGTATATTTTTCATATGTGAATATTTTCTGTCACATATGGCTAAGCCTTTTGTACACGCGTACGTGTTTGTGCATTCATTACGACAGCACCAGGAATATAGTATAGGAGTTCCGAGTAAAATTGCCTGATTAATAGTCTTTCCTAGGATTAAATAATATCAGGCACTTTGGTGATAATCATTAACCACGCGGATTACTATGATTGGGTCTATCGATCTTGTGGGAATGATTACATATTTCATATACCTCGTTACCAATGAAATGTGATGTTGATAAATTGTCCATATTAATATAACCGAGTAGTCGCAGTCGATCCAAGTTATCAAAAGTTTTTGCAGAACGAACCTTAAACGTTATTTTTATCGCGTTTTTCTCTTCTGGGTATTAACGCATGGCGTTTCTTTTTTTCTAGCCAGAAAGACTATATGAAAAATATATGAAGAAGAAGAAAAAAGGATATAGTGACAGTAACACGTGAAATTTCATTTGTCACGTATTCCAGGGCACGCTTTGCTTTTATCTGATCAACCGGAGGCTGGACGGACGTCTCAATGAGAAAAATCTTGAAATTTATATTGAATAACAGATGCTCGGACTATAGGATCTTTGGGAATGTCGACGTTGAGATTTTTTAAAAAATATTCCAAAATATATCAACAGATAACATCGAACCTTTCGTGAGCCTGAAATTTGTCAAATTTAATTTTTTTTCTCAATTGCCAGAATTTCGAGAAGACATGTCAGCCAAAAAAGGGGGAAAAAGTTCGTGAGACTTAACGATTCGGGTACACGGAGTGGCAGGGGTGCCGAGACGCTTTTTTTTTTATTCGCTTCTTTTTTTTCGTGAATAAAGACGCGCCGTACCGTAGAGGGATGCAGCCACTTGAAATTCAATTCGCCGATCCCTCGCGGGGGCTATTGTAACACTATAACAGCCCCCATGCTTTGCTTACAAAGCACCAGGGCTAACAATGCATTAAGTGCGCAATCACACCCATCTCATCCGATACTATTTGCCCTTTGCGCGTAAGTGTCTGGTCGTTGAATTAACAAAAGCAGACGTATATAGAGAGACAGAGAGCGAGAGTAGCAGGTATCTACCTTATCGACCAATACCGATAGGCTAATTGGATAAGGATGAAAAAGACATGAAAAAATAATTTTTCCCTTACCGTCCGGAAAGAGCTCTCTCAGCTTCAAGTAACTCGTGGTCAATCGAATTATGCTGGCTTTGTCGAGCTGCGTCGTGATGGCCGCCGGAAGCGGAAGTAGCTTAGCAAGCTCAAAGAACTCTTGATTCTCCTTCTCGCGACGCGTTCGCGCCGCGTTCTTGCTTTTCTCTTTCATCACAACTTCCTGGGGACCGGATGAGACCAGGCCACCGGCGCCGATTATCGAATTCTCTTTGTGATGTTGGTGGGAGCTCAGATCCACGGTGTCCGAAGTAGGACTGCTTCCTGAAATCAAGATAAAGATCCAAGATCCGTTCATTCGTTCAGACTAAATATAAAGTACATCGTCCATTAAAAAGAAAAATCATTCTCGTGCGTCCCGGTAAAACTTTTGCCGAATCGCCAAAAAAATTCCCTAATAATATCATCGATCGACAAATCGCCCTTACACCATATTGTTTAATGTCCAGCGCGTGGGTGAGCAGCCCTGAAGTCGGACGGTAGGATAAAGAAACGTTATCGAAATGGACAAAGCAATAATACAAATCAGAATTGAGTTATGTTACCATGGCGTAAAATGATTGCTATCGGTATACATACAGGATGAATTAAGTTAACTGCGCTACGCCTAGTGTTTGTACGCTCCCCTTACAGCGTTTCTTTATTATAGAGCTTCGGATATACCTGTCGATAAAGAAGAACCAGTTACCGATAACATAGTCTCCCCGGTACACCAGAGTAAGTAAACATTGCACCACCTAGAAACAGGATAGTGCTAAGAGCAACGAAGATTTGCGTAACAACAACAAACGAAGCGACCGCCTATACATCCCTTAGCGATACCCAGGTGTATCGAGATATCGAGGATCTTCGTATGAGATCCGTAAAGTTCCTGAGGTCTTGAAAAAAGGTAGAAATTAACGTCGAAGAAAAAGCGAGAACGAAGCTGCTCGTTACACGGATGGAAAAAAGCAAAGGGAGCAAGCGAGCCGTCATTAAAGTGACGCCAAGAGAGCATTCTAACGACGTACCTAACCATCCGTGAGACTTCTCACGAATGGAAATTTCCATTGAATAATGCATTTTTTTTACATCGCGGCCCCAGGAGTCGTGCGGAGACACGGACCGTCTCCTATTGTTTCTTGGTAGAGCAGCGAAACGAGCATGTACATATGTACCAGTGCGCAGGAAGATTTCACGGTAGTGCGGAAGAGCCGCGTACCCGCAGCACGGCCATTCCGCATCGCGGAAACGCAACGATACCAAGAAACGAGGACGCGAGAATAAAGGGTCGCGGGTTGCGCAAACGGCGTGAATGCAGTCACTCGTCTTTCGTACCGGCTGGCCAGCCTCGTCGTTTCTAACCTCTTTAGCATTGCTGGTGGCGACAGCTAATGCAAGCTTCTCTTATACGATTACCACTACACCCATTTCCCGTTCCGAGAACAACGCGGTAAGGTTGGCCGCCCTTATTGCACTACCGGGAAACTCGCAAGCTCTTCCTCGCGAGAAACCGTCGTCTTTCTCTCGGGCGATTTCTATAGGCGAGAAGAAAACAAGCGAACCGGCCAATGACGTCGCGCCGCGTTTGTTCTAAGCGCGAGACCGCGTTACGATGAAAATAAACACTGATAAAATACAATAAGATCATTATGACGTATCCGGTTTGACGTGGGATCAGTCGTGAATACCTTTGTGCGCAGCCTGCCTTCGTCTCCAACTGTTGATGTACGGATCGCTGTTCAGGATCGCGCTGCCTCCGCGTCTCTGATTCTCGATCATGGGTGCCATTTTGGTTCCGGACTCTTAATGACTTCATAAACTCCCCTCGCAACGCTCGATCACATATAGGTATACTCGGCACACCTTACCGAACGCACTAGACGGAGACACCGAACGTATCCGAACGTCACGATCGATCGTTGATATCGAAAAGAAAAATACGTGCGGAACAGGTGAGATTTTCGTAAACGGGAGATCGTATCTTTTTATTTTCACGTATGAATAAATCCTCCCGCTTTCTCAAGGCACTTAAACAAATATATATATATGTGTCAAAGCAGGAGCGCACCAGTCCTGCTCGGCAAGTTGCCGCTGGCACTTCAGTTTCGACGACTGTCTGTTCCTAGTACTCGGAGCGGACTTGAGCGTGCTGAACTCACCCCCCATGTTGTTTCTCCTGGTTGGCGATAGGGTGGTACTGCGGATGTAGACGAAGGGTCTGAGGTGGGGTAGTCAGAATATAGGAGGTACCCACCCTTACTTTAAGCTCCACCCTTAGCAGGGTCAGTCGGAACCGGAGAGCCTGAACGTCGTCTGCGTGTGGACACGTGGGTGGGTTACCTAAGCTTGGGGGCTGCTAGGTAAGTGTAGGTTGTTGCTTTCTGAGGTGGGGAGGAATACGGTGAGAAGCTGAGGATGAGCAGGGGGGGACCGGTCGGACGTGGCTGGTAATAGTGCAGGACAGAGAGGCTCTTGGGAAAGCCCCAGGGTGATTCCCGATGAGGTAGGAACAACGGGTGGCAAAATCGAAAGTAAAGGCGATTGCTGGTGGCTCTACTGTTCCGTTGACGAGCGCCCCAGGGTTCACCAGCGCTAGTTTATATGCGTCTTTGCTGGTATTAAATACACCCCTAGGATGGTCATAAAATCGAAGGATTTTGTCAGCACTCGGCTCTCGGAATTGTCCGATCTTTTCACGGTGTGACGAAAATACGGAAGGAATTTTGAAAAACCGAATAAATTTTTGTGGTAAAAATCCGCGAGAAAATCAAGGTATTCACGGATTCACGAATTTTCATCGAGATTTAAATAATCGTTCTTATCGGTTCTTCGATGTTTTTTTTTTTCTTTTCTAACTAGATTCTCGCAAACAGGTTGACAGCCTGACTTTTACAACGTGACCGATACGCCAGCACCTTGCGGACCTCAGGTTCTCGACGTGCATCACTGGGAACATGTGTTCCAAACGTGTCGACCTGCGTGCAAGACCTGCCGGGAACCCATAGAGAAAATGTTTACAGGAAACACGTGGTCTTGTCAATTTTCGACTGTCCGGTGTTCTTGCACCTCGCACCGCACCTTTACACTTTCGAGTTCTCAGTTTTAAGTTTCGTTAAGGTGCATTTCGCGCAGGTAGACAAATCTAATACGAAACATGTGTTTTCCTAGAACCTTCACCGTTTACCAGCATTCCCCAATACGTTTCCCTGCTTCTTCTCTATATACCTTTTCCTTAAGACTGGAAGATATAACGGTGCGACAAAACCCTCGGCAGAGCCTTTGCGCACCACGTGTATCTACTTCGACTGTTTGTTTAACTTGTTCCGGCTGGCAACAACCGGTGCTTCTCGTGGAAGGTGCGCCGACGCTTCTTCACCTCCAGGTCTAATTCCGTGACGATACTTGAAAATTGATAACGAAATTGATGCACCCGAACGCAGGACGACATCGCGACGCACCGAACGTGCAGTAGGAAGCGATTGAACGTATCGAGTAAATTGACTGAAATATCAAATCAATCTTGATAGCCAAATACAATTTAAAAGCCAATCACTCGGCCCACCGTCAAATAATTAATCGACGATTCTATTTAATCGTGGGTTTAAGCTGAATACCCTGGATATTTCCAGAAGATTCTTCCACTCGCCTACACTGCAATTTGACGATTTTATTGAATCGCGAAAATACGCGTTAAAAAAGTTCAAATTGAACATGCTCGCTAAAACTTCGATTCGACGTAACAAAAGAATGAAAGCACATTAAAACAGAGGTAAACGTAACAGAAAAAGAAAACTGCTTATAATAATAACAATAACGCCCCAACTTGTATCCCCGAAAATCGTTCCCCGTCTCGTGTTATAACATCTTCGCCAAACAAGCAGAATTTCGCCTCTCTCAAACATTTGACTACACGAAAATTTCAACCAGCACAAATCCCCCTCTGTTTCCCACACATCAATCAGAAAATCCAAGCGAATATCCTAAATCCAACAAAAAATATTGTAAACTCAAACTTTTTGTCAAAAAATATTCACGAGCCTCAAAATAAATCATTCGTTTTGCTCCAATGTCAACCTTCAACCTTCAACCTCCTGGGTCCGTCCGTCCGATGCAACAGTGATACCATTCGTGCACAATGCACACATATACATATAGTCACAAGGCAGTACACACCGGTACACAGAAGCCGTGGGTGATCCTGGCGTTAAGGGCGGAGGGGGGACAGAGGGGGGGTGTCAGATTTTGTCTAGTTCGTGACCGAATGAATGGATGTTTCGAGGGGCGCGAGTCCGCAACTCTGCCGCGGCTTAACACGCCTCACCTACATTCGTCTCGTTCCGTTCGGTTTCGTTTCTCTGGAGCAGCGTACTACCAAAATCGTCTCCCTCGTCGCTGACTCGTAGTGACGTTACCGGTAACACCCCTGCAGTCCCTGATCCACACCCCCGGCACGAAAGAGACAGAGAGGGTCTTTGGTACCTAACACGCGCGATTCATCATCCCGAATAGCTCACTGGAATCCGTTCGGTTATTCTTTTCGGACAGGGTGCGTGTGCTCGCGCATTTTAACACGCCGGAAGGTACGGCTTTTCCTCTAGGTCCTTGCTGCTCCTGAGGATATCTATATACATAGCTATACATAGATTGGGATAGGTCCGAGTGTCACTGCACTTTTTGTGCCCCCCTTCTTTTCCCATATTTTCTAGTCGTCAATGCACATTCCGAAGGAATGTTGCAACTGCGAACAGCGCCATCTACCTAGTCGCGTATTTCATCGAAAACTATCGTCCTGCATTCCGGATCTTCCTGGTCTTTTTCCGCTTTAACCTTCCTGCTCGAGACTTTTTCTCGAGACGCAAAGGAAAGAAAATCGTGAAGCGGATGGCCTAAATTATTAGCATACTCCGTGTCCTGGCATTCGGCAGGAAGTTTATGCCGAAAGACACTGTATAGATCCTATAGTCTCTTCTCGATACGTAACCCATCGTACTAAAAGAACAAACAGAGGAATATAACCTATACCTCAACCCCTATAACTTCCCTCGTACATCCACGGATACAAACTATTTCGCTCTGGCTCCCAGTCACTCGCATATCTTCGTCTCTCTATCTCTCTCTCTCTTTCTCTTACGTTTTATCGTCTTAGCCAAGAAATCCAATTTGTTGTTTGCCACTCGACGTTATGAAAGGGACGACTTGAGCAATTGACTCGTACGATACTCGCTTGACGTAACGTATGAATTTACATCGGCATTCGATCCCACTGCCAAGTGAAAAAAGTCATTGCCCACGCCGAGCAACGGTAACGAGGAATTTCGAGATATCGAAAGTAGTAAATTTCCAAAAATATTTTAAAGCTCCATTCACACTGTCTGCATCAACTTATGAACACTGTACGAACACTGAAAATCATATCTGAATCCCATAGGATATTCAGAAGGACACATGTACATACAAACATACGCACAAATATACACATATAATTTAGTGAAAATTTCATACCGTGTTACTTATCTTTATGTATCGACCTGATAGAAAATGGCGAAACACGTCGATCCGAGTGAATTTAGTCCTGTACAACTAATACCATTAAAGCTCCTTAAATCCCGTTAATTCATTTAATCTACGTGCTTAGCAAAAACTCGCGCGTCAAACGTATCAACCCCTACAGCCATATAAAAGATAAACGCCGTAGACACGCGCAGAACAGAGGGAATCTCTAGTCCGAGCAAGGAAAACCGAGAGAAATTACGCACGTGCGTACACAGGGTGCGTAACCTCATAACCGTACGGAATGCACGAAATAATAATACACGTAGCTACAGCACTTGGCTCGCCTGAACGGCATCAGGCAGCTCAAGGGAGCACACGTGTAAATCTGGAAAAATATTATCTCTTAGGTTTCGTCATACGAGCTTATACTTATTAAAAAAAAACAATAAACAATAACAGGTAGCGTTATTCAAATTGAAATACAAAGAAGGAAAAACGTATAAACAAATGAGGTTTTCAGGTCACTGTGACAATAATAATAAAAAAAGAAAAAATTGAAACATCCCTAAATTAATACGACTGATGGTTACACAATTTTTTGATAATTCCGAATTCTACCCCCCCCCCCTCCCACCCACTTCTAACCGATGCTAAAAACCATGTTGAACGCCGAACGGGTCAGGGTGAGTCTGCCGTAAGAAAGTAAACCGGGAAGCATGTTTCCCTTGCATTGTGCTGACCACGTATGCTTATGTCTCGTCGCGCTGAGCGTATCTCGGATCGAGCAGCTTGTCGTGTGGGTAGCGGCAGTCGTGTTGAGTGTGAATTGTAGACGGTACAGGAGGCCGTGGCGCGTCGTCGGAGTGGCTACACTACGTGTCCCGCTTACTTACAATGTCGTTCGTTAAACGCAACAAACACGAGAGCTTAGGGAGGGAGGCGCGCGGAGTGCCGGAGGGAGGCAGCAGAGGCAGAGAGTCGGGTTGGAGGAGGATAAAAGAAATGCGAGGGAGAGAGAGAGAGAAAGAGCAAAATGATCCGAGAACGCGACGCGTAATCCTACACGTTGTTGCCCGAACAGACTCCCCCTAACCAGAGCGTAGCCATTTTTGCGAAACGTTTTGCATGGCGCTTTGGTATCGTACGATTTTTCGTCCTTCGAGACTACGGGAAACAAACGATTAGGTATTTTTGTCATTAGAGCCTCGAAACTATTAGAATATTGAGTCTTGGTTAATAAGCGTGGAGGAGGAGCCGTAAGAGTGCGCAGTGCAACCCCCTCTGGCAGGGGTGAGAAATAACAATTAGTGTAACAGCAAATCCGCCTCCCCTCGCACTACGGTGACACAGCCTAACGACCCTCCATTCAAGGGTCAAAGTGTCGCGGGGGTGCGGAGACGCGTGTGCGTCTTCCTGGTACGCGAGGGAGGAGTCTATATATATATATATATGTTGTACAGGCACACACGAAGAGGTTCCAGGATTACGAGATACAGGATGGGGTTGATGGGGAATGAGAATGTGGGGAGTGAGGAATCCTCCGGCATGCATGCTTGAGGGGTTGAGGTGTGCCCCCCCCCGCCCTGCCACGGGGTAGGTTGTTGGGAAGAAACGTGAACCACGAGAGCCAGCCCTCTCTCTTTGAGGTTGTTAGTCCAGGAAGAAGAGCGGAATCGCGCAGGACGAAGTCAACCGCTAAACTACTGGAGTCAGCCCCCGTCTCCAATGGGCGAAGCCCTTTCCCTCGGCCTTTCATCCGTGCCACCCGCCCTTAAACAGCCCTAAACTAAGTCACTCGAATCTTGACGTTAAGTGTGACCGATCATCCGACCGATTCAAAATGGTTTCCTGAGCCGTAGCGTTGGCCGGGTATGGGACGAACCCTTCGACATCGGTAAATCGCTTGGGTTAGCCAAAATTGAATTTAAAAAAAGAAACTTTGACTGTAACGTAGTTTTGTACTTGCAAAGTATAAGACCTTCATCTTTTTTGCAGCAATCTCTGCAGCGAAGCGATAAAGACTTTTAATATATGCAGCTTGCAAGAACACATATGTGTATGTATATATATTATATATAAGTATCAAAGTTAGCCATTATTAGTTGGCGAGTTTCTCGTTTGAATACGGCTATCTTCACCGTTCACGATAATTCCGTGCAAAAATGGATAATTAGCCTAGTAGATGTTTTGTACTTGGGCACGTTCCCAGCTGGATGATGTCAACGGCTGACGTCCTCCTTCGTCCACAGTACATACATGCGCCCGGTGAGGCATCGATGCGGTACAGCATGTACGCAGCAACAGTAAAAACGTACCTTTGGCGTACCAGAGTCGCTCTACATGGGGACGCGCCTGAAGGAAATAAAGCGGAGCGACGGTGCAGCTGGTAAATGGGATCCCAGTCGCGTACCTTGTATCCTGGGCATTAACGTACGTTATTAGGCCATAATTCGAGCCGAGTCGACCTGCCGATTAAGGGCGCGACTAACGCGCCGTTGTTTTATAGCTTGGCTTTTGTCCAGAACGAACACTTGATCGATTCTAGCGAGCATTGAAACCATTGGCACGGCATCGACTTGTACTCCGATATAACAACTGGATCGACGAATCGATCGATCCGAACGATTTTTATGTATTTTTCCGAACATTCTATAAGATCAATAAAATCATTAGTTACGTTAACGTGCGTAAATCTTAATAATTTCAATGATCGTCCAATGATCCTGACCACGTATCCATGTAACTGCACCGGCTTTCTACTTAGACCCCAAGGGTAGGAGGAGTAGACGTTTCACGCATTCCCGATGCGTCTCACAGTCTTTACGACTTATTATCACCTCCACGCTCCCGACCTTTGACCCCGTGTTATATATCAGTCGCTTCGCGGCTCAATTTCACGTTCTGTACCGTCCTATACACTTTACAGACAACCGACACCTAAGCTCCTAGGAAACACCTTGAAGATCGCTCCTTTGTAAACGCCCAGGACGTAACTATTGCTCTTCCTCTTATTTCTCAAGTGCGAACCACCGGGGAACGGCTAAATATAATTTATTGACGTACATAATATTGGCAATGGACTCTCTCCCTACCTGGGCCATTAGACTCGCCTTTGATATTCCACGAGTTAATCTATATACTTTCTACTCCGGACAAAATGACCTCAATGCCCCTTTGATTTTCAAGACTATCCCGCCGTGTGGTTGTTACGTGGAATTAGGTCACAGCAAGTCGGCCACGTTGTACAGAGATAATGCTGCTCCAGGTCTGATCACGATCATCCAGTGCCTTCTGCTTGATCAGACTTTTCCCAAGACACTCAGCGTGTCGACGCTGATCGAACCGCGCATGGCGAGTATAAGCAGTAACGTAACCTTGGACGCCACTCCGATAACAAGGATGTGTTATGCTGACGAAGCATCGTCAACCACAACGTACTTTTGCACAGCCTGCGAGAAGCGGTGACGTTACCCGAGAAAATATGCGCGTGGTCGAGGTCGGTAGGTCCTTCACCCAGGACCAACTCCTGTAGGACACGAGGGGTTGATTATTGCCCGATCACTTTTTAGCGCACTCTTGGCTATTTTTTAACCTAAAAAATTATTCGAGGATAGGGATACGATCGACAGTACGTACAGTGACGCATAGTCCAAGGGATGTGCAGTTCAATTGATAAAGGTGTGATGAACCGAAAAAAAATGTATGCGAATCGAAAGGGTGTCGAGAGTATGGTACCTGTGGGAATAATATTCGCGACGGCCGTTAACTTCGCGTGGACTGATCGCAAATAACGAGGAACTCGAGTTCCCTCGGAAGGGACACGACGCGGGTCTCACAAAGGGACCTTGGCGAAATTTTCTGTATCCCGCGCGGCTAAGGGACCGCGAGGTCCGTGTGGGCCATAAGGGCAGTCCGTGACGAAAGGAGGACTGGCTTTTTATTTTCTCCTGACATCACTCTTTCTCTCTCTCTTTCGCTTCATTCTATTATTTTATGATTTTTCTCATTCCGAAATGACCACCCTCCGAGTGCCCACAGCCGAAAAGATTACATTTCACACTCTTTGTCATTTTATTATATCTATATAGGGAATGCACGTGTGTCACCCTAATGTCAATGAGTATAGAAAATTTTCACTTACGTTTCATGACAGTCTCTGCGATGTTATCAATTCACTCAAAACACAAGTAAAAGGCACATTGCTCACTTTACGCCACAACATAAATTGGCTCACACGCCGAATACCACATTCGTCAATACGTCCTGTCACCGGAACTTTCGGCAAATTCAAAATCTCATTCTCGAGCCGAGAGACTAGCATCGGTTATGGCTGCGATTCAAGGACTGAAGAACTTAAGGCCGTCTTAAGTAAAACTAAAGTCTGTCTCGAGTCGACATCCGAGTGTCAGATATCCCCTCCCCCTCCCTACTCGCTCACTCACTTCTTTTTAACCATGTGGGGTTTGCACGTATGGAAAGTCTTCTCAGAACCAAAGCCCACGAAATCCCCCAAGAGGACACTTGGATTTTCCCCTATTTTTTTTTCACAGTCCCTTTAAATTGTTTATTACCCCTATAGTAAACACCATAGAGGGACACGAATGATATAGGGTACAGGAAAGACAATCCTGAAATTATTCGTTTCAGGTAAATTCAATTGGAAAATTGATTACGGATGATCACTGTGGAGAAAGAAAATGTTCATATCAAATTTCATGTTGGTACACGTGTCGGAACGTTTTTGAATTTTGACTTATCGACCCAAGGAAACCACAGCTGTGCAGTAGCGGTTTCTCTGATGTCTTCGGGACGGCAAAGTTCACGTGGTAAAGTAATTGAAGTAAAATCGAACTAAATCAATGGTTCAAAACGACAAAGTATTTTATCTTGATTGAACAATGAGCAGCTTTGTATCTCTATCGTTATGTATATCCGTATAAACATCGATGGTAACTTATACGAAATTTATGTTTTCCTCTGTTCTTTGTTGTTGCATTCTTAAAAGGCTATGGGCCTCAGTTTTATCGACGCTGACAGCCCTGATTTGTGTCGCGCGGTCACACCGTAAAATTTCAACAAACCTCGACACACGTTCACATAGATGAGGCTTTACCTCGTCCAAACTCTTGGATGCTTGTTATGGCTACGTTCACACGCAAGATTGACCCGACTGGATTTGATCGAGAAGAATATACATATATATACACATAAGTATATATGCATACAGAGAAAAACTAAAACGCATTAGCGCCACATACATATAGTACGCAACAGTGATTAAAGACAAAACTTTTTGTCTTATAAAAATATTCTCGGTACTCGAAACCCCCATCGCGGAATTTCCCATAAAAATCAGGATATTTCGAGAGCACTCCGCGAATTACCTAAGAGCTGTTTACGCACGTGCCAGGATGTCGTAAGCCGTGCCCCCATGGCGGCTCGTTCGATTACCGCTATTGCCATTACAAACTTACTATTATTAGTACGCGAAAGCAGCCCATTCACCAATTATTTCAGCTAAAAGATCCAGAAAGGATTTAGCTCTCTAATGAATTCGTTGAGCGTCACGCTAAATTTTTTTCGACGATTAATTTTACACCAGGGATAGATGCGTCGCGAGAGCGCCGTTTACGAGCGTCGAGGATACACTGACTCGCCGGATAAATTATGATAGGAAAGGCAAAGAACTGGTATTACAGGAACGAAGAAAAAAAAGTTTGTAAATACGCAAGACAGCGATCCCTAGTAAAAGCAGGCTCGGTGGCAAAAAGTCGAGCCTGAAAAAGCACTGTCAATGTACACGCGCGTGACAGCTGCATTGGCGTATAAGTTTTCTTCCAGTTTCGTAAGTCCCGTGGCCTGGGAAGGGTGTCGTGTCAGGATACGGAAGGATCACGTTTAAGGGACGCGGTACAAATGAGTTTAGGAAGCGACACGCCTCTTTACGGCTGTTTTAGCACGTTACGCGTCTATTTACTTTCCTTCTGTCTCCTTTAAACTGCTTAAACGGCAAAGACTCTAACCTCGAAATAGAGTATCGTTCCGCCATTCAATCTATCTCTGAACTTTGACTTTTACCTTGCACGAAATTATCGTCTCCGCTGTTCCAAGGAGACACATACAACGTGTCCTGAAGTAGGACGAAGATGCATTCTGGGTAAATAGTTGCAGCATCATAGAAACGACCTTGCCGAGGGTGCGGAAGAAAAATACGTATGCAAACGAATGAAAGGGTTTCCTTACCTTTTGTAAGAGGGAGAAATCTAATGCGGGCGTTTTAAGAGATTTTACTCTGTACTTGTAATAGAACAATTCGCCAGCATCCCTTCATTCTGGATCGTGTTACAACTCCGTGTCTGTGTGTGTGGTCTGAACCTTATACTGTGTCTTGTTACCTTCTCTCTTTCTCTCACTTGGTTTATACGCGCTGTCGCGTTGCCGGTTGATTCGTGAACGTAGGAACACTTGAAATTTGAATGCGACCAAAATGACAGCGAATGGCACTCAGAGACAGTGCAAGCTTCGTCGAGAATACGTGGACAGAAGAAATTAACGCACGGTAGAAGAAATGCAAGGTAAACATTGCCACACTCGTTAGCTACTCCTTTGTCGTCTGGCTTTTTGAAGTTTCGGTTGTTCCCTTCGAAAAATTGTACGACGCTCGTTTCGCCGACACTTCGACTCCCCGGAACGTCTCTCTCGATCTCGAAACGGCGTCGGTTCGCCTCGGAACATTTCTACTTACTGAACCACTTCGTCCCACGATGCACAATTTTTCCTTCGATTCACCAGAACATTCCGGCTTGAACTGACAGGTATGATTTTTGTTCTATTCTCGGTCTAAGAACACGCATAAACTTCCACCAGAACTCCACCCCATCTTCATCGCAAGACTGACTGTGAGTAACTTGAGATTTTTTCTCACACTGTATTAATTCATTACTCGAACACCTTGCTTAGATTCTCATAGGGATATCTGAGATATCGACGTTAGATATCGATGGAATATGTTTATCGAATCTGTCGATGCGGGTTGACAGTGCACGTTACAATATGACGTGAATCCGAAACATAACCTGTAACGCGATTGAGCGTCCATATGGATTTAAGGCCAACCGTAGACTGAGGAACAGTCTGTTGTCTCGGGCTTTGCGAATAGCTATCGGACGTGACTATACACCCTGTTCTCTGATCAGACTTGCCCCTTCGTTCCTGAATTCGTGCTGGATCTTCTCAAGCGATTATTATAGCATATACTAATATCGTAACCTAAACGTCAAACAATAGAAAACTTACAGACGTCGGTCGCGGCGGTATATCCAAATAATTCGAGACACTCGCAACCAGTGTTATAAATAAATATTTTTGTTGACAAACCTTGATGATGCTAGTTACACAAATGCTTCATGGATTTCTTCATAGAATTCCCTCGTTTCAGCTTCACCACTGGGAAAGTCTCCTATTCATCGTAATGAACACGGATGCACATGTTCTTCGGATCAAAAACCAAGAATGTCGTTTGTGTCGCGATTCGATTTATCAGACACATAATTTATTTTCAAACTTAATTAGACATAGTCTTTCGATATTACGCAATAGCCACTGTTCTCACGAATCATCGGACATTTCGCCTTTCTTTTTTTTTTTTATATCAGGCAGTAAAGTCGTCGACAGGGATTTTCAAGGGTGCTTTCTGACAAGAGCCTCTCACCCTGATTACGCAATATCAATTCCTTCTACATTCCCGAGGGTGGTGCTATCAATTCTTTTTTCGACACTCTTTAAACTCAAACCGTACCATTCGTACATTCGTAAACTTCGGAAAAGTGCCGTCGGATGCTCCAACGGTTGAACGACCAACTGTTCGTTACATTGTTCAACGAAGATTCACCAGTTTAATCTACATCATGCTTCTTCTCTTCTGACAAACGTCTAGCGACAATTTCAAAGAAACATTATGCAATTTTATTAAACCTAACCTAACCCAATACTCGTTTGTTTATTCTCTTCTTTTTCTAACAGTATCGGAAGCGTCGAATAACAGAAACAAGAAGACGCGTATTAGAAAACGCGTGAACGTCTCACGGCGTCCTTAGTCGCCACTGGGAACGAAAATAAAATCCGAAAAAGTGAAGGCGAACTGTGTAAGAGTCTATTCGCACGTTTATCTCATGGACGCCTCAAAGAAAATAATCCGAAATTCGTTAATGAAGATCTTCACGAATGCGAATATTCGCGATGAGTATCGAGCAGCGTGTACTCGTGATAAACGTAATTTGGTCGATGCTTTCACCAGGCGGGTCAAATTTTTAAGGTGGTCTCGTAAACTTTATTCATTAGGAAACTGCACGTGTGTACTATTAAACAGTGCCGTAGGCATTTAGGTATAACTGGGTGCACGGTACACGCTGGACTCCCCGCCGAGAACAGAGCAACACCTTGCCAACCCAGTGAAGTCCCACCAGTTCCACTCTTTATCACACTCTCTCTTTTTCACTCTAACAGAATCCTTTACCCATCTCTCTCTCTCTTTCTCTCTCGTTCTCTTGCTGGTACAGCAGTGGCATTGTGTATCCATCGCTGTATATACGCGTGCCAAGTCTCTATGTAAAAGAAGAGAGAAGCTACACTGGCTGTGTCGTGTGGGGGAAATAACGCCTTCCAACCTGATTGGATGAACTTACCAGAGAAGGGGGAGAAAGGTCAGGCATCCAAAGCCACACCCCTCTTTCATGTTACGTAGGTACCTATTCACCATCCCTTGTCGGCTTTCACCCTGTTATCCTTCTCTTTCTTATTTGTCCCCTTTAGTTTCTACTCCCAGGAATCCTCGGAGACGGGAACCATATCCATGCAGAGACCTGGACCACTTGGATCCAGAGCCTATGTCAAGGTGGATCTACCAATTCTAGATAGAAGGCAGATGAAAAAAGTGAAAATGGAAGATGGTCCATCTACGGAATCTTGCAGGCGAGACTTCCTGATTGGTCAATAATTCTAGCTAGATATATTAGCAATAATTATCTCAAGGTCGTTAACCAACTCATTTTGCTTTCTTGGCGAAACGAAGAGGAGTAAGCTTCCGAGGAATGGCTGCATCTTGAAAAGATATGTGTATCTAATTGTAATCTCGCGAATCATAATTCCTGCTTTGAATCCGCGAACGAGTATTATGTCCAGGACGTTCCACGCATTCCTGGGATAGGTTTGTATTACTTGATAGGGTAACTTGGTCCTTCTTCGAATTCCGATGGAATTAATGCTGAGGCTGTAAAATATATATTATGTTTTAAAAAAATTTTATATGGGCCATGTAGGCCTTCGAAAAATATGTATATCAAAATCGCTGAAGATGTTTTATGACTTATGAGACACCCGCTCTTTCGAATGGCAGGTACACTGCGGGACATTAATGCCGTCCCGGGGTGGAGCTAGTAGGAAGCGGGAGTAGGGCGACCGGCAGTGGCGACT
>JARQSW010000377.1:430339-440881 GCA_030142375.1 Calameuta pallipes | reverse complement strand
GCCACTGCCGGTCGCCCTACTCCCGCTTCCTACTAGCTCCACCCCGGGACGGCATTAATGTCCCGCAGTGTACATACCTACCTTCATTTTATGGCATGAAAATCGTTTCCAGATGTCGGTTATTTAGCAATGCGGTGTGCTTTCGCACTGCACGGAGTTCCCACGACTTAATTACTATGCTGCTACACGAAAAGTTCATCGGTACAATTGTCGCCAGTGTCTTGTGCCGTCGCCGTTTGACGTCCAGACACTTCCGAGGAAGTTGGCCTTCAATATGCAATTGGTTCCGGTCTTCAAATTCTCACGAATTACCGGCAGTGATTTTTTAAAAGATGATTTAGTAGATTTGACAGTGGATTACTTTTTTTCTGCTTGATATAATCATGTATGTCGTTGAAATAAAGCGTAATGAAATGGGACGAATAATACCTTACAAACCTCTCCTTTTTTTAGATTAACTGATCTGAATAAAGCTATCGATACTGTAGGTAGTGATACTGTATTTTTATATCCAATCATCATTAATTAATAGTCGATCGATCATATAAATGAGTTGTACTTTCATTTAGATTATAATAAGAAGTTGTGTTATTGGAACGATTTCTAGAAATTGATGAATAAGTCAAAACTTGAGAAGTATAGAAAATATTTGTTTTAGGTATTGAAAAATTATTTTCAGTTTTGGAATTTTACATCAGTATTAACTGGACCAGAAAAAAAGGGTGTAAAAGTGAACGGTGTAGGTGAAGGGTGGTGAAAAGAATGAACTACTGTTCTTTGTTCCATCTTTGAGCATGCGCATAGAATTACCCGGCACATGTGAGAACCGTTAAATCGATTTACCTGCCATCTATGTTTTACCTTCTTAATTCGAGATATAGGTTAGGCAGTTTGTATATTATTCTTCAAAATGCATCATAAGTGCATGTGGGTTTAACTGAATTGAAATAAGATTAGGACAACAGAGGATTATTAGAAATGAAAGTGGAACCGATGGGCCATTTGCCGTAAGTAAAACAAAAATTGTTATTACTTTTATAATTGTAATTGCAGTGCCATGAGAATAACTTGCTCGAATGTTAACATTTTTTTTTATATTTATGAATAAAATAATTGTTTTTACACACAGCTACTGTAAAGGTCTATGGTCAGTAATATCAGGAACAACATGTCGTTGTGACAAAGATCTTGTTGAGGATGAAATAAAAAATGCTACTGAATTGCTACAAAGCGGATTAAACTTTTTTAAGAAATATTCAGAGTCCTCTTTACAAAATGTTTATAAGACTGACCCTCCACCTCGAATGTATGATCTGTTAGGAAAACTTGCTCCTCTATTGGTCAGTATTTTGTTGTATATTTATTTTGAATTAGTAGATATCTACAGAATGAAAAATTATATCGTTTGTTTGGTTTAGAATTTGGATGCTCAGATAACATGGGACTTGGTCTGCAATTTCATGCTCTATGAGTATCGAAATTGTGCAGAGACATTTGCCTCACAACTTGTTGATAATGCTGCTCTAAAAACATTGGTAGAAGACATTTGGAATTTCTATTACTCTGAAAGAGTCACGCTTATCAAATGTTTGAAACTCATGGTGGAGTACCGTGACAATAAGAGGCATCCGTACCAAAAGCAGTTTATCAAATTTTTTGATGAAGTTCTTCTTGGAAATTTACTAAAATCTGTTCAAAGTCAAATCGAGGCATTAAAGTTCATAAATCCACCTGTCAAGTCCCAATTATTTACTGACGAACATTTGCATCAGCTGTATAATAATAGTTTAATAGAGATGCGAGAATTGCTGCATATATTCACAATTATTCTCGATGATATTCACGTGCCAGACAATGAATTCAACAAATTATATGGAAGCATCAGCGTAAGGATCATTACCTTCATAGTTGAACCAATCCATCAAATTCCATCCACTGCTTATACAGAAATTTCAAAATTCTAGGGTGAACCACGACGCCTCATAACTACAAAAAGTTATGAGGATAAGGAAGCAGTTGCCAAAAAATTAGAAGAAATACAATACAGCCAAGTAGCATTGCTACTAGTAGGATTAGACGTTACTAAACAGTAAGTACCACTTTTTCAAAATCACACGAGTAAAAGTACAACTCTATATTTAAACTTCTTCTTTAGCAACAATATGGACGAATGGGTAAAAGGAGTGCGAAGCAGTATGCGCGACTTTTTCGAACATAAATGCATCCGCGACAGTTCTCAACACGACGGACCACTATTACTTGCTTGGATGCTAGCAAATTATACGATCGAGCCAGACAGCCCAGACACATTGAATAATTTCCGAGTATTTGGTATCCGCGCGATACAGCTCGGAGTCTTCCATTACCTTAAAAAGTTAACGGATAGCGAGATGATCAAGGAGGATACTCACTATGCTATGGTAGTAAGAAATTGCGTCTACAATCTTTTAACATCCCTTTGCATCTTCTTCGACGAGGACAGAATCGGCACCCTGAACGGTGTATTCGACGCTGTCGCATCGGTGCTCAGGTATCCAGAAATTGCTGAAAGATTCTGGAAAGAGCAGGAACAAGATGGTTTATGGTCACTGTATAAATGTGCTGTCGAACTATTTCCATGTAAATTCGAACCTCTGACAGTTCTTGCAACTGGACTAGCATCGGCATCTAATTCTAGTGCCAAAAAAGTACGTCACCCATATAATCGATTCTCCGAACGATTATTGATCAAAGTAAAAATCTAAAATTTGTCTATTTTTCAGGTTCTAACAGAACTAGATGATTTGCCGTCGGTAACATTGCAGTGTCCACGATACCGCGATCATAATAAACCTATAAAACCATACGAGCGTGAATGCACGATACATAGGAATAACTTCACTATTCCAGCGAGGTGTGATCACGAAACGATCGAATCATCGAGCGAGTGGGACATTATTATTTGGCGTACAAAAGCTAATTACTGGGACGTGTTTCATCACAAGATAGAACAACTCTTCTCTCAGGCGGGCACAGGCATTGTAAACGTAAGTGACGCGAAGATGCATTTGCCTGAGCACGTTTTGCAAGGATTCAAATTATTGGAAACACTTTTAAAAACTGACACTGAAATATCTCAGAGTATGGTTATTCCTACTGAACTGAGCTTTGAAGTAATCAATAGATTTTCTTATCCGATGCTTCCTATAAATATTTATAAAATTGTTGCTGAATGCATCTGCATATCGTCCAAGCTTATACTCAAGTATCCAGAAGATATTTTATCCCGGATGCACACAGACGTCTATCCAAGATTCAACAATTGGAATCAAGGAACAACCGAATTCGCACAGGCTGTTTCATTCGACGGTGGTCTGATAGCATCTTGGTTATCTGGCATTGAAACCATTGAACATTCATATCCTGTTCTAACTGCATATTTGGATGTTCTCTCAAACTATTTGATCATCAAGCACAACAAGGAAGCCATGTACACTGTTGAGATTCCAGGAATGGTCTTCCTCTTGCAGGGAGTCCTACCAAAAATGGATTCTTGGTATTTCACATCCGATTCCGAAAGAATCAACTTGTGGCTCAAAAGTATGTTCTGCCTTCACTATGCTTTAGATTCGAATTTGCCAAAGGACGACATTCGAAATAAATTACAACTGATAGTCGCGTATAGTCTCCTATACTTGGAGCCTAGACACGCTTTGTTGACACTAGTGCGAACTGGAGAACGTGCCTTGCAGAATAAAATGCTTACGGAAACAGATTGGATAAGTGGAAAAGGTTTTAAAATAATAAAGAGCGTCCAGTTGGCATTATCGATAGTCAACAGATTATTGATGTTCAGAAAAAGCCTGGGCTTAGGACTGGAGGAACGATCGCCTTTAGAAATTGCCTTGTACACATCACCGTGCTTACCAAACGGACTCCTGATAGTTCCCACCATAGTGAACTACCTTTACGTCTGGTTCAGTCCCTCTTTGCAAGCAATGGCTGTGAGACTGTTAAAGAAATTTGCTGAAGGATTCTCAATGTCTTTACTGGTCTGTATGGGCATGGATGGCACTGCTATACGGGAGACTTTCGCTTCAAGATTAATGTCGCCGACCTGCTCGGCTGAAGTCAAGGTGGCCATATTGGAATTGGTTGCTGTGTGCCTTGAAAGACAACCGGGATTGACCGAGGCTTTATTTAATATAATGCATCAGGCTGAACGCAAGAGAATCTTTCCACGTCCTGCTGACGAATTTCTTACGCAGGGCTGCAGCCAATTTTTGGATCTATACCTCAAGCGAATTTTCAACGAGGAGGATATCACTGATGACAAACTGTATAACAGTACTATGGGCCTCTTCCACGCTATGTGGTACCATCGTAATGAAATTTTAGTGAATTACTTTCGCAAGAGAACTAATTTCTGGACTCATCTAACCGCCTCGCTATTCCGGGAGTTGATACCAAACAGTAGAGGATATTCGCAATTGATCGACATTATCACTCTGGAACTATTCAAGGGTCCATTGCCTGAAAGTGATTTCTCTGCAAATCTTAAAAAGCTTGTTGATAAGAATCAGAAGTATCTTGAGTGTCTGGCTAGATATGTACTAGATGGAATTCCAGAAGAATGTCCACAAGAATTACTGGACAGATCAATAGACCGGAGAAGATCCGAACGTCCACTTTATGAAGTTAATCTAGAGTCCTGGTATCATTTTATCGTAACACTGACCGACGAGAAGATTTGCAAAAGTTTTCCTATCCATCTACCTCAAGCTCAACTGATCACCAATCTTGCACTGGATAGTTTATCAAAGCACATAGACCAGCCGTGCAGTGGAAAAGTTTTGCTCCTTCTCGCATCGCTGTCTTTGAGATGCGTCTCAGCCTGGAAATTGCACTGCATCGGCGTTTCTCAGGATTTCAAAACTAAACTGGTGGATTTGATACAGAAGATCGTTCAGTCTTATCCAGAATATGGGAAACCGCTGAGACAGACACTGATATCATTACTAGTAGCATGCATACAGTTGGTGCGTAGTACTCTTGCAGAAGATGTTGCAGTCTTGGAGTATCTCTTGGGATATTCTAGTCTCTTAGCTACGACTGAATTAGGTGAACTTAAGGAAGCTGCCAATGACCAAGAACGTGCTCAAAGTGAATTGGCTGAAAAGGGAATGGATAACAGTACAGCAGCTCTTCGGGCAGCAAGGGGTTGCATTCCTGCTACCTTGGCGATAAGTATGGTTACCCAGCTGCTTCAGTTGCACGTGGAGCACTCGAAACACCGTAGAGCATCCTGTATGCAGTTGCGACAAATGATTCCGGAATTAATGTCCTGCGTGGGACTCACTTTACAGCGACATTCTTACTTCAAGTTTAGCAGAGCTGCCCTAACGGCTCTAGGGGTAGTGGCGAGGTCACCGTATAATTCTCATTTGCTCAATGAGGATTCCATTGCTAAATTGTGGCTGAACTTAATCCCACCGGCAGATCTTGGGAACAGCATGCTGGACTCTCTGTACGATGTAAGATATTGTTATTTTTTCTTTTACTAGCTCTTTGCCAATCACCTTTGCTCTTCTCTCATAGGATTTCAATGGTAGCCGCTGGCGATGCCAAGACTGGTGGCCGCTGTACACCCTGGGACTTGAGTTTCTTACAGGGCTCGTTATCAGCGAAGCCGGTACGTTTTACGCCTCGTCCATAGTGATGTTTCTGGGATCTCACGAGTATCAACTAATGGAAGTATCTACCTTATTGAGACACACAGCTGACCCATTGGCTGCTGATTTGATACAGAGCTTGGTAGCTCTTGCTTCTTCTTTGGCAGTACGTCCAGTTATTTGGAATTCAGTGCAGCCAAACGTACGGGAAACTCTTATTGTAAGTAGTTCACAGCTGACAGCACCGGGTGAAGATAACCCGTTTCCTCCATATGCTGAACATATTTAAAAAAAAATAACCTGTTTATTTCAGAAATGTATGTACCTCGCGTACGATAGTACCGTCAATCTTCTATTACGTCCCAGAATCCTGAAGTTCATAATCGACGGAATAAGTGTGGAGAGCCCCGAGGAGTTGCAATCCTGCGATGAAAAATTACCCAGTGGTGAATTAAAGCTTCTCGTGAATAAGCTCATAGTGATTAACACAGCGTGCGCGCAAAGTTTTATACGATTTTCTCCAAAGCTGAACACCTTGATGGATACGATATATATTGAAGAATCTGAATATACACTAATGGCGGATATGAATTTCGGTCCACCTCAGATGAGCATGAGCTCCGGTCCTAGACTGACCTACGGCACGATTATCAGTTCAGCTCAACTATTTACACAAGCTCTGCATTCGCGCTCGACAATAATATCCACGACGAGTTCCTCCAGTAAGGATGACAATCAGGATTCCGCCAAGCGGGAATGGGAACGCGCAGCTCTGGAGACTACTCAAAAGGTTCCCGTGGGAGATATGAAGAAGCTGCCAAATCCAGTAGCACTTCACAGAGCGAGACTGTCTGGTTACGTGACTGACCTCGACATGACCGCACCTTTTCTCAGTAGTCCCAGATTAGTGAAGAGACCTTACGATCCCCTCATCTGCGAGAACACCATCCTCTCCCGCACCACGGCACTAGCTCCCAGCAATAGGAATATTTCAAAGAGTGGCGGCAGTCCAGTTAGTCATCAGACCTCGAAACCCAGTAATCCTTGGTTCGCTTCGATGGAAGAAAATAATACCAGGTTGGCGCTGGAGGTCAATCTCATGTTGCTACTCTGCCAGGCGCTTGAAGGCGTGAAGAACCTCAGATTTGCAATGCACGACAGGCAATTGATAGCCCGGGAAATAACCACGGAGATGGGAGTCTTCTTTGACTTCCTGGACCATCAGGGTACATCAGACAAATGGCAGGTGAAGGGATCTATAGTGGACGCTAGTGCTAAGATCACGAAAACGGTGCAGGTCAAGGACGAGGATCCTCCACTTCCTGCAAGACTTCGTGAAGACAGTACCGTACAAAAGGTTCCAGTTTGCCAATTGAGTCATGACGATTTTTCTCAAAGTGGTACTCCAAAAATCGAACAGAGACTCGACGAAAACATCATCACTACAGGTGGTTTTAATGTAGATTGCAGTAACGTACAATTTTTATCATTGATGAATAAATTGTTGAAGTCGGTGGATGACTCGCCGGATTCTACGTAGTATTGATAACGATATCAAATTTTGTGCTATCGTTGCCGCGTCTAGGTAATAATTTCTCCATTGTTTTTCGTAAACGAAGTGTCCGGATGTTCTTCAAAATGATTAATGATAGTTTCCGACATACCCACGTGTTTTAACGTGGGATCCCGATGGGGCTTTAAAATTTGGCGAATCGTAAATTTGAGCGATATAAAATTATGGAAATGATAGGAAGATTGTCAACAGTTCTTAAATATACATTATTTCGTTAAGACTTTCGTTTAATCCATTTATCGGAGCTCTTACGAAGATCATATCGACCGAACAATAAAATGTGCAGTAATTCTATATTCTTACACATTTAGTACCCTATACTTTTTCCTTTTAGTACCGTACAAACTATCTCTTGCAAGGGCCAAATGAACGACATCCTCGTTACGATCCCTTTTATTCTTGTTAATATAAAAAGTTTTCACCCCTACCAAAGAATTGCTATCTGTCCAAGATGTGTCATTACATGCTACGTACACTAGCATAGATCTTTTTTAAATTCTCTATTTTATCTCTAACAAAATAGTCTCGTCGAATTAAAAATAAAATATTTAGGGCAACTCGCTGTCCTGCTTCAAAGTAAATATGAATTGTCCATAGACGATCGCGAATTATCCAGAGGTGAAAACGTAATATAACATCCATCTCTCTTCTAGTTAAATATATAATATGTATAATATATATAATATAACTCTGATCGTATCGATTCACTATAGAAAGAAGTCATTCATGCATGGCCCTATCAACGAGCTCATCCCGATCTACGCACATTCACCGAACGATCGATAATTATAATACAGTAGAAAAATATAATCCGTAGTGTTAACGAATATTATGCGTTACGATGGTAGTGGTAGTTATCTTATGCGACGTACGATGTCTAATCTTCAAAATGAAAGGAGAGTCTCGGCGCTAAGGAGGTAAATGCGGTAGGATGTTCTCGGGCGAAGGTGACTCATTTGTCTCCATATTGCTCGAAGCGACGTGATTGTTCGTATGTGAATGGGTCGTTGTCGTCCAGACAGTGTTGCCCTCGGCGGCTCCTTCGCGAATCATGTGGGTCGTGTAGTCCAGGTGATGCGTTGTCCCGGACACCGGTAAAGAATTTGAATTAACTGTTACGGAAGGTGTAGGTGGACTGTTGAGATCTGCCAGAGGATCGATAGCTCCTCCACCGTCCCAGGATTCCATCAGTTTCGATTCCTCTGGATTCGTTAGACTGGCACTGGACCTCTGCCTCTTGGTGTCGCCATAGAGTAAACAGTGAATATTTGGGGAACTACTTCGGTCTCGCACTCCTTCTTGTTCCTCGAGGAACCGGTCCATATAGTCCCTGCTTACATAATATAATTCCGTCACCTTCCACCTTCCAGGCTCTGGTTGCGTTCAGGTATAGAATGATGGGCTTCGAAGGAGAATGCGTGGGGAAGTGGAGAACCGGGATGGACGTGAAGGCTGCACTGGAAAAGATACTCACGTGATACCAGGGTGCAGGGCGTATTTTTTCTTCTCCAGCCGAGCTTTGTACGTAAATATATCGTGCCTCTCCGTTTTCTTCCACAAATAATAGAACTGTACTAGTTCACCAACGGACCTTGTTCTCACCTGAAGGTCAGTTGGTGTAAGCACAATGCTCCCATTTTAACTTTTACTTCTCATTCTCCTTACTTACTTTATTCTTCTGAATCAGATGAAAGTCCTTGCCATAGCTACGTAACCCTGTCTCGAAATTGTGACACTCTTCCTCGGACCATAGACTTACAGCATCTGTAGGTGGTATAACGTTCATTCTACGTCTTCTTAAGGCTTCTTCGAGATTGTATCCGCATTGTAGAAGTAGATACAGAGCCTGTTCATCATCTCTGACATGAGACCCAGCAGGCAACGAATTCCCTTTGACTGCTGGCAACTGGGCTCGCTCTAGAAACTCTTCTGTTTCCTCTTCAGGTATGTGGCTTGGATCCCACAGCATTTTGTCCTCGTTTTCATAAGGTAGGGCATCGTCATAGCGACAAAGACCTTCTGGAATGGCTGCTTGATAGTCGCTACCGACCATTATTGTTTTCTTCCATTCCTCCTCGTCCGGACTGTAGTCGCAATCGTCCTCTTCTTCTTCGCTCTGTGGTCGCGACACACTTCGGAGTAATCTGGAGGAACCACCGCCAACACTTCCTACACCTTCACCGTCGACACCGTCGGCCTCTTCGCCCTTTACCATTTCTGTGTAAAATTGCTTGAGGTCCGGTTCGTTGCTCATAGGATCGGCATCGTCGTCGTCATCGGCGTCCGCATCGGCGTCACCCTTATCTGACGATTGCGCTTCCGCCTCCGCTTCTCCTGGTGGAAGTATCATGCGATCAGAGCTATTGGAATTTTCCGTGGAAGGATCTGTGTATCCATACATTGCAAGCAAGTCTTTTAGGGGCATATCACCTTCCTGAAGTCAGAATAAAAGTTTTCATGGATTAGAGAAGAATACAATAACTTTAAGTGCTATTACACACCTTTTGCAAATTGGATAATTCATTGTGTGAATCTTCACTGCCTTCAAGAGCTTCTTCTTCATCCAAAGTTCTTTCGTCGTCGAATTCGTTAACTATCATCTCCGTGGCAGGGCCCATATCATCATCTTTATCTGCCCTATAAAACGTAGGTATTGATCATGTGTATTTGACATTCCGTACATACAATTTTCCTAATACCACAATTGTTTCTTTTATTCGACAATGAAGATTACTCACATGTTTAGCCCTCTTGTACTAGCCAGGATGGGACCATACCACGAAGATGTTGTAAGGATGAGGTCAGCAGAGGCTGTTCCTTGATCGTATAGATATCATCACTCTCAATGGTTCCTCCAATGCAAATATATCACTGTCTATCATTAATATCCTTGGAATATCAATGTCTTCTTCTCTTTATACTCTTCTTTACCCAATCAACCAGGATATCAGTGTCGTCGAAGAAGACGCCCGCCACACAATTCTAACCTCAAAGTGATCGATGATGCTCTGATTCCGTTCTGTAGATTCCTGTAGACTTATTACCTTTCACAGTAAAAAAAGGCACCTCGCAACAATTTTTCTCGCCACGTTGTCAGTCAATATTCTTCGCATTAAGTTCTTGCACACAGAAAATATCAACTGAATCACAAGTAGACAACTCGAAAAACTTTCTATTTCACGGGAAAATAAAAGCGACGCTAGCGCCGTTGACGTTCGGCGAATAACAAACGAGAAGAAGTAAAAGCAGAGATGAGTAGGGAGATGCGCAACGCTACGGTTTCAGGCGATACCAAAAACATGGCGCTAAATCGTAGCG
>JARQSW010000377.1:394976-430239 GCA_030142375.1 Calameuta pallipes | reverse complement strand
CTTATTATACGTCATATTTTTGGACTTTTTAAGGGCTGTCGAATGCGCCTGGTCCCAACTAAATCGGACCACTCCTTATAAAAAGCCAGCCAGAAACCACTCTGGTGGACCCAGATCTGTGGTGAACCTAGGTCCACCGCATTATCGACGGAGGCGATGATCACAAAATTCAACTTCTGAACTCGCCGCTACGATTTAGCGCCATGCTTTTGGTATCGCCTAAACCCATAGCCTTGTTAATCTCTTGTTAATCTCTTGTTAATCTCCCTACTCATTTTTGCTAAAACCGTAGCGTTGTGCATCTCCCTATTCATCTCTGGTAAAAGACGCGCAAAGCAGTGCGTGGATGCCAATGGATGCCTATCTGGATACATACAGGACACTCACAAGAATCGAAACCAATCCAAACGAATGCATGCAACTTGCCCAGCAAAGTCTGACGAGCGAGCTTACTCACACGTAACCACAGGCTAACAAGAAGATACACGTAGGCCCATAGTGTCACGTAGCCAAATGATTCGTATTTACAGTAGTAGGGATTGGTAGGGACTTCTTGTTGTTCTCCCGTAGTTGTGTCCTGTAGTTAGTCGTGGTTAGTTGCCATTGTGAAATCACAGCAGTAATATCCAAAATGTCCTTCCTTGCAAGAAGGAGCATATCTGTCGATAGAATAAGGGTAACGTTTGACTTTTATTTTTTCAAAGTTGATCCTATCCACGATTTTATTTTATTCTGTTTCTTTCAGGTTAACAGCGCATCACCGCTACTCAAACTACAGCGAGTCAGGTGTTCTTTTTACCAACATATTATCTTACGCTCATAATCTCTCTCTCGTTTCAGAATTTTCAATTCCTCCAATTTTAGTCTCATTCCTCGCTTTTCGTTAAGGCCTGTAAATATGACATTTTTTTTCCTATAATGAGAAATTAACACATTTGACTCGTAATAATAAATTTTGACAAGTCATCTGAAAGTATACATCAAACCTCAGTTTGGTAGGAAGAAAGCGATTTAGTTTTCAACACTGAAATATATGTATACTGGAAAGCATACCGCGATAAGAATATGCCGCGTTGGTGCGTCCCAGGTATTTTCTATTTATCTTTGTCTTTGGGTGATCATCCGGCTTTCTTTATTGCGAATTTGGCACGTCAGTTGCAGAGTGAGCTAAAGTTACAATTCACAACCATACTGAATTTTGCTGTCATTACATATTTACTCTCGATATTAACTTTGGACAGAGACTGTACAAAGTGCAAAGGAGAAAGAGAGAGAGAAACGATCTCTCTCGATTCTCTCTCTCTCTCTCTCTCTCAGCATTCGTAATACGGGTTCCAGTATGCACGTATTTCATGTTTTTAATACATTTGTCACTCTGACGTTCGATAATTGGTTGTTTACATGTCACGTGATATATGTATAAACAATTAACGGTCTTTAGAAAATGACAGACACACGCAGTCTTTTTGTTTCCGTTATTAAGGACTCAAGTGTGAGACTTAAAAAGTCAATGCACTAAGTAATGATGATATGGATCATTAATAGTAATTAACTATTGACATGTTATTATTGTATTGATAATTATTCATAAATGTTTCAGAAGTACCGTAGCAAGTAGAAATGATAATGACGAATATCAGTATATTCAGAGAAGCTCAGTACCTACAATGCACTTTCAAAAATCTTTACCACGTCTTCCAATACCCAAATTGGAAAGCTCTTGCAAGAGATATCTGAAGGCACAGGAGCCACTTTTAATAGAAGAACAACTGAGACATACCGAGTCCTGTGTAGATCGATTTCTTAAAGAGGAAGGACCGACGCTCCAACGTGAACTCGAGAAAAAAAACTCAAAAAATCGTCACACCAGTTACATAACCGAATACTGGTTTGACACGTATCTTAGAGATCGTCAACCTCTTCCAATTAATTACAATCCCATATTGATATTTACTCCGGAGACGGATCCTCGTTACAATCAGCAGCTGGTAAAAGCAACAAACCTCCTGATCTCGTCACTCAGATTTATGAAATCCTTGCGCGCTGGTATCCTGGAACCGGAGGTGTTTCATTTGAATCCAAAGAAATCGGACACCAAGTTATTTCGGCAAGTTACCAAAGCTCTACCATCCGCTCTGTCCTGGTACGGTGCCTACCTCTTCAAGGTAAAGGCTCTATAATTGTTATTTACGATATTGAATTAGAACCATCAATTTGAAGAGGACGTTAAAATCGTAGGCTTTTCCACTGGACATGTCTCAATATTCAAATCTTTTCAACTCTACGAGAATTCCTGAATTCGACAAGGATCGGATTAGCCAGGATACTTCCGGGAGGCACGTGGTTGTCATACGCAGAGGCCACTTTTATGCGTTTGATGTTTTGGATGAGAATGATTACATCCAGTCGCCAGTGGATATAGCTTCGAATCTAAATGCAATTTTACAAGAGGATAGAGAAGCAAGTCAAAATCCTGTTGGCGTATTAACAACGTGCGAGCGAGATCATTGGGCCACAATAAGACATCGGTTGATGGAGATTGGAAATCGTGAAATTCTTAAGACTATAGACTCTGCTGTTTTTGTGCTCGTTTTAGAAGACGAATCCATTGGCACGGATTATAATGCAATGCTAAGAACGTATTTGCATGGGAACGGAACAAGCAGATGGTTCGACAAGTCCTTTTCTTTAATCGTCGCTAAGGATGGTGTCGCTGGAGTTAACTTTGAACATTCTTGGGGCGATGGGGTTGCTGTACTGAGATACTTTAATGTATGAACTGCTACTTATTTACGTCATATTATTTTCTTTAGGATTGCTTCATTTTATCAAATACATTTCTAGGACGTAAAGGGTGACATTGCAAAAAAACCTAAATTCCATCCTGAAGACATTTCGAGTATCGGAAGTAGCTCCTTGGTCAAGAAGCTTGAATTTACTTTGGATCCAACCGTGAAGGAGGCGATCAATCAGGCTCAGGATAAGTACACAAAATGGACGAGTAATCTGGATGTGAACTATTTTGTGCAGGAAGGTATCGGTAAGAAGGAGTTTAAAAAATTTGCCGTGAGTTCCGATGCGGTGATGCAACTGGTATTTCAATTAGCATTTTACAAGCAAGAAAGTCGTATGGTAGCGACTTACGAATCTTGCAGCACGGCAGCTTTCAAACATGGTCGCACTGAAACTCTGAGGTCTTGTACAAACGAAACTAAGGCATTTTGCGAAGCCATCACTCAACGCTCCTCGAAAATATCCACTGCCGAATTGAAGAATATGATAGTCGACTGTAGCAACAGGCATAATATACTTGTCAAAGAAGCGGCTATGGGTGAGTGTTATTTAGCACTGGTTTAATTATCGAAAAATCACTGAGCTATTATTCGAGAAAAAAAAATCGATCAAAAGATAATATGTTCTTTCACTATTTAGAAATCTAACCTCCATAGCTGTGCGCTCATGTTGACACGTTACTGTTTCAGGTCAAGGATTCGACAGGCATTTGTTCAGTTTGAAAAAGTTATGGGAAAATTCGGAAACTGTTAAACCTGCTATTTTTGAAGACCCAGCTTACGATGCACTGAATCATAATATTTTATCTACTTCTACCCTCTCGAGTCCTGCTGTAATGGCTGGAGGTTTTGGTCCCGTAGTACCTGATGGATTTGGCTTAGGGTCAGTCGCAATGAGAAATTCACATCTTGATAATGATAGAATTGATTACGACGTCATTTCGTTTTACAGATATATGATTCAAGAGAACATGCTTGGTGCTGTGATAACAAATTATAAGGATCAACGTAGTGGCCACGATTACCTATCCTGTCTGGAATCAGCATTTAAAGACATATATAGAATATTGATGAAGAGTTAAAACATGTATAACGAACTGAATGATATTCTTACGACCAGAACTGTGTCTTGCCATTGAACAAAAATTAAGTTTTTTTGTTTCAATATCATTGTATTGTTACTGCCTACCTGCGAAACGGTACTATTTTACAATCAAGTCTATTTTAGGAAATTATTTGTTATATACACAGAATTTATATTTCATACATAATAAATATATTCTACAAAGACACGGATAATAATTGAACGAATGTCCCGAATCATCGTCGAGCAATTCAGTTTATTCGTAACGACTTCCCACTATTGTACGACATATTTACACTGCGGTGTACATCTACAATAATTACAAAGATATAATACTGTCCTAAGACTCTTAGAGGCTAGGCTACACTAAAGCGTCCGGCACCAGAAAAAGAAAACAAATATAATTACATTAGGTAAATTAATGTTTAATGTACAACAATTAATCTGATATTTGTTACATGGTCTGTTGGTTATACAGCAACGCCAGAGAATATTTACAACAGGCGATATGGAACGACGAATACAGTTTGAGGATCACTCATAAATATCAATTCGCATTGGTCGATAAAAAAATGGGAGCGTATCTTGATATCGAGCGATGTCGAAAATATTTTCTTCTTCCTAAGTTGTCCAACTTTTTGCTCGCATCTACATTTGAATAAATGTCGAGGTCTACGACATCAAGTCCAAGTCGAAGTAGTGGAAAATTAACTAGATATTCTCACGCTAAAAGAGATTTAACATCTATCTTATATATAAAACCGTGTTTAATAGATCGCTTTAATATTGAACAAATATATTTTTGCATTGAGTTTCACAGCGGTGGAATGAATGATAATGTCATTGTTTCCTGTCAGAGCTCTCTCTTCTTTTAAAGGTGAATACTTCTTTCGCTATGAACTCTCTTTTTTTTTTTGTTGACTTTATTTGATCTTTTGATACATCAAATTAGACTTTGTTACCCATTTTAATCTTGGCAGACTGTAAAATGAAAAAAATGATGAGAGATGAAGTGTTTTAAAATCTACATATAGTCGAGTCACGACATCAGACTCCAATTTTGACAGAGAGCACAAGGAATTTTTTAGATTCTATTCCTTCAGGAAGGAAGATATATTATTCTATTCTCTGGAGAACGGTCGTGCGATTTTTTCTCCATTTGAAGAAGAATGAGTTGGAGCGACTCAGACACTCTAAGCATCAATGTCCGGGTTAAGAATATTACACTGATTTTAAATTAAGTATACTAAAATTAAGCATAGAAATATTAAGTACTGTATAGTTGAATCTTCTCGTTGGTTAATTTCAAAATCTAATGTCATGGCTCAACTATAGAATATTATGAGAGATTTGAAAATATTTTGAACTTTAACTTACCATATAAATGCCAACGATCAGTCCAAAGAGACCGATCGCAGATCCGAAAATTTCGACGATGAGGATCTTAACGAAGAGTGCTGAATTTGCTGCATCAGCGAGAGCAGCTCCAGAACCCACAATTCCAACAGCTATACCGCAGGACAGATTGACAAGCCCAACAGCAAGACCCGATCCAAACATCAAATAACCAGCAAACCAGTTCTGGTTTTTAAGAGACGCAGACGAACTGATGTCTGCGTAACTGAATTGATCAAGCATTCCACAGAGTACAATGGCAGTAATTAAGCCATAAATAGCTACAGCTTCGCAGAAAATGATGGAAATCAAATTTTTTGTTTTAATACGCGGTGCCTTCACACCGCCTCCAATAATGGAAACACCGGTAGTATGAATGCCACTGTAAGTTAACCACAATGTTTTTATAGTCAGTATCATTAAGAAATATAAAAATATCACAATGCTAAAAATGAATCCATTATTACTTACAAAGCGGCACCAACAATAGAGAGTGCAACAGCTAGACCAATGCCAACACTGGCCCACATGTATGGAGTAGTACTTTCCAAAAACCTATCGATAATGAAATATGATGTCAATTCTTTTTCGTATGTTTAATTCGTATTCTTTCATACTACTACTTACCATGCAAAACTGATACGTTCTCCCTTACCAGTCAAGATATGGTACAACACTGCAAAAATTAAACAATTTTCAAATTATATAAAGTATAAGAGCAGAGAATACACAATTATACATAATATTAATGAATTCTAAAGTAATAACTAACTGGTTGATCAAATTGTCAAAAAGGGGGTGTGGCAATAATACATTATCATGTTAAATACTCCAAAGACTAGATCAAATAATGTGGCATAACACTTCACTAATTAATTAACTTTCTTCTCACTTTTTTAAGACATATATTATATCTGGAAGAGAATCAGAGCAAAGATACTGTAAAAAGAGACAACTTGATACGAAGCATTTGAGTCTTGTTGAACATTTCTGAACAATAGTATTTCAACAGTTCACTAAGCACCATTGAACAATGATCCTTGGATGAATCTGAAGTTATATAGAATGTCATTAATATAAGTATAAATGTGAGGAAATGTAAGGAAATCCGAACCCAAGACGGTGATGGTCGCGGAGGAGATGGTCCCAAAGGTGTAACCCAATAAGTATCTCATGGTGCCCTTGAATATTTAGGCTGCGTCTGACAAATAGATCCCTGCTGCGACAAGCAAATATCACAAGTCCTCCAGAAGGATTTGGGTAAGTTCACCTTACTGGCTCTAGAACTACCTCCCAATCCTCCAAATTTTTCTTTCTGCAGACGATTCGGCAAAACGGACACCCGTTGTTGTCATGTGACGACCATACCGAGATGATGTTACCAATATTTTTTGATTAAAAATAAAATTCCTAGGACCTTGATCGACCACCACCCAATAAACTGAACTAGAGAACTCGGTCGATAATTAACAGATAATACAAAATCAAGATAAAAAAATGAGAAACATTTTTCGACGTATTGAATTTTTGCTGAATTTAGAATGTTCGTTTGATCTCACAAGAATAATATTAAAAAGGAGAACGATATTAGCGAACGTCTCTTGCATTTTTCTTCATTATCTTGCGAGCACATAGTAATTTAATGCGTATCATTGGCAATAATCGTTATCAATCTATGACGCAAGTACATTCGTCATTTAAATAATACAAATTTCAGTACAGAAATGTATCTTTGATGAAATTCTAGGAGGACCATTAATGGAATTATTAAACTATAATTTGTACATAGAAATAAACTTTCGCACCACTAATAGTTTGCGTGTTTTATTAAACTTTCGTTTGGGCCAGAGGTAATAAATGTAACCGGATCGTGCGGAAGGTCTAATTTTAGATTGAGTTGCATCCACTAGCTTGTACCAGCAAATGAAATCAAGAGTTCTGAATATATTGTACAGTATCTTCCACTAGATAGGATGTCTCAAGGAAAAGGGTAATTAGTAATATAATATCTCCGCTATTAATTTTGTATAATATATCAATTGAATAAGAAATAGATCATTAGGGTGTCTGTCTATACGTTTCAGAAATACGTTTACTCAATTTTACCAAATGGCATATGACGCTGCAAAGGAGAAATCATTCAAAAATTGCTTTCGAGAGTTATCACGAGCTGGAAATAGAAAGGGTATGATTGAAATGGTCAATGAACTTCCTGGGATCAGAAAATGGCAAATGACCGATTCTTATGTTGGCAAGAATGACACTCATGTTCTTACCATATTGAAGAAACATAATTTACTTACATGTGATACCAAGTTTCTTTCTGAAGCTTTAATTGCTGCTAGCATCACTAACAATGATTATTTAAATATATTACTAGCTCGCACAAAACAGTATTACACACACGGCGATTATTTGAAGTGTATCGCTGATTGCGATTACGCGATAGATTTGTTAAACAATGCTTTAAATTCTATAGACAAAAGAATATCCTTTTTGGAATATAACATAGAGTTTAATTTGTTTCAATCAATGTGCCTGAAGCGATTAGAACTGAACGAGAGAGCAAGAGCTTGCTTTAGCAGGGCATCAAACTCTGCAGAAGATCTTACAAAACTGAAGAAGAACTGCACAGCTGTTTCCAATGAGGAAAAGCTAGAAACTTTAAAACCATTTTTAGATAAGCTAAGAGAAATAAAGCAGACAGATGGAAATATAAATTCACAAAAATCTCTAATTTCGTCATCCAATTCAGTGCCTCTGATCGACGGAAAAATGCATAATAAATTGATAAGTTGCTCTGATGCTCTATCTTTAGAGTACAACACAAACAAAGGAAGACATCTTATTGCATCGCGCAATATTAAATCTGGCAGCGTTTTAATAGTCGATAAACCATTTGCATTCAGTACGGATAAGCAGTCACTGTCCGGAAACTGCCTTCATTGTCACGTATCATTAACATTAGACAGCACGACAAGAATACCATGCCACAATTGTCAAACGGTTAGAAATCGAAGTGGATCAATTGAAATTATTCAGTACATACATAACATATTTCCTTTAGGTTTCCTTCTGCTCAGGAAAATGTCGAAAGGAGGCCTGGAAAAATTATCATCGGTACGAGTGCCAGATTTTTCATTATTTTTATGAAACGAAATCGTACCGGACATCTTATCTTCTGTTGGCCTACCGAACAACTGTTTCGATGATATCCCAAGATGGTGTTAACGATTTCGATGCAAATGTTTTGGATTTTCATGAGGCAGTTGGAAAGGAGTCCAATCGGTTCAGAGTCGCCATTGACGACGATTATTCTCCTTTGGACTACAAAACACTATATTCCTTGGAGACACACGGTAGACAGGCTGATCCTGATGACAATCTAATTCGATCGATACAGGCCATCTTCTTGGCGAAATGTCTTGCACATGTCATGGCTGATTTTACACCCGGTGTCATTCTTCAGCAACGGTACCTCGATCTTCTGGCGGTCGCGACGCTGAGACACTTACAAGCAATTAATAGCAATGCTTATGAGATCGTTGAAAATATCTGGGATAAAGAAACTAAAATTTGGGAACCTAGAAACGTGGGAGGTGCCCTCTATACAACTGTAAGTCTGGTGAATCACAGTTGTTACGCGAATGTTGTTCGCCACACTTATCCCAATGGTAAGAGAGAACTAGTGGTATTTTGCATATTCTCATTTGCTTATAAATCAATTTGTTTTAGGTATAGTCGTCGTAAGAGCTTTACGTTTTATACGTAAGGGTTCGGAAATCTTGGATTGTTATGGGCCACATTTTCTTAGCGAGGACAGAGACAAGAGACGTAAACACTTATTGGAAAAATATTATTTCTACTGTGCATGCGAAGCTTGTACCGACAATTGGCAGTTACCACTCAGCGAACCAAAGTATCAGTGTAAAGGTTGTCCAGAATTTTTGGCAAAAACGGAATCAGCCTGTAAAAAGTGTCATACTAAAATCGACAGAAAGAAAATCGAAAGGCAGTTGAAGGAATCGACGAAGAAGAGAATAGAAGCGATTTCCTTATTATACGACGGCCATTATAAGGAGGCTCTACCGATTTTACTGGAGCATGGAAACTTTGTTGAGAAAACTCTTGCCGATCCAAATCTTGAGGCTATTAAAACGCAGCAGGCCATCGTTCAGTGTTTCAACAGTCTGGGTTGTACCTCCAAATGAATATCCTTGCTTCGAATAAACAAAGCAAAAGACTTAAATTTTTACACTGAAAAGAAGAAAAAGGAAAATAAATATAAAGTTTACGGTTGACACTTTATTAACACACGTCTTACTTGAAATTTGCTAAACTTTCCTAAAGCTGTCTCAATGAAAAAAAAAAAAAAAAAAAAAAAACTAATTCGGCCATAAAACAAGTTTCAAATGCAAATAAAGCCCCCTAATAAGACTTACAAACGTCACGGCGTCGCTCGTACAAATTTTCAATAAAATTGTGTCCATGAGTGAGTGCATGCCTCTAACGGTGTAACTACACGAAAGTCTCACGCGAAATACAGGGCGTCCCAAGAATTCGATACCTTAAGTATCGATCTACGTTTAACGTTTTTAAGAAATATGCAGTACAAGATAAAAAATGAAAAAAAAAAGGAAGGGACACACTAACGACATTCTACTTTTCCCGTCATGTACGAAGTTTCGCACCCAGTGCAACTTTCGGCAACGTTATATCAATATGTATTCGTAAAAGTATAAGCTTCAGATATCGGCACACGAAGAGTCATACGTTTATTTTTCATGCGCTTACATAATAATCGCACATTCCGATATCCAATGACTTCATGTACGCGTTATGTGTATAAATTAAACATAATGAACAATAGCGGCCGTAACGATTGACCGATGTACTTGTGGCTTGTACGTTACGTGCACGATTCTTTTGTCTTCTTGTTCATCGCACGGAATATTCTAAACTGTACTTATCCAGTGCGTTGTTCAGAAGACTCTCATGTTATTTGTAATTATCGGACATCGAGAGAGTTAATAATATCGTTGCCGATACGACGAATCGATACAATCGGATACGATTGATGCGTTTGATATTTTCTATACTCGACATTGTCATCCCTACGAGCAATTATTTCTTTGGTTTAAAATCACCATGTATTTTGTGTATTTCACTTGAAGATTTTCGCAATTTTACCTTTAGATTTGTTAAGGCAACTTCATATAGACGTGTGCATTACCCGACGCATCGCTAGTCGTGGGTCACACAACTTGTTCGGACGTGATTTGCATGGTAAATCTTTATAGAGAATGTTTGGGGTGCTCGCTATCCTATCGTATTTTCGTAGAGTAAGAATTATGTACACTGGTCCGACATACAGATAGCACGAGTCCTTTAACTTATTCAAATTAATATGTAAATAATACCTATTTATAACTAGCCTTTCTGGTCGTGTATAGCGCTTACCTACCAGTCACTAATCACCACATATGTGTTTCGCGGATTTCGCTGATAATGTGACCCGCTTGCGTCAGCGCCTGCGACATAAATATTTAAAGTTAATTCAAGTCACGTTACATATGTAAGACAGAATTTTCAGATTGGTCCTAATCCTTAGACAGCTGTACTTTCCATTACAGTATAACCCGTATGTAATTGTATTATCATTTACCTTCAGCATATCTCCTGCTTCTTTACGCCTTACAGCAATGTGTTCACTTTCGTTAAGTAAAGTCTCAGCGTGATCAGACTTGTACAGGTGCGTAACGAGTTCACTCTGCAAGTTGTCCTTCACGAAATTCACCAGGAAGTGCATTACTGCCTTGGGTACGCTGTCTTGAATGGATTTGCGTACGATATAGAAGTACGATTTGATAAGTCGTTCTGGAGAGCAAAGGAAGAAACATTTATTGTTTATATCGCTGAGTGTGTGTTTGCTGAAATAAAATTGTTCTTACCAATAACGTCACAATCGCATTGCTCGCGATCACTGAGCTTACGGGATGTCTGAATAGGCACTTCAGAGAGTAAGTTCACTGGCTTCTGCTGGGGCGTTGCTTTTTGGATTTCGATGGATGGATTCGAAGCTTGATTCAGATGAGGGGATGAACTCTCTTCTCTATTCCTAATGGGAGAACCATCCATGGAACTTGTCGAATCCGTTCTTCCTTGTGGCAATAAATTGCTGAGCAACCAGTGATTCTGCGCTGGCTGTTGCTGCTCTTTATTCTGATCAGGAAAAGACGCCAGTTCTTCGCGACTGTTTGTTGATTTTGCACTCTGAGGTGATTGGGATAGAAGGGTATATACTTAATTGGGAGAATGTAACGTGTAGGAATTTGTCAAAATTTGTACTTTGGTGAATCACAGACTGCTGGATTTTAAACTGGTAAAATACGCCAAGCAATACTCACTTGTTCAATTGGGATGAAACTGCTGGCTGAAGTGTTTGAGGACGAAGACATATTTCTTCTGCTTGATCTAATCTGATCGGCCTCTGCATTTTTGAGGAGAGACGATGCAAGAGCTGCATCTTTATGAAAATCTGGGTGCTTAGTGTTAATATAAGCTAATTCAATTGCGACTAGATTTTCTACCTGCAAACAAAAATCTTTATCATGTTCTCATCGGGTCTAACCTTTATTTACGCTGCTGCAGGATATTCTATAATGCTCTGTTGATACAATATTAAAACGAAATACAAATAGTTTTTCTGTGCATTTCTTACCATTTGGTTAGTGGTTGGAAGACGTCTACGCAGTAAGTGCATTACGACGTCGACAATCCGCTCGTGCAATTTAGGAAAACGTAACATCTCTTGCTGCACTTCTGTACCGCAGTGCTGAATAATTCTTTGCATCTCTTCGTGCACTAATTCAACGCAACGTAATGAGGGTTCCTCCAGCCTTCGGATTTGACGTTTTACCAGCAGCTCAAAGGATACCTCGGGTACAAAAAGAGCAGGCCTCGGTCCAGTGGCATTTCGAATGGCAGTTAATATATCCATTTTCGTTAGACCAGCAAGAGGATGAATGGCGTCCAAAGTTTTACCGAATGCTTCGTGGAAAATGTAACAGATTCGAGCACCACCACACAATTCAGTAGTTCCAATGTTTCTCGCTGTTCCCTCAATGGTTGAACAGTAACTGCTGGCAAATTTGGTTATGATTTGCAATAATGTTTGACTTTTATCTCCTACATCCTCGCCGTAGGAATTTAAGAGCGATTGGTATTGGGAAACCATGACGTTCACTCGTGTCTAAAAAGAAAATAGTTGTGTTCGAAATAATTGAGACGAGTGATAAAGAAATTTTAATTTCCTTTACCTTGAGTTCAGGAAGGCAGTCCCGAATGTGAGTCATTAATAATCTATTGAGCGTTTTGGCAAGGTACGGCGTGCCATTTCTAGTCGCTAAAGTCGGATACTTTCGTTGCAGAAACGTAGCCTCGTCTTTTAATGCATCCTGAATTGTTTTATTGTTCATGATATCTTGCTGGGAACGGTTGACCACTCCAATAATACCCAGCTTAACTGGTATCACGCGGCCGCATAGAATGTCGATCGCATCCGTTCCTCAATCCGAAAGAAATATCAAAATAATAGGGTGCCATTGATAATCTTGTGGCAAGGGTATATAAATGATTAATGGCTCTTGAAAAAAGGGAAAGAGTAGTGACTTGTTGCTTTGAAAATCCTACAAAACCGGTGATGGAAAGTAATTGGAATGGAATGGGACAGAAATGGACTAATAACAGATATTGAATATTTTGTAAAATGTAATATCTTACCAGCATCCATGAGATCCATTTTAGTGACGACAGCAAGAGTACGTCTTCCATCTGGATCTACATCCTTGCTGAGTTTCAAGCTTTCGCTAGTAGCCATATCGGTATTGGCTGTAACAACAGCCAATATAATCGAATTGGGATTGCATATGTATTTGAGCACTAGTTGTCGAATCTGATTTTCAATATCTTCAGGTTGATCACCAACAGGTACTTTGGTAATGCCAGGTAAATCAATGAGTGTTAAATTAACAACACTTGCTGAGTATATCTTCAAATTTATTGGCTCTGGACAAATCCCTTTATTGGACCCAGCCATACGATCAGTCTCTGCTTCGATCTCCCTTCGGATATCATCAAAATTTGAGAATATTCTATTCCTTGTATGTAAAAACGTTCCCCATTCTTCGACGTCCAAGGTTCCAGCCTCAGCAGATCTATGTTCTCGATCATCTTTTGGAGTATACACTAGCTGTAGGATTAAAGGTCTTCTAGTGACTATGCCAGTTCCTCGAGGCAAGAATGAACGGCCTACAAGACTCTCAATAACAGACGATTTTCCTGAACTCTACAAAAATAACCAGTCTTAATACAAAAAATTTCAAATACACCTGATTGTCATTAATACCACTTTGATCGTCGATTAATTGTCTTTTAACTAACCTGAGTACCCAGTACCACAATTTGTGGGAGTTGAATGGCATCAGAGCCAACGGTATTGAATACATCTTGCAGTTTATTAATTACAGGAATCAAAGCTTCCATCGTTTAATATGAAGAATAAAAGCTCAACCGATTGGAGCGAATCGAGGAAAAACCGGTTGTGAATGTGAATGATTCTAAAAAGGAGATCGTCCCAGAAAGGTCCAATGGATAAAAGAGCAATAAATTTATTGACGTCTCTTAAAAGTTCTCGAAACTTACTTCGAGAATAATTCACCTTTTCAGTAAATTATTGAAAAATGGAGATAACGGAAAAATTAGCCCGTAGAATTCTCTACCGGCTAACGAATCTTTTGGAGTGCACTAGCCTTGTACACTGAGAGATAACTACTAGTAAAGAGAGTCCACCATTTGGGACATTTGTGTCTGACGGCTGTAAGACGGTCTCGTTAAAGACGAATGATTTTATCGACCATTTTAGAGTTTGAACTGAAAACGGAGCGCTCCAAGTACTTTCCTGGACTGCTGCATCGGAGTTACTTGTCTGTAATCGTTTGAACAACCACGGATAGTCTTATGGTCATATTGTCCATCAAATAATAATGGCATTCACCGGTTCGTGTGCCATTCTTTTAAGATTCTCTAATTTAAAAACTGTAGTGAGATCTGGGAGCAATGTCAGCGCTATTACATCTAACGTAACGCATCGTTTGTTGGTAAGAACTAACAGCATGTTGCTGTTAATCTCTTTACGGCATTTTTATCTGATGCCAAAATTTGTAAATATTCTATAACCTCTTCATTCATTGGACTATTGATATTAAAATTGAATTATTATGGTAACAGGCCAATACTCGTTTATATGCAACAGAGCACAATGATAAAGCGACAGAGAAGGACACTGGGAAGTTGGAGAAACCTATGAGTAAAGCCATGAAGGCTTACTTGGAGCGAGCTAAGCAACATGGTCAGTGTGGTTCCTCTTAGGAGAATTGTTCACTATACATTAACTGATTAATTCTAATTATGTGGAATACATACTTTAATACATATTTTTTTATTTTATACTAGATGAATTTATGGTAAATCAAAATCACGAGTATCAAATTGGTAAAAGACATCTGGCCAATATTATGGGAGAAGATCCTGATGAATTTACTCAACGCGATATTGACGTAAGAAATAGTTATATTGTGAATAATTATAATCCTTACATTTATAATCATGTTATTTGCAGGCAGCAATAGAGTATCTGTTTCCATCGGGTTTATACGATCAAAAAGCTAAGCCTATGTTCAAGCCACCTGAGGAGATATTTCCAAGGAGAAAAGCAGCTGAGTTTGACTCTTCGGGCAGACCATTTCATTCGATGTTTTACACATGTAAACCGAACTATTATCAGACACTTTATGTAAGATACTTGATTTTCTAGTATTACATTATTTCTTTAGTTTATCAGTACTCTAATAAATCATATGTTACAGGATTTAGTAGAAAAATTTAATAGTTTGAATGAGTTTGAGGATCGAATGATTCAAAAGGGTCTTTCTCCTGATCCAGAAAATGAAATGTAAGTTTTAATTTTTCATTTTATTATGAAATGCATAAAATTTGCCTCTGCGAGTTGCAGTTTTTGAAAATATATTCTTATTGTTTCAGCGATTTAACTGGTTCATTGTGGATGCCAAAGGCAGAAATTGAAAAATTAATCTTAGAAGTACTTAACGATCGGGAAGTAAGTTCAGATTTTATGCACTAACAAAAATCCATATTTACCATAGAAATGTATTATAAATTAAATTTCAGTACGCCTATTTGATAATCGCGCTTGAAAGATTAGTGGCTCATCCTTATTCGTACACCATTAAGCCTGAAATTATGCAATATCGCAAGACGCTTATGTCACAAACGGCAGGACTTATTATCCCTCCAGTAAGTCTACAGTACTGAGTTGTTCCTATTTTTATAATTACTTTTAAAATACTTTCTGTATAATTATTTCATTTCATTATAGTTACAATACGACGCAAATGGAAGGCCATTCATCTATGTACAACGTAAATTATATTTTAATACAACTTTTATGTTTATATCAGTATAAACGATACGTTCTTTACTCACAATTTCTACTTTTCTAGATTGTTCAAGAAAATCAGCAAGAGGCAAAGTCACTGTCTTCGGCAATGGCTCAGGTCGAATAACAATTAACGGCCAAGATCTTACGTACTTCGATGACATCCAATCAAGGGAACAGGTACTATGATTTTGCACGCTTGAAAGGCCTTCTCCAAGGCAGAAAATTACGTGACTCATACAAAATGTACCAAAGTTTAATTTTGCCTCGTGATCGAATAGCTTATATTCAGGTACCAGGTAAATGAACCGTACGCACGTGAATCATACGATATTGGCCTAGTGAAGCAGTACGTGATTTTATTAAAAATGTGTGAGTGTTTCAAATAGTGTACAGTGATAAAGTGCATAAGATTTAAACTACAACGAAACTTGTCAAGTACCTCGGTAAGTAGACATTTATTACACAAACTGTATTGTGCCGTATTTACTGTATACAAAACGGCATCATTCAGCGTTGTCTCATAAATTAAAAATAAGTCGCTACTTACTTACGGCTACAATCATTTGTATTATATATTCGAGATTATTTTTCACTTTACATCCGCTGAATAAGCTTACAAGTTGTCACAGTCCCGGCTAGATCAGTCAATCGCCGCTTGTTTTCCTCGAGAAAGTTGATAATTCTGGTTTTCCAAGCACCCGATACAGCAGCCACGTCATCCTGACATTTAGCTTGTTTTCCTCTGATTGAGCACACGAAACATTGACATCACGTTTGCCATAATGTATTTCTGCAGAGAGTTTGGTAATCTAGGACAATAGATAAGTGTCTTGAATTTCGATGATCCATCCTTGGTGTATCACGTCATAGATCTTCACGTAATTCTAATGAAAAATTGTCAAATTCTTTACCACACGTTTTTAAACATATTATTAATTACGAATTTTATGGCAGACTCATCGCGTCATCTGTAAACCGGTCAGAAGTTATTTAAGCATATGAATTCTGCATCCCAGAGTAAAATTAACTACATCCAATTTGAGTTCACGGACAAAGACTTATTATTATTTTTTTCTTACAAAAAAAAAAATGGAGAACGCAGTACTCCGTTTGGAATGAATATCCCACGCAGGCGTTGAGAGAATTCAGGATCTAGAAATCTTACAATGCCCCCTGTTGATGAAATAGTCGACAAGATAAGCTTACTAGAATAAATTAATTAAACAATTAATTGCGCAGTTATGTTTTCCCAACTCGTATAAATCTATATCTTTAGATACGTTCAGTAATCAGAAAATTCATGTGTAATTTTCCTTGAGCAGATGCTACATAACTACTATGGCGAAGCGTTTATCCGTGGTGAAAGGTTCTGTAGTGCGGCACGAGAAGTATTCCATAACCAGGATGTTAAGTTCGCATCTTAAGTTAACCTTCTGTATGAATCATATAGACAATCAATCCCGGAAGATCTAAATGCGGAATTAAACAATTAAAAAACGCGAATAAAATATTTATAAAATTGCAATAGCAATTTTTTCGCTAATATGACAGAGAAGTGTTTTTTTTACAATTTTCTAAATACAAACAGGTTATTTTTTATATATTTTCTTTAAATGTCACTCGCGACATTGGATGAATATTTTTGAGTATAAACAGTTTTTTGATCACTCGTATCAAAAATATTCAAGGAAATATTCTAGATGGAACATTGAATATTGTTGAAGTACTTAATGCCACGTGTCCACGACTGTGCAGAGTCATTATCTTGTTTTAGATTGAATGATTCCTGTTGGTAACGGTCTTCATTCCTCGTGCGTAGGAGTTTCAATGTGAACTTATATCGGCAAATGACTTTAGTAACGATATGAGCAAAAAGTAGAGGGAGAGAGATGAATCTGTTTTCCAGTAGAATTCTCAGAGTTCTGTATAGTTTTGAATTATAGGATTTTCAACAATTGGTCTGCCAAGAAAAAATGGAATATCATGATTGTACTGTGGCGACTGGTGACTCCCACTTCTTTGTGGCTCCTGATCCGAACACCCGGTGCTCTCTTGAAAAATGGTCAGTCCGTTGAGTAGCGTGATTGTAACAGGACTTTAGCGAGCGTCTCCAACGGTTGAGCAGTCCTCGTCAGAAGTCACAAGTGCTCCTTGATAACCGGTAAAGCAAGGACGTGGATAAATTTCAGTGTAAAACTGCAGTGCAGTCAGTTGCTTTATCGGTTTTCCCGAAGGTGCAGTGAGAGAAAAGGTGATTTCCAGTGGATTTTCCTCATCGAAAAATTCTACATGTCTGCCTTCGTGCGCTGTGTTATAATTTATAATTCATAAATTCGAAAGGACATTTACATTCGTAATTCTTTTCTTTGATTTAAATTACGTACAGATTTGTAACGTTATGCAACTTCCGATTGTATTGTAAAAATTTGCAATTGATGCAAAGACGTTGGCAAAGCCGAGTATTGCTTACATTTAAGGAATGTCCGAATTTCGAATGTGTACAATTCCAAAATTGTATACGTTCAATTCTTTATTGACAAACAAGAAAACTCTCTCTGTCTTGGCCTTTAGTGAAAGTTCTATTAAATATTGCCCTGGTTAATTCAGTGCTGAACAATACTGAGTATTGCTGAAATGATCCGTGAAATTTCATAGACAAACAATGTCACGAAGAACGCAAAATTATGGATCTGCTAACATTTAACACTTAAAAAAAAAACTTCAAAATTATTCGCTAATAGATCCCGTGTAGCCAGTTATGTCTGACCGGTTGCTTGGAATACCTAAGAGCAAGATCAATATTTACAGAAATTCTAATTTACCAATATGTTAATTTGTGACTACTAGTTGTATGCTTGTAACATTTAACACTAGATTTTATTATCACATTGTATGATTCATATGTAAATACAATTTTTAGGTGTGCCATGTAACTGCTAGGAAGACTAATCAGAAGAGATGGAAGGAAACAATCAGGAGCAGCGGCAAAAGTCAGCTGCGCCGGTTCTGCCTCCACCTAAGAAGAGGGTCCAGATGGATAGAGCAGTGAGCATGCAATTTCCACCGGCTAATGCATCTCCCATCGCAAAGCACAGAACTACGACATCTTTGCTTCTAACGCGATGGCTAGTTTCAAGAAGGGCATCGTCGCCAGTACTTGAATCCGGAGGAACGTCTGGCGAATGCGACTTGGATTATGGAACTCCACCACCTATCGAGGAGCCTCATTGCTACTCCATGTGCCTCAGTGACAGTTCCTGCAGCGAGGAAGGGAACAGTTCGCTCAGGATCACCAAGGATATCATTAAGAATTTATTAACGGAACACATGCGCGGATTGGGTGGTCGCCTTCAGTACTTTGAGGATTTGGAATCCGGGAAGATCAACGAGGAGAATCTAGAGATTGTCTTGGAGGGATGCAGACCTCAGGAAATAAACGCTATGTTGTTGTATTCTAGCTTTCTTGGGAAAGGAGCACTGATTCCCGGATTGCATAAAGCTGGAGCTGATCTTAATCACTCCGAGTACGAGCAGGGACTGACGGCCCTTCATCTCTGTGCTTTTAGCAATTCTCTTGTGGGAATTCGTTATTTAATGGCAAACGGCGCCAATGTGAACTCTTGCAAGGTTCATACGCCGTTTCATTATGCAGCCTTTGGTAATTCGTACGACGTGGCTCATTTGTTCCTACAACAAGGCTTGAATCAGAATCCGATACAGTGCGAAGAATCCGTTCTGCACGTAGCAACCAGAAGCAACGCTCTAGATGTTCTAACGTTGCTGGCACCTAATAATCCTTGTTTAAATCGTCTGGATTGTCATGGATTGGCTCCCGTACATTATGCAGCTGACAGAGGAGACGCAGCATGCTTGAGGCAAATACTGAAAGCCGGATGTCAAGTGAATTTATTAACCCAGAAAGGAGACACTGCTCTGCACTTGGCAGCGGAAGCTGGATGTGCCGAAAATTTGGAACTTCTGATTGAGAACGGTGCTGATGTTAATTTAAGAAATCACAGAGGTCAGACTGCACTTCATTTGGCTGCTAGAGCTCATGCACTCGAGTGCGTCGAGGTCCTGTTACGAAAAGGAGGTTGCGATCCAAATCTAGAAGATAATGACGGTAGGACGCCATTGCATCTAGCCTTAGGCAGATCGTTACTCGCCTACGATATCTCAGACTGTCTAATCACCTGGAAAGCTAATGTGAATAAATCTGATAAATACGGCTACACGCCGCTTCACGTGGCTGCTTTGAATGAATTATCGCAGTGCGTAGACACGCTTATTCAGCACGGAGGTGACCTGAGCGCTACCACGAAAGGTGGCACCACAGCCTTATCCATAATATTGCGCAAGACGCCATCTTCTTTGAACGCCTTCAAACAGAGGTTGGATACCTCTATAACCTTACATCAACACGGTTCAGCAACCGGAGAAGTGGAATTGCGGCTGGACTTTCATCCTCTTCTTCAACATCAGCATCACGGTGAGATTGGATACCTGGGAGCGTTTGTGAAGGAAGGATACAAGGAAATCTTGGAACATCCACTCTGCCAATCTTTTCTTTACCTCAAGTGGCAAAAGATACGAAAATACTACGTCGGCAGATTACTGTTTTATCTGCTCTACGTTCTCGTTCTAACCACTTGGGTCATGACGGTTTTGGCTTACAATTGTTACAATGAATCTCATGGACAGATCGATGATTCTGTCGAACCACTCTGTAGCAACTCTACCGGATTAAATGGCTTCCTGTATCGACATCCTGTATTCATGGAAGTGGAGTGGTATGCATTGATGATCCTGACCCTCCTCGAAACTTTTCGAAAACTGGTCGGTATATTTACGTATCGTTCGATTAAGCAGTTTTTTGCTCAGGCTGAGAACGTAGTCGAGTGGTGCGTTATACTTTGCGTTTTCGCAACGTCCTTCATATACACAGGCAGAACCTACACCTGGCAGAGTCACTTAGGTGCCTTTGCCGTTCTCTGTGGCTGGTTCAATCTGATGCTAATGATCGGTCAGCTACCAATGTTTGGCGCCTATGTAGCAATGTTCACCAGCGTCCAGGCGCAGGTCTTCAAACTTCTATTGGCCTACGCCTGTCTACTATTTGGATTCACTGCGAGCTTCTGCGTGATATTTCCGCGTTCCAAAGCATTCAGCAGTCCTCACACTGGTCTTATTAAAGTATTGGTGATGATGACGGGCGAATTGGACTTTGAAGATCTCTTCTTTCCAATGGAAAAGGATAGCGGGAAATCTAAGGACGGGAGCAGTGGATCCTGGATTCTTCTTCAAGTTTCAGCTCAACTCTCATTTGTTCTTTTCGTACTCTTTGTTACCATCGTCCTCATGAATCTTCTGGTTGGCATAGCCGTGCACGATATAAAAGGACTACAGAAAACTGCCGGCTTAGCTAAGCTGGTACGTCAGACTAAATTAATCTGTGACATGGAGGCTGCACTGTTTCTTGGTCTACTTCCGCAGGGAGTCAAGAAGATCTTACGCTGGACCACACTGGTACTTCCGTCCCCGTTGCGCGTGGTGCTGACAGTCAGGCCATTGAATCCAAGAGAGACCAGGTTACCAAGAGATGTTCTGTCCGCAGCTCACAAGGTTGCCAAGGAACGTAAATTCACAACGGGAACGTTATCTAGTAAGCGAAGCAACAGCACCGCCTATACGTACTTGAAGAGCGACGCCTATTCGACGATTCGACGTCCAGTTAATAATAATGACGATGACGTCTTTGTTCACGAAGATACCAACAAGGTTAAAGAAGACATTTTGGAATTGAAGAGAATCTGCGAACAGAATCAGAGGTTGATTCAGGATTTGCTCATGACACTGGCTATGGATAAGAGATTTAATCCTGACAGAGATGATTTTGAATGATATGCACCGGACTTCCGGTAATGAAAAAAAAGGAAAAAAAAAATAGTCACGATTACGATCGCGCTATTAGCTAGTCCACAATGATAATAACCAAATCGCGTTTACGAAGTATAAAAAATGTTTGACCTTCGTTTATTTTTCACTGACCTTTGCTGGTTTCACAATGGAGATTCAAAAGTTACTGATTATAACGATTCAAGGTTATTATTCGTCATGAAGTTTGCTGAGTTTTATTCATACGGAGGAAAGGTTTCGAGTCGATCGATCAAATTTTGGAAAACTCATTAGCTTTTGCGTAATCGATAGTAATTTCCTGCGATATTACTGATTTATGATAGTAATCGAATCGTATTGCACTATAGTTACTGCTCTGTTAAAGATATTATTCTTCCGTCCAATGGATTCGTATAGTTTTACACTGTACAGTCAAAGATTAGAAATACTTTATCATTAAGTATCGCCGTTTATACCGGTTTCGATAAAGATCAATTGTACATAATATTTTGTATTTGTTATTACCGCATACACGGTAAATGCTTTTACTAATAAATCCATAATCTTCCTCTTTACAGAAGAAACGTCGAAAATTAAAGAAGGAGCCATCAAATATTATTTTTATAAATAAATAAGCTACAGACACCTTCCGAAAACAATCCGAAGTGTTTTCGTAGCAGCTAGAAATAAAATTGCCAATTCTCGAAGAATTTTTAGTAACGGCTTACATAACTGTTGGCTCTTTGATTTTTCATATTTTACTTTGTATAAATTCTGCAAACGGTCATTAAGCACGGATTCGAGATACGCACACATTTTTTACTGTAGATCACTCAAGCATAAATATATATCATTATTATGATATAAATTGTATCCCAGAGCACGTGTTCACCGATCGTATCCGCTTTACGTAAGGAAAATAACTACGACTGTATACGAGAACAACGATTTAAAGTAATTTTGTAATTTTATTAAAAAAAAAAAAAAAAAAAGCCTAAAAACTGCGCCGCCACGAAAGTCGAAAACGTTTAATCAAGTTTAGTCAACTCGAGAGACGTGTGGCAATTGCAAAGAATGTCATCCTTACCCAATCGTTTGGCACGAGCCTAAATACACTCTAGATTTCAAGGTCTGTGCAGAAATATTTATTCCTGTAACGTCGTACAGAAGTCGCACGATTTACTCGTAATATGTTATTATCTAAGGATCTAAGGAACCATGGATTAAAAAATTCAAAAAATCGATCGAACAGCCTTTTGGCAAAGTTTGCTTATTACTCTTTTTTTTTTCATCTCTCAACTTCAGCACCCAGGACTCTCGCCAGACCCGAGAGAAGCCTTCAGAGTTCATCTGCAGGTCATGAGAATCGGTCTTGAGTATCTCTTCTGCTGGTAGAATTAGCTTGCGTCGTTGAACGATGTAGAACTAACGGGAAACTGCATAACAATACGCGTGAATCGTATGAATAAATATTTGGACATACCTGGGGGGTATTGTGTCAATCCTTGAATGCCGTTGTGTACAGATTGCCCTGCTTAAACGATGTCGTAAATTCGTTACATTCTGTTGTTTCAGTCCTCTAGTCGATGTACGATAATTATATGCTTGGTCACATGTCCTGTTTTTATTATCATCGAATTTCGAATAGAAAGTCCATTTTTTTGTGCTGTTGCAGAAGCTCAAAATCAGTTATCCGTCTCCCAGTAAATTTTTCAAGTATTTTGCTTGGTGATTTGTAAGACGTTAAGGCTGGGGTTACGAAACGTAATGAGAGTCGAATGTCTGGGAATGATTCGCCGGATCGATTACGTTGAAACGTAAAAGGCTGTAGTTAATGTTTAGCATTTTCTAAGGACTTTAGATCCTACTCTATAGGAGTGATCTTTGCTGATGTTCAGTAAAGCGTAGAAGATCAAGATGAGTGGAGTTAAAAAAAAAATATTACGTTCCCTTGGAATGTCTTGTATTTTCGTGCTGCGTGCTTGATTATTGTGACTGACATTTTGAATGGTGGATAGTAAGTAGGTTTTACCCTCGAGGCAAAAGAACAATAAATAAGGAAGAGTTTTTAGATACTTTCGAAGACGAGTGGGGGGCTACTGGGTCCATGGATGTAACTAGTAAAGTTCTAGGGTTACCATCTGCTATTTTCTGGAACGTTCTAATTTTCAGTCTTTCGGGGTACGCCGAGCTGTGAAAATCCAGCGGAAAGACCGAACGAGGAATCGGACACAAACAACGGTAGTAACTTTACGTCAAAATCAAAAGTGCGAAAAGTCTCCACAAATCTTATTCGAAGTAATTGATCTTACGCGTGGCAAAGTCAAACCGGTTTTCTGGTAGTTTTCTTATGTTCATCTAGGAATAAATAGTCAATGATTAATGTCCTTGCGCGCGCTCGGGCTAAAGTGTAGAAAATTAGATTTCTGGCTATTTTCGAAGTCGAAAGAGCCAAAGTTATTTTACGACCTGGAAGGTGTTCCCCTTCCATTCGAAAAACAGAAAGTCAAACTGAACACTAATTACACTTTGGGAATCCCGTTACATGGCCAGACCGAGTTAGCACTGTTCGAGGGAGCGATGAAAAATTGCCTCAGTCAAATTGAATTGTTGGTGGAAAATGCAGCGTAACTGTAAAAGTCAACGAGTGGAACGGCTAAAATTTTCAGTGTGAATTCATCGCTCTGTGAAGTCCGAATAGAGGACGAAGCGTGTCGGTTTCAGCGCCTCTAAGCGTCGCCAGTGGGACAATATAGAAATGTGCTCGTCGACGTGACAGTGACTGTGGTGCGTTTCGAATGACCGGAGCACGCCCTGATAGCGTTATCTGTTTCGTGTTTGTACATCATCAATGACAGTTTTAGGAAATACCTTTGCGAGTCGGCCGACTATCATGGAGAACACGGAGATGCACACGCTGCATCCACCAACCGATTTAAACGGGAAGCTGCGCCGGAATTCGTCATCGAGACTAGCAGACTTCGCCAAGATAAATGATCTCTCAGCTAGGCTGTCGCCAGTTTCCAAGTCAGCTAGAAATTTTATTCTACGCAATCTCCAGGACAATTACAACTCGATTGATCCTGAAGATGGACGCTGCGTAAGAGACACCTCAGAGATCGACGCTGGAGAAGCCCCGCCGATCGACGATTCCCTCTTCTTCGACAACCTGGAGTGTCTCAGGAACGTCAAGATCAATAACAAGAGCATCAAGTCATCTATATGGTCAGCGGTCAGTGTCCCAGAGATGAAGTTGCTACTGGATATGGAAAAGGGTAGACTGTTTAAAAGTTCAGACGGGTATCTATTTCCAGAAAACACTACAGCCAGGTTCAAGAACATCGCGTACATCTGGGCGTGCTTCAGGAACCTGACGGGCATTCTGCCAACCCTGGAAGCCTTGGGTGCGGATCCACAGTACGTGGAGAAGCAGACGGGAACGAACGGCATCCTGGCTGCTTCCGTGGCGGACAGCGTCTCGTGTCTGGAATACCTTGTGGAACATGGTGCTGATGTGAACTTCGTGAACCCAGTGAATAACTACAGTCCGCTTCACTTTGCTGCCTGTGGAAATGCTAGAAATTCCGTGAGATTCTTACTGAGTCATGGAGCCACGTTGTCCACCGTCTGCTACGACGTCGATCCTGTTTTACACTGTGCAGCCAGAGCGCAATCCGTTGACGTGGTGAAGATTCTACTGGAGCACGGAGCCAGTGTCGCGCAGAAGAATCATCTTGGAGAAACTCCACTTCACGTTGCCTGCCTGGCCCAGTCTGTGGCCTGTTCTGAACTTTTGCTGAAGACTCCTGGAATCGATGTGAATGCTGTTGATCGTGTTCACAGATCTCCACTTCATTATACAGTGATGAATACCGACTCTTCCGTTGATTTAATTGACTTGTTAATTAAACATGGGGCTGCTGTTAATGCCAGTGACAAAGATGGCTTCACTCCCTTACACATCGCAGCCCTTAACGAACTGTCGAATTGCGTTGAAGTCTTAGTGTGGGCTGGTGCCGACGTGAGTGCCACTACGAAGACCGGTGTCTCAGCGCTGAATATTATGCTTCGAAAAATTCCAGAATCATTGAAAGTGATCAGACAGCGATTGGACGCTTCGATAAAATTGCGACGTCCGGTTCCCCATAATCGAGAATTCGAGATGCGATTTTACTTCGACTTGCTCTTCCCGAGCAACAACGTCTGCGAGACCAGCATCATCAACACCTTCGTTCAGGAACATCAAAAGGATCTTCTCTCGCACCCCCTGGTGATGGCTTTTCTTCATCTGAAGTGGGAAAAGATACGAAAATTTTATCTGCTCAGAATATTTTTTTATATTCTCACAGTCGTGTTCATGACTATGTACGTTCTCACTGCTCTGGCGTACAAGTGTTACAACAATAGCGGAATGGACGCTTCGAAATTATGTACGAACAAGCGTATACCTGGTATTTTCTTTCGTAAATCAATTATAGAAATTGAGTGGTACATTTTATTGATTTTAACGTGCGTCGCCATTCCGCGAAAAATATTTGGATTTATGGTGCATCGATCGGCCAGACTTTATTTCTCTACTATTGACAATATACTGGACACCATTGTTATAGTCAGTGTTTTTGCCACGTCGTTTGTCTACACCGGAAGAACTTACGACTGGCAAAATTATGTGGGCGCATTCGCTATACTTTGTGCATGGACCAATCTGATGCTGATTGTTGGTCAACTTCCAACATTTGGTACCTACGTCGCCATGTTCACTCATATACAATTCGAGTTTGCTAAACTCCTATTAGCTTACTCTGGATTGCTGATCGGTTTCACTATTAGTTTTTGTGTCATTTTCGTCGGGGAACCGTCATTCGGCAATCCCTTAACAGGACTGATAAAGGTCCTCGCCATGATGGCCGGTGAATTGGATTTCGAAGGATTGATCAATGAGACTGATCGGGTGGATGATGATTCGCTCACGGTTTATCATCCGTTATCAGTCTGTTCGCAGATTCTCTTCACTCTCTTCATAGTCTTCGTCACAGTTATTTTGATGAACTTATTAGTGGGCATCGCCGTTCATGATATTCAAGGTCTGCGTAATCATGCAGGACTCACTAAATTAGTAAGGCAGACCAAGTTAATCTTATTTTCGGAAATGGTCTTGCAGAGCAACACGATACCCTTTGCTTTACGAAAGTGGCTGGTTAATCACAGGATCGAGATCCAGAATTGGAAACGTGTCCTAATCGTGAAACCACTGAATCCGCTGGAGAAACGTTTACCAAAAGATATACTGAAGGCAGCATATGAAATTGCCCAGAAGAACGAACTCTTTCCTATGGATGACAACGAAACTGCGCCTGGTGATCGTTCTACACCGAAACGAAAATTACTCGACGAGGATCTTGATTCGAGAGCTCTGGAGAAGATATCTCAGCGAGTGAAGATCAATGAAGATGAGATAAAAGTTATCAAGGCTTATCTTCAGGATACCAACAAAATGCTTGAGGAGCTCATCAAGCGACTGAACACCGAACATCGCAGTTAGAGAATTTAGATACACATAGACCGAAATAGATGATCATTTGATTCCTTGAAACTAAGCACATTCAACCTGCATACTTCGTTGACTTCTTTGAAGTGGTTTTTGATATTTTTTACGCTCAAAATACATTTGTAAGACTTTTTTTTACTAAAGTTCCATGACACATTTTTTTCTTCTAACTCCTGGATAGGTGATAGGATAAATTACAAGGCAATGATCGATCGTCGATATTTTAACGGGTACCTGGATTCTATCGTGAATATCGATATCAAGTATAATATTTATAACGAAATATTTTATACCGAATCATATATGCAACCATATTAAATTTTTTTGGTAAGCAAATTTTTATGATAAACCGTTCACATTTTGTGTGAGTCGTCCCAATACAATATCCAGCTGAACTAATATATGTTAAGATTATTCATGTTATTTTTGTTTGTCTTATCAGGTTATATTTCCTCTAATTTTCACGGGATTGACTGACGCAGTGGATGTGGAAGCAACTGTGACTGGTGGCGGAGTTACTAGCCAAGCTGGTGCCGTTCGTTGGGGGATTGCATGGGGTCTCAGAAGTTTTGTCAATACAGAAATGTTGGAAAAAATGAGAGTTGGTGAGTATATGTGTTTAATATGTGTAAATAAAATAAGTTGTATGCTGAACATAAATTATGGTTTTACAGCTGGACTATTAACGAAGGACCCTAGAAGTCGTGAAAGGAAGAAGCCTGGACAGGAAGGTGCAAGAAGGAAATTCACCTGGAAGAAGCGTTAATGGATTCCTATAGGGCAATTTTAACTATCATGCCTATTGATATACTTCAGTTGTTTAGTAAATCATTGTAGCTCATTATTCATGGATGTTTCAAAGTTCGATTCTTATTCCATATGATTTACCATACACTGTACGAATATGTTAATAGTTGTACAGTGGGATCGCATTTCTTTTCTCTGAAAATACATCAGTCGTCACAGCAATTACCAATAAGTGGATCACGACGTAGGATATTTAATTAGAGGTTTATTGGAGACAATAAATTTAATTCAATTTATATGCTAAGTATTCGGTGCAGTAGTTTTTACATTTTGTTCATCGGTGTAATCCCTAACAGTCGCAGTCCCTGAGCAAGAACATTTTTCGCACTGTGGAAAAGTAACAATCTTTGTGATCCTATGTCTGATGGCATATTTTTTATCTGTAGCAGCTTCAGTGCTTTGTTTATTGTGTGACTGCGAAAAAAAAAACTGTTTGTATCCTAGATTGTACAGTTGACATTTATTCTGATATTACTGTACCTCAAGCGAAGTAGGTAATTCACTAGAATGTGTGGTTCTAATTCTTGATGAGCTCGGAAAATGATTTCATCAAATCTACCGATATCTGTTATCAGATCGTCAACAGCTGGTTCTTGTAAAACTGAAGGATCGCATTCAGATATCAGTTTAGCTCCACAGTTTTCTTCTAGACTTACTAGTCGACAGTGCACATACTGCAGTCTTACACCCGTATCACCTTTCATCTAATAGTAGCAAGAATAATATATACCATTTTATAAGATAATGTTAAAAAATTCTGTAAAATGTGCTTACGTCCGAAAGGGTATTCCAATCAAAATCATAATCGCGTTGTCTCTTTTGTTTTAAATCATTAATTATTATTGCAGAAATTCCAAGTATCTCTGCACTGCTGTCATTCTCGTCTAAAGAAACTTTGGTCGCTGCAAATAAGAAAATTATTATAGATGTCTTAAGCAGTTTAACTTTTAATAATAATTTTGTTAAATTATAATTTCATTCGATTTTCATACTTACTCGAAGACTGCATTTGTTTTTCTTTCATAATAATTCGACTCTCGTCTAAAATATTTTTCAAAAATACTGCCGTTCCTTTTCGCGTACTCATACCACGAAGTTTACCAAATTTTACGTGCTTCAGTCGATTTGCCCAGGGCATTTGCATTTTATTTAATATATATATTAGGTTTGCGAAATGATTCGTTTGCGAATTGTCCACCACATAATACATGTTATCGAAATTGTATCTTTCGAATCTGTCAATGGCTGCAGCAATGTCACGTGTAATATATAGAGTGGAGCCGTCGCTTTTTATCACAGGAATATCTTTTTCATCATTGACACGTACAACTTTTCTATTCTGATCGTCGTTTACCAATAACTTTAAGTTTTCCATTTTAGAAATTAGCGTCTTTAATTTATCTGCATTGTACATAGACTCCCAGTGATATTCATCAAACGTAATACCTATTCTGCTGTAAGTTTTTTTTAATTCTTCTACTGTATACTTTTTAAACGTCTCCCATTGCTCAATATTGGTATTATTACCAAGTTCTAATTGCCGGAAAATCTCCCTAGCCTGATCAGCAATTTGTGGTTCCTTTTCTGCCATTTTGTTAGCACGAACATATGCTCTGTACAATGATTGAATGGGTTCGTTTTTTATTGTCTCCTCAGAAATATTAGACATGTTAAGACCGAGTTGAACGAAACCAATTTGCGTTCCCCAGTCACCTAAATAATTAATCCTTCTTACTCTATTATTCAGAAAGTCATTTAAATTCGCTATAACGTTTCCGATTATCGTTGAACGCAAATGCCCAACGTGAAATGGCTTGGCTATGTTGGGTGAGCTAAAATCTATAACAACGGTTCGGGGATTATTAGAAAAATTTGGCGGTTTTACACTATGAAAATTACTCTCCAAAAGTTCTTTGACAAATTCATTTCTGGGTATATGAAAGCTCGCGACACTTTTCATTTTTGTTTCAGAGGGGCCAACGTATCGCATAAAATCATCTGATGGAATTTTGTCAAAATTCCGAAACTCATCTTCTAAATTATACTGTTTTGTTCTCAAAGGTAATTGGAACGAATACGTTCTGTCTGGTGGATTGTGTTTTAATGTAAGATGTGATAAGGCAGTGCATACATCTATCGCTGACAGAGTTTCGGACGAGTGTAACACCTAAAAACAATTATACGATATTAGTATTCAAACATTAGGATAGGTTTTTAAAATAATTATTTCGCAGATATATGCAGAAATTATTTAATAAGAATACCTTGTTATATATTATCGATCTTATTTTTCTGCTCATTTCTCTCACTTTGCTTAGCTTTTTTAGAACATAAATGTTATATTCAAGTCAGTTAAGCAATTTGAACAGCTTTTAGGTTATGACTACACGCCGGCCAGCCGTTCTCAAACCGGGTATTGCAGCGTTTGAATTGCGGAATCGATTCCAAAAAAATTATCGTAAATCCATACTAGCCTAGAATGAAAATTTGTATATAACCTTGATAGAAATTAAGAGAAAATCGAACTATACGATGGTCTATAATAAAATCGGCTTAAAAATCTCCGAAAGTAACAACCCACAAGTAACGGCATCGTCAACGTAAGATAAAATTTCTCATAAGCACTGTTATCGAAGATCAATCGATTTTCCGTGTCCAATATTCCCTGTGTAGGTGAATTGAAAAGAAAAATTTGTTAAAAAATTCAAAAATTTAAAATTCATCACGTAGCATTGATCAGCGTAGTGGCATGTACGTCATAGGAGTTTGGCGCTGACGCAGCGCACTCGTAGGCAACTCGTGGTGCCCACGGTTGTTCGGTAAAGAATAGTCAAGTGTAGTACTGGGCACTGCTAGGCACAGAATTGAATCAGGAGGGCTGTCAAGAGGAGCAGGAGGCTTCGTCGTGCGAGACGTAGAGAGGGATAAAGGCCGGGTCGGCCATTTTGGCAGATCGTGGGACGTGGGAGCTAGAGCCACCAGTGAGCAAAGTCTCCCAGCGAACTGCAGCGAACTGTCTACCAACTGCCTATCGTTGCCGCTGTCGCCGCCGCTGCCGTGAGCCGAGCTGTCGTCCGCCCAGCTGAGCTGTTAACGCGCGCGAGCGAGCTGGGCTCTGCGATCGCGAAATCGCAGGAGAACGAAAGTAGCGAGTGAGCGAGTTGGTAGATTAGCCGGGGGTGTCTATCCGGTAAGAAGCCGGAGCGCAAGGATATAGGAAGCTAGAGATAAAGAGGCAAAAGGAAGGCAGAAAGAAAGGGAGCGCGACAGTCGGGTTATAGAGAGAAGGGTGATCTGTCTCCGATCGGTATCGGCGAACTCGAGTGCGTGAGGCGTGAGCCAGCAGTGCCAGTTCGGTTTTGTTTTTCGATACGTGTGCTGTTGCGAGTAGCGGTCGTCTGTGACCGCTGTATTACCGAGTCGCGAGGTATCGAGTCAAGGAAGAGCGTGTTGCGGAGCAGAAGTTGCACCTGAGGACGACAGTATGGCGGGACAGACGATAAACGACAGACTCCTAGCAGCCAGGCACAGCATCGCCGGCCAGGGCCTAGCGAAATCCGTCTGCAAGGCGACCACCGAGGAGATGATTGGGCCAAAGAAGAAACACTTGGACTGTGAGTGTTTTCTATGTTAGGTTAGGATTCCGTAGGGGATCCTGTGTACTTTGCCAGGAGTTCGCGAGCCGGTCGAGGTCGTTCACGAGCGACCTGAATCGAGTAAAACGGAGACACTCGGAATTCGTGGCATTTCCAGTGGCTCTTTGCTGGATATTCAAAAATACGTTACACGTAGTCGTTGAGTTAGCCTCTTGGGATCTCACGAGTCAAAATGTCATTAGGCACGTCACTTTGTGCCGAGTAACGATCTTCTGGGTTCTACAGGCCTCTCTTTAATTCTATGGACAAATAACCTGACGTGCTTTTCTTACCAGTGAACCAACTGTCTAAATCTCCATACTCGACTTGCACCTGTAGCTACTTCATTTTCGAAAAAAATCGTTACCTTTCCGGGATAATCCACAATGTCAGACTTCGCTTTCTCCCCTTTATCAATAAATATTATTACAAATACCCCCCACGAGTATCGAACTACCTTTGCCGTTCAATATACACTCGGAAATAATACAGTTCTCTATTCTATTCTACGATTAACCTTGGATTCGATTCTTGGCGCGGTTCAGCCTACGCTGAGAGGACCCTGTCTGGGTCAAAGTGTGGATGTCAGAGCTTCCTTATTCAATCCCAGTCGGCATCGATTATACTAAATCGTACAATCATTGTCATCCCTTTATTAACCGTCACTCAGAAGTGACATTCCGATTAAATAATAAGATAATACCTATTCGCCAATTCGTCGATCCAAACCAAACTGCTCACCAGTTTCATTCTCTTGTTCACACTCAAATATTTCTCATTGAAGCGCCACGGGAGTTTCCAATCCATTGAAACCGGTCTGGGAAGTCGCGATGAAAAGCACACAGGACGCGAAGGTACACATTCGTATGCCACATGTTTACGTTCTACGAAACCTGGTAAAAACTCCAATCAGATATCTGTTCTCTCGTATCACTTTCCACGTTACTTCGAACGGAACCAAAACCGGAAACTCGTTCCTTTACTTTAATTCTCATTTCTCAAAGTTCTTCAACGGTCGTTATTCCTAGTTATATTACATTGAGCAGCGGCCACAAATTATTCGTTCCAGGCGCCTCCTGGCATTCGCTCCTTCATTACCTTGACGCCTATCGATCTGCCGGCTTTCCGATTTCTTGTCACTGGTGACCTGCGGCGTGGTAAACTATCACGAGCCTATTTCGACGACAGGTGGATCTGCCAACAGTTTAAAGTCACGTGATTTCATTTTGCTAAATACAAAAATTCTCCTTTATCGACAGATCCTCGCACTCGGCACTAATTTCGAGTCTCACTTTGCTTAGCTGGTAACGTAAAGGTAACGTCCGTAGAAATTACCGATGGGTAGTATTATCATAGACTCTCGTATCAGTGCAGACTTCCAAGAATCAATACACGAAAGCCAAAGTTTATTTCTTAGGGTAACAAAGTAGAGAAAATAAAAGTGCCTCGTAGGAAGTTTCGTAATGCGTAACACCCTTTATCTTTTTTTTTTCACCTGATTCTGGTGTAGGTCAAGGTCGGGATCAATGTGAATCGGGCTTCAAGTTTCCAACGTAGATGCGCGCGTCGCTTGGATCAGACTTAAGGAGCAAAGAGGAGACTGAACGGTGGAAAAAAAAAATAATATTAAGCTAGAAGGCGGAATGGCGGTAACGGGTTCTTGGCTGAACTCGACTCGTGCGAATCCGTGCGAAAGTGAAGGCAGCTTCGAATTCGTTGTGTAACGCTGTACTTACACTCTCTCGTGCCCACCTCCTACCCTTAAGCCTTTACTACGTTTCTACGTCGCGTTCTCCTCTGTGTACAGAAGAGACAGGGTGTTACGAAGAGGGAACGAGGGAAGCACGGAACTCGCCACGACGCGACAAGAAAGTCTTTCTATCGATCTGCTCCCATTTTTTTTCCTCTTTCGCTCCAATTTCTCTACGTTCTCTTGAACTCGCTCTTATGCCGAATTGCGAATTGCTAATGTCGCCCACGCTCGCTGGTAAAATTATGCTAATCAAATTGGACGTCTCGTTTAGATCTTTTCGCACTCACTCTTTTCCAAGGCTTTTACCGTTTCGTATTATAATCGTTGTTCCGATTTTCTTTTTTTAGGCGTTTAGAATTATTTACAACCGCGAGCATAGAACCGTATGTTTTTGGCACGATCGTTCTCACTACTAGCGTGCCGTAGTACCTTGTGTATTCTGCAATCTGCATACATTTCGTATGTATCTCTTAGTTAGCACTATTTCGGTCCGCCACTTTGGTACTCTACCGAGGCTACCGTGTCTTTTAATTCTTTCATCTAATAAAACTAGTATAATAAAAGCGAGCTTTTACGTTAACCTGGAATTGTTTGGAGGATCGATTGAAAATGATCATATGGCAATTAGATCGGATTGGAATTTTATAAGGTTGGCAAAATTATTTATTTAACATTTTTGGGTAGATTATCATTGTCAGTCAGGCAGATAATCTATACGTACATACATATATAAGTATCTCATTTTTGCCTGCTGGTTCCGAGTAAACTCAAAAACTACGAAATTTATTTTCATGCAAGTTTTACTGTATGAAGTTGCAGGATTAGTTTGAGCTGTATTATTACTGTAAATGCTGTAACGAGGAGTTGAGGAAAAACTTTAGTTAAATTCTGCTTGTACGCTACAGCTTTTAATACCAAGCTTACAAGATCTTTTTTTTCTATTGCTAAGCTTTGGAAATTTTTTTTTCTTTTCAATGAATTTTCGACGCGAGATTTTTTATTTTATTGTATTTTAGACCGTGGAGTATGACGTCATTTCGCACTGTACTTACAATGTATCCATGTCGACTTACTTGAGCGTCAAAGTTGACCCGTGAAATATTTCAATCGCGTTCATTGTGCAAATTCAATTCGAAACGAGCCAGTAATTCGTTTGATCGATTTTATGACCTGAAATCAGAATCGCTACTCGAGTCCAGTAACTGTAGTCTTATCGTGTAAAATTGTTCAGTGACTAAGAAGAAATTGAGCAAATATCTATTTCGAGTACTTTTCGTATAATTCAATTGTAACTAAATTTTTATCGTAATTCACTTTGCTGATTATTTACTGATACATGGTTAACTTTGGGCGTGGTTATCTCAGGTTTATCGATCCTGGCAAACAGACGTTCCTCCAGTCCTGAAGTTGCCAATAAGAGAGGATTTGGCCAAAAGGAAGTGTATTTTTTTTTCTTTTTTTTTTTGAAAATGGAAATATGCCAAGGCTGTCTTATGGGATATCTTCTTGGATCAATGGAACCTGTATGGATACGTAGAAGAGAATTCAATGTCGAATGATCAAATGATTCTCATGTAGTGGATCTTGTAGTGATCCTCAAGACAAAAGGAGACAGACAATGGCGTCTCGATTAATACCATATGCGCATACAAATTGAATGAATAAATACTCAATGTCCCTTAGTGGCTCTTTGAGATTTTTAAAATTCTTTTTAAACTCTTCTTAAGTCGATATAACAATTTCGTAACTCGATTAAAAATTTTTTTTCAATCTCTGCCTCCCTTCTCAATTATTTCCTCAAACTTCATGGCTTAATCTTTCCTCATTCTTATCTC
>JARQSW010000377.1:344117-394966 GCA_030142375.1 Calameuta pallipes | reverse complement strand
TAACAATTTCTTAACTCTATTAAAAATTTTTTTTAAATCTCTGCCCCCCCCCCCCCCCCCCCTATTCCTGCCCCTCAATTATTTCCTCAAACTTCATGGTTTAATCTTTCTTCTTTCATTCGAAGAAATGATTGCCATTGCTCGAAAATTTGCACGACCCGTTAAAATTCCCAACACTGTCCCACGGACTTCGGATAACGTATATTTTTCGCAAGTGCACTGACTTCGTCCTCTGGTTAGTCATCGTCTGGAGAGAACCGTTCGGAGGAGAGTGTGTGATTCAGAGCTAATGAATTTCGTTACTGTACAAATACCCATAGCCATAGGGAAGACCAAAGCTACAATAATTTCCAGGTTAGAGGGGACTCTTTGTAAAGTGTAAAAATTTTGATGACATTTATTTTTGAATTTTATCAAAAAATTCGTTATTTTCTTCTAAGTCGGATAGTATGAATTTTGAAAATTCCAGTAATTCATTAGTATCCTATTACCGTTCTCGGTAGGGAAATTAATAGAATTCTTCGCTCGACGTAATTCGTAATTTCAATAACCCTATTACCCAGATTCGCTATAATCAGTAGGACGCTCCTCGCAATCATTTACGTTAGTCTAATGAATTTTTTTTTTTTCCTGCAATAATCTGCTCGACTTTCGACACTTCACCGTCCTTGAATACTCGTGCACTCGCTTTTCCTGTGCACTGGAAATTGCACACAAATGCAATCAACTCGATATTATGCATACTGAACATTTTTAATAATCGTGTGTCCGACGTCCGACGATACTAATGAATAATGAAAGCCGCTCATTATCCGACATTCATTAGCTCGCGTACTTTCTTACGGGCTTTTGAAATGCTTTTTACTTAGCAATGCTTTTAATGAATCTTGTTGTTTTCAATTTATCGAGAACCACCGAGTACATCGTATCCCTGCAAGTATAAAAAATATTCATTCGTCCTTGATGCTGTTGGGGACATTTTTTTTTTCGTATTGGCTTATCAGTATTCCAGGGTAGCCGCTTTTGAATTTTTACCTTTTTTTTTTCTCTCTTATCGCCCAGTCGCTTAGACACGACGATTCCCAGGTCGCATATCTATAGGTAGAATTTACAAGGATGATTCTCAGCGATAGGAAGAGAGCAACGATCTCGTGATCCGTTACGATCCAGTTCTTATGGAATCACATTCACAAGGAAAGTCCGTAGTACTTTCTTTTGATATCCTCATTTACTTTTACTCTTGATGCTTCCGCGAAACTACTGGAGGTACTTTAGTTCCCGTTCGTTAATTCCGTCGGCAATCGAGACGCCCGGGAGGATAGTCGTTAGGAGTAACGAAAGTTCGGCTGGTCCGGTAACGTAGCTCTCTGCTCGTTATAACGCCGTGAACGCAGCATCCATTCAGCTTGAGTGTCTATGGAGTCTGGGTATTTTGGTATCGCGCGTATTTCGCAAAATTCACTGTTTTAGGCAAATACCGCTCGAAGTAAAACTCGAAGCAGTCAATCGTGCGTTAATTTGGAAAAAAAGGATGACCTAATGACCATGACCGATTTAAACGTTACGAAAGTCCTTACCGGGCGGCCTATTCGAAGAAGTCACCTTGCTGCGCCTCGGTATCTTTTTATTCCAGAAGAACAATATACTTGTCTGTATAAATAGCGTTACGTCATTAATTTTTTAGTTTATTGTTTTCACCGCAGCGCTTAGGCTGTTTTCTTATAGTCAATGTGCTACTTGACGCCGGCTATAACTGCAGTCACGTAACTGAACGGGTGGCTGCGATTTGATTACGCAGGGAATAGTGGGGGAAGTGTCGATCGGGAGGAATTTATTTTTTTTTAATTAATCAATAATGATCGCTTTTATACACAGTTTCGATATTTTCTAAATTACAAATATTTCTCTCTCGATCCACACGTCTGTATTATTTTCATTATCTCGAAGTAATAATCATGTAAAATTGTACTTTGCGAAAATCGTATAACTATGTGCTTGGACGAAACTCTCTAATGTACTTGCAGCCTGTTTAGGGCTGGTTGGTAATTTCGTTATTGGACTTTAAAGCAACTTGCTGGGATTCTTCGATACGGCAAATACGACGGTGGCGCTTAAGAATGTGGTTGAACTTCTCTTGGGTTGTCCCTCGTTGGGCTGAGGTCGTGACTCGTGACTGGTCCAGGCAGCTTCACTCTCCCCCCTTCTCTCTTTTAGCTTTTATCTCCTCTTACAGTCTCTATATTCTTCCCTTTGCTACTCCCTCTCTTTCTTGTTTACCTTCTATTCTGATTTTTTTTTCTTCTAAGCGAATCCGTTACGCGAGGTTTTGCTTTATCGCTAAATCCAAATGCCGTTCTTTTACGTGTTCAATAATTTCTTCGGGATTCAATCGAAAACAGTGACAGAATTTGGAAATCTCTAATCTGACTGTATTTCAGGTATATCCAAAATCCATCTATCATTAAACCCCGTACACACTGTAATTTTTTCCGAGCGACCAATCAGTCCTTGGTAGCAAAATAATCGAGGTACAGTCAAGTGTATTTACGGTTGGACTAGACTCTGTCAAGGTACTTTAAAGCCAACGAAATCAAGGTACAGTCAAGTCTCATTAAATCCGTTTCCACTGCCTCGATACCCGCAGTATATATATAGGTATACTTACCGAAGATAATGAAACAATAATTGAAAATTTTAATAAGCACAACGTTATAATCGGCTTGATAACAAATGTTTATTAGTAGATAAATTATGAGAAAATAATTAAAAATTTGTTTAAGTAAGACAGCGATGCTTTTAAAAACGTGGAAAATTACAAAAGTTAATTGCGGAATTTTTTTATTCAACGTTTCCAATGTTTCCAGTTTTTCCGTCTCTCCATCGCGTCAGTAATGTATAGCAGATACAATCCTCGTAGATATCACGTTGCCAAAACACGTTATCATACACGCCCCCAAGTTACAGATAGGTTGCTGTACACACACGCAGTCCCCATAGTCGACAGATGATATTTATTCGTGCAATCCTTTGACAGTTTGATCAAAAAGAATGTTGGAGTTAAGAAATTTTGTTTTTCGCGTCATTAGCGGTTTATCATCTTAAAGCTTTATCTGTCCGTGCGAGATATGATAATCGCACAGCAATCGTGTTGTCACGATTGATTGCTTTTTAAAAATATTTTCAAAAGAAATTTTGCTAAAATTTTTTAAATTTTGTATAACTCTCCCAATTATACAAATTTGCAAATTTGCAAATTTTCCATGAACGTGACCAACCTCTATCCCTGACGCTTATTTCAGTTTTCCTAATTACATCTCATAAGACCTAACATCCATTATTCCAGAAATATCTGTTGATCTTTAAAAAAAACCACAAGCAAACCATAAAAACTCAAAATAGTCCTTTCCCATCATATATTAAAAATCCAAAATCCAAAGCACTTACCCTTCATATTTTACAACTTAAAAACCACCCTCAAAAAATCTTGAAGTTCAGTTAGACAGGAAGCAGCCAAGGTGTCTATCATAATCAATTAGGTCACGAACAGTGTCAAGAACATAGAAGTTCCCAACATGGGAATTCAATTCAAATTTTAATAAAATTATTAAAACCGTGATTCGTCTTTATATTTGGGAATCCAAAAATGAGTCAATTACGATAGTAATTGTATATATGTATATATTATTAAATTATATTTTTAATAAAATTTTTTGGACACTCCTCCCCAACTCCAAAGTCCATTGGATCCACATGTGGCTTTGTAACGTTGCACCCTTGTCAGGAGTGTCTGGACTCTGTGTTGTATCGACGATAAGATTGAAAACGTCAAAAGGAATAATCTCACGGCACGCTTCACACGGTTGCAAGAGTTATGATAGTTAAAGAGAGACAGAGAGGCCGAGGAGAACGAAAGAGAAAGAAAGAATGCGAGGCGTATAATCAGCTGTGGTTTTGCCTTTTGCCGTCGAATAGGTGAATGACTCCTGACGGCGTGGCACATAACGATGACCTCTGACCCCTCGCGTTGAATCCAGGGGGGCAAATTGGTGGGGCAAAGGGGGGGGGGCGCTATATAAACAAGATATAATTTGTATGCGACAGGTGCACAGCACCTACATCCAGCATAAAAATTCCGGGCGTTTCCATTTAAATAACGTGTCTCCACGATAACCCCTGTTATCCGTGTCCTGATAAGAAACCACCTCAGACCTCTTATCAGCGCTCAAGTAGAATCTTACCGAACAGCTGATCATCCAGCTGCAGTCCAATCTAGGTCTCCCCCTATTATTGTCTGAAGTTCAGTAGCAAGCAAGATCTGTCTGTGCGAAGAATATATATATATATATATTTTTTCACGGTTTTGTTTTAAACTCTAACGTTATATCGTGGTCGACGGGAGTGGTACGTATTATGTGATGCGATAACAAGGAGTGCGTGCGGACCACTTCCGGTGAACGATCGGCATCCTTCCGCTGGAACGATCCAGTCATGCTTTCCTAGCCGGAAAAGAGTTCTAGCGCCCTTTTAGCGCTAAAGCAACCGATTCTTTTTCTAGTTCACTTTTTACCTTTATCACTTGTCTATGTTGTTCTTAGCCTAATCTGTTATCAGTACTCTTAAGGTTATCATATTAGGCGGATTGATAACAACGTCGTGGCTTGATTCGGATGACGGAAGATAGAATGTTTAGATATCGGTGACGTCATAGAATCGTTTGTTTTTTTTTGTCATGTGAAATGTCAAACGAGAAGCTAAATGCGATCTTGTTTGGGAGTATATAATTAGAACGGGATGCTGGGCAAGGTCGAGTACGCACCTCTTGAGACAGATAGCAGCCACTCGACGTATAACGAGCGCTCGCAGACTTACACTCACGCGTCCACACATGCTCTTTGGGAAATGGATGCTGCGATCATTAGGATCATCAAGATTGTACTTGTGATCAGTCTCTCTTCCCTTCGAGTCTCGTTGTCGTTACTTTCGATTTAATTTTTATTTCTAATTTATTTGTCTGCGTTTGAATTGTTTGGATTTTTTTTTTTTCTTTTAGGTTACGTTGCACTTCTTCGTGTAATATTAATTTTAGATTTTTCGACTTTTCCCATAATAGGTCAATCTTGTTAAGTTGTATTACTTTATTTTATTTATACACGGCGGAACGTAGATTTTTTTGTTCTATTCTCGTATAGCAGAAATTCTAGTGGATTTAGTGACGAAATCGACGCGCTTCGAATAACAAAGCCCAGCAGCCGGAAGCTGTAGAAACTTTCCGAGTGGAAGATTGTTATCACTTTTTTGTGACTTTGCCGATAAGAATGTTTCACGCAGGAAGTACGTCATTATGATTATTGGTGAAATTTAGAAAAAAAAAGTAAAATTAACTTTTTTTTTTTTTTAATTCTTCAGAATGTACTTTGTGGATTTATCGATAATTGGAATTAATTCCTTATGTGTCTGAACGGTACGAGAAACTCTATATATGTATACATATATATTATTTCTATACGTCGACTAGATTTCTATTGGATGCTTTTACTTTCACGTTTTATAACCAATTCCTATTTTAACCATGTGGACTCTTCCGTGTTTCCTATATGTCACGTATGACCACTTCGTTACCTTCACATATTGTTAAGCTCGACGAACAATTCCAGTAACTGCACTTCGACTTCTCGGACTAGTCTGGCAACAAAATATTCCCACACGGAGAAACTCGTTCCAGATCAAGATCAGATTTAGCCTAGATCTATAATACGTGCATATTGTATCCGAAGATTTTTCATCTCCGTTACAATAACGAAATCGAATACCAGACACAAAGTTTGACTACGAATTTCGAAAAATCCGATCGATCGACGTTAAAAAAAAAATTCGTACGACAGTTGGGAATTTTTTCCTTCCGAACGATTGCCCAAAGCATTACTGTCAGTGTTAATAATTTGGAGGTTAGGGATGCACGTGAATGCACTCACTGATATCTCACACCAAAGTTTGATAGGACGGCTAATCGATTATTACCTATACATGACGCAAGTTACCAACACCCTCAACAACCAGAAGAACCTTCAACCTTCAACCTTTTCACTATACCTTCAATGCGATAGGAAGCCATTGATTTTTCTTTTTATTGACTCAGCCTTAAATTCACGTAATCAAAAGACTGTAGAGTCTCGCTAAGTGAGTATAGTGTAGCATATCGTATGTAAATAGTCTAAAAAGAAAATCGCAGGTGCATCCCCGGTGCATAGACAAAGACTAAAAGTGCATTTGTTCGAGGATAATTAAAAGATCTTTAAACTGCAGTGTAGAGGCTGCTGGTGGGTGGTACTTGTGACACCCCCTGACTTAGATGATTGCACCGTGACTTTTCCGTGTCACTGATCTCCGTCTCTCCCCGGTGCATCCCACGACACGTGCCCAGACATGCACTTTGGTGCATTCGCAACTGCAGGTCATTAAACGGATCCTGAGTTCGTTCTGTGAAATATAATTAAGGCATGTGTATTTCTGTGAATCGATTTAAGGGTAATGGTCATTGGTTGGCTGAATCCATGTCGAACTGCACCGTGTTCTTGATTGCGAGTGCATCGGGATGCACGAACGTCATTAGGTCATTATGCAGATTGGACTAGTCCCATCTATGCGTACTGCGTTATATTTATTAGGGAAGGTGGCGTTTCGATACGTGAGCTTGCGGAATGAGTTCGTGGGGCTTGGCTTCATCCCCGCGATCAATACTTAAAGGCGATAGTCCCACCAGCTACGTCCCAATTGTGCCTTTGGCTCTTTCGTCCATGTCCGGAATTCGAAGGAAGTCACTGGCCCGGTTATGACTGTCCCAGTCCGCTTTGACAAAGTCTCTGATCCTCGTGGGTCCTTTGAGGTACCTGCATTTTTTTGTCATTTGAACTTTGACCTTTGACTTTCCTTCAGAACGACCCGCGTGACCTGTGGATAATGGTAATATTAGCTTTGAAGATTCAGCTGAAAGATTATGTCGATTTTGGTTATCGATATCTCAGATGAAGTGTACTGGCTTCGTTGTGTCAGAATGTAGCTTGCGAGAATGATAACGCTGAGTGGCTCTTATGAAAGAATGCAAAGGACGATTAATAGAATCCAATAAATGCTTATGGGGCCGGTATGTCTATGTAGTTCGATGACGAAGCCGATACGAGGCTGCGCCAGTGAACTTTGCCCGATTAAAAATCTCTTTTCCATCCTTACGTCATATATCGCGACCTTTTTATTCCCACGTTCGATCAGATTCTTAGGAAGACTTCGTTAATCGGGACTTTCGAAAGCGAAGGTATTGCACACAGGAAATATTTCAGGCCAAAAAACAGCCGGAAAATAAATACGTAGTGGACGATCTGTAAAAAAATTTATACGCGTGTCAAAGGTCAAGTCGATGCATTGAAAACGGCTTCAGCTTTGTTAATATCGATTTTAGGCATCTCAGACTAGCACCGACACCTGCAAGGATCAAACCTTTGCGTCGGTGGATATAACTAGAGATGGTCCAGGGACAGACTCACCGGATGGATAGGGACAGGAGGATAAGGTCGAGAACGGAGGACGCTGAGGTTGAGCTTGGTGAGGTCGACTGTTCTCAGTTGGTAAGTTTGGGGTCGCGAGAGGAGCCACTGCTGTGTGGATATATCCGAGGTCACGTGCTCCGGACAGCAAATCGTTAAAGGAACGAGGTCGACTAAGGGCGTTGATACCAGCAGCTGTTCGTCTCCTGCGCTGAAGTTTATCAATGAGTAGATACCTGACCACTCGACTGCTCCACGGGTGGAAGCTTCTTCGTGTCTGACTACCTTAGCTGGAAATGAGAATCTTTACTGAGATAACCTTGCCGGTCACTTCGTACGAATAGACCAGGATGAGGTTGCCGGTACCAACCTGGACAATAAGACAGACTGTGGTTCACTTAGCAGCTACACGTGGAGACTAGGATTATCTCAGGTCGCAGCTGCACCAAGTTTCCTCGCTAACGAGGTTGGCAAACCTGAGGTAGAAATACTTGGGGTACATCAGCCTGTTCTGGACTATGTGGGAATTGATGTAGTTAACAGTGGTCAGGTCGCCGTCTCTGTATCCCAGTCCTTGTTATCATCATCGACACTCTTATCACTGGTCGGTGGTCCAGATCTTTAATCAATCTTGAATTTTGTTTGGGTTATTAATTCGAATTTTGAGATTACTCGATCCTCTTATCCAGAATGATGAGTGTATCTTGGAAATGTAAACCACTCCTCTTCGAGGAAGCTGACCTCAGTCATTTAACGCGGAAGATCAATATTTACGTTTGATCCATGCTGCCCGCGTAGATCATCATTTGGGCCGTGAAACTGAGCTGCGGGAGGTTTTATCTCGGAAACCGTGAATTTCGTAAACTCCTAATATTAGACTCTCGCTATCCCATTTGGCCACAGCTCTTTGGAATTTACTCGGAGATATTTCGATCCGGCATGAATTTGATTGCTCGATGAATTTTATTTGAAAAATTATTTTTTTAACAGGGATCCTTATGCATTTATTTATCAGGGTTGGCTGCACGGTGCGTCTTTATGGTTGCTGCTTCGCTGCATCCGGAGACAGGAAAACCAGTGTAAATTACTCTGGCAACTGTCACGTGTTCACTCGGCTCTAACTCGTTCGCGTTAAAGACCTTCCTGCTAATTTGACAATTTAACTTGGGAATTACATTATTTCACTACGGAATCAATTTGACGCCTTGGATTGCCGCGGGCTGAGCGGCGTCAATTATTAATTTTAATTTTGAATTTTTGTGTGTGTCACGTTCATTTAATTCTGTATTAGAATATTGCCAACTGCTCACTTTTAACTCTTGCCAATTATTCATGCGCTCGTGTATCTTTTGCGGAGATATGCATATATCTATATCTATAACGAGAAGACATTTGGCCGATCGACCTCGACGTGATTGATCATCGTATCAGTTGGCGATCGGACTTTTAGCGCGCCATGATTCTTGACCTTAGATTTCGATAATCTCCAATAAAAATCACTTCACTTAACGAGTCAAAATTGACGTGCCGATCGTCAGCCATTGAATTTGAATAAATCCTAATCGACTGTCATTCGCCCTAACACTTTAATTGACCCGTTCGATGCATTTTATAAAAATATTATTTTCAATTTAATTTTCATTAACGATTGTCCTTATTTACACGGTAGAAGAAAAATATATGATAAGCTCCAACATAACAGAGTCTGTAATACATAAATAGTATCAATTAGTCATATACGTAAGACAAGCTTTGTATCAATTCTCAAAGCATATGTACAATTCTTATCTTGTTTATCTTGTTACAAAGAAAGTAGGAACCGAAATAACTTTTTTTTTTAATTCAACAAAAAATCTCAAAATTACCCCTGACCCCCCCTCTTCTTATATATCTTCACTTTGTTTTCTTCACTCACGAATCTACGTAGCCGAACGACCGCTCGAAAAGTGCATGATAAAGAATTCCATTCGTTTCTTCAAAGAGGGAGAAGACCTGAGTTCCCTTACCGTCTAGTAAATGATCGTGACGTAATTTGATTCTGGCGAGACGGCAACGATTGCATTATATGTATACATAGACGCGAAGTGCAGCCAACGGAAACTGGATATCTCCAGGGCTACGTAGAAACGCATGTAGGAGCTCCGTTTGCGTTCTGGGAACTTCATCAGGAGCTTCACATAATAGGAGTGACAGGATGCAGGTAGATGCGTAGCCTCAGCCGCGCACTGTTTCGCATCATGGCTCAAAATGGAATTTGTGCGGATCGTGGAATTTAAAAAAAAAATTTGCTTCTCTATGATATCGACAACCGTTCTCGGTGCACTGGAAGTACGTAAACTTTCTTCCGAAGATTCCCAGAGGAAGATTGCGGTTTCACTTTGAAAGTTCTTAAACTTCTTTTTCTTATACGCAGAGAGACTATGGGGAGAAAGGTGGAGGCTGCAGTTTTTTTATTGAGTGAATTTTTTATGGGTACAGAATTTCGAATTTTTTGATATAATTCCATCTGACGCAGAAGGTTTTTAATTAGCATCTTATTGCCTACAGATTATTGCACCTCTGTTTCTAGTATATTGAACCTTGTCGTCATTTACTGCAGACGAGATAATTGTACGCATCAAGGACACTTTACGTACTCATTAGCACCGTGCTTACGCTCCTGCATAATTGCATTCAATTAATCCACGCAACGCACGTCCCTGTCGCTGCTGGGAGTTGCTGTTTTCTGTCATTCAGAAAACTATTGGATATGGTGAAAGTGATATCAGATTATCACTGATATTCACGAGAGATACCAGAGTCTTATTTAATCTATAACGAGTGACATGATATCGAATTTGAAAAAGTCAAAATTTTTTTTCGATTTCCATGCGTCAGGATTGGGTCATGAAGAATGGTCAAAAATCGAAGTTTTGAAATTCTTTGAAATTTCTTCACTGTGAATCGGTCTTATGGTTCGTCGCTCTGTTATTTTATCGCACGTGTTCACCATTCGCTAGTATCATAAATGTATCTCAAGTGTCGCTAATGGTAATCAGCCTCCACGTGTTACCGACGTATAAGCCGTCATTCAGTAAAATCATCTGAGAACATTAAGCGACTCTGCAACCCATAATATTTAGTCTTCCTGTTATTTTTTCTTTTTAAATTTCATCTTTTCATTCGAATTTTTTTTTCTTTCCACAGATCTGATACACTGTACGAACGAGCCAAACGTCTCGATACCACAGTTGGCGAACCTGCTGATAGAGCGTTCGCAAAACACAAATTGGACCGTGGTCTTCAAGGCTCTTATCACTGTACATCACATGATGTGCTATGGGAACGAGGTGAGAGGAATATTAAAAAAATTAAATAATCACGTAACGGGTAATTGATTTCCAGTTTTTCACTATAAATTCCTTTCCTCATTCTTCCAGAGGTTTACACAGTACCTGGCTTCGAGCAACAGCACGTTTCAACTCAGCAATTTTTTGGACAAGAGCGGCGTCCAAGGTACAGGATTATGGGAATCGAAGAAAACCCATGTGAAATATATTCCATGGCTCCGTTCCTTATAAGACTTTGACGTTCCTTCGATCGTTCCCAGTGACTCAACTTTCTGAGTCCACTGTTAGAATGTACACTTTATCTCCTTTTTTCCCTTCTTTTTCCTTTTCAAATGCACCACCTACGTGACTGCGCTCTGCACGACGGTGGTTGTTTTGCATTGCACGAACTCCCAGATACATCCTGAACTCTGTATATACGAATAAGTAAGAACGGCACGTTGCTGGCGTCTCGTATCCCTAAGTCCGAGATTAACAATACAAAAGGAACGCGCTATGAAAACTACAGATTACTCATTGGATTCCTGTAGCAGTCGAATACATTCTACAAAGATCGATTCGATCATAGAGAATCGATCGATACAGTTTTCTTTCATTCTATTAACATTTTCAATGTTAAACCAAATTATTTCATAAGTCTGTTGCTGTATGGATTAATTATTCGATTCTTATTATTTAAAAAAGATAATAGAACCGTCATATCAACCAAACTGATAGTCGCTCCATGTCCAAGTACTTGCGTTATTTTGCTAGAATTTAAAGAGACGTTTTCTATCTCGAAATTCGACTTTTCTTGTCGCTAACGCACGAGCTCGACTCCACTGGGCGGATGATCAATTATTGATTGATTGAATGCGATTAATATTCTTTATCGACTGCATCCATGATATTAATACTGTTCACTTTCAAATGTGCATCTTAATTCTGATCTCTCTATAAAGCGTTACCGTGAACGTTCATTGCACTCTAATATTATGTTTGTATTACATGGCCAGAGATTTCAATCGCTGTTTAAGATGCAGCGACTACACCTTTCGTTAGATTAATGTTATCAAACTATAGTGCCCGTTAATTCATGCTGCACCTTCCTTTAGAATGTTACGCTGTCTCACGAGTGCCTTTACTGCTTACCTGTGTATTTAATACGTATCGATACTTTCTATATCTTTTTATTTTGAATTAATCAATTGCCTTATGCCTAGGTGCACGCATTAATTAATACGTAGTGTATACGCTTGCCAATTCCTCTCCTTGCTCTGCGCTATTTGGAATCCGTCGAAGATATAAATTTATCTTTTTCATGTTACCATGACATCTGTCTCTGATTTACTAACTTGGATTAATTTTCTCTCTGTTTGGGAACAGCTGGAGCACGCGTGGGTGAGTGCTACAATATCTATTTATTCCATCCTGGTCAGTCATTAGATAACTATTTGGTAGTGTAACTAACGTGGGATAGCCATCTATTAAATTGGTTGCTGATTACACCGTGGGAACTGACAAACTGATGCTTTACTATTTCAATAAGATAATTAGACTGTTAACGGTCTTTGATTAGACTTATCAAGGGCTACTAATTTTTAGTATTTTAGTCGCATTCTAAATGTTTCTTTATCAACGTTAGATCTTAACTTAAGTTCAAAGTGTGTTGACTGACTAATAATCCTGTTTGTCTGCACGACTTCTTCTGTGCATGTGTATTGTTATCACGAGTCTAATACATTTTTTTTTTATTCAGGGTATGATATGTCACCGTTCATCAGGCGATACGCCAAATACCTCAACGAGAAAGCTCTGTCTTATAGGACTGTGGCTTTTGATTTCTGCAAAGTCAAACGAGGGTACGCTGACATTTCAATTACGGTTATTCGATGCTATACAGTCTGGCTGGTTTTTGCACGAATGCGTTCCAGATAATTAATCGGGAAAAGTCTATAGTAACGAAATCGAAATTTTATAATTGGTTAATTAATGACTTCGATACATTGAGATGCGAATTATTATGCTTTCAGGAAGGAGGACGGAACTTTGCGCACAATGAATGCAGAAAAATTGCTGAAAACTTTGCCAGTACTGCAAGCCCAGCTGGATGCGCTTTTGGAATTTGATTGCACGGCGAACGATCTCACGAATGGCGTTATCAATATGGCCTTTATGCTTCTATTTCGAGATCTCATTCGCCTGTTCGCCTGCTACAACGACGGAGTCATTAATCTTTTAGGTATAAAAATTGACATATTTTGAATCGCAGAATTGATCGGGCATTTCAATAAGAAACTTAATGCTCGGTGTGTTTTTACTGTTCACAGAAAAGTATTTCGATATGAATAAAAAGCAATGTCGGGACGCTTTGGATTTGTACAAAAAATTCCTTATACGAATGGACCGAGTTGGGGAATTTTTGAAGGTTGCCGAGGTAATTGCAAACTGCGATAACGCAGTCTTTTAATTATAAAATTCAAATTTTATTTATTATTCTTTTTGTTTTTTCTTCAGAATGTCGGAATTGACAAGGGCGACATACCGGATCTTACGAAGGTTCGTATCCACCGAGTTTTATTGATTTTATATTACGTAATCGAATTCTTCAGCACGCAAACGATGCGATTGCAATCTGTATTTTTTCTATTTATACACGAATAACGTGCCTTTGGACTAATATTCATTTTGTCCTTTATTCTTGGATATATCCGAAAGGTAACATATTCTACAAATTGCGATTAGATCATCTGGTAATGATAGAAGATACTAGAGCAGCTTTTATAGCATAGGCATCTTACTTGATCGTTTGGCCATGACAGATTAATATTCTTATATATCTTCCTTTCACACTCTAATCCAACCTAACTTTGTCTATGCAATTTTAGGCTCCAAGCAGTTTACTCGATGCACTGGAACAGCATCTTGCTTCGTTAGAGGGAAAAAAAGGTTCGGCCGCGAACACACCAACGCAATCCGCAAGGTATGTTAAATTTATCAGTCCCTAATAAAAGTCTGTTTAAAGAGAAGAGAAAAAATATAATAAAAATATAAAAGCAGATGAGAAGATCAAGAAATAATTGTCCTACCTCGCACAGATTGTCCTGATGTTTAATCCAAAATTAATTATCTCTTCTCGTCTGCCTACTTCATCATATTGATATATCATATTATAGGCATATAATTATCATGTCGCATACATCTCAATACAGCACCATTTTTTTTTTACTACTTATCAGTGCGCACAGGATCACGCTTATTATTTATAAAATTCTACAAAATCAAAACGCATCTCGCCTATACTCTCTCTCCGTATCATGATTACATACACTGCCATGATAATCTCATACGACAATCAAATTCGCTATTTATATTTTTTTTATATATTGCCTGTTTATTTCGTATCTCACGTGTCCTCAGTAATAACCACATAAGCACAACGATGGTATTCACGCACTTTTAGAAAAATTATTTTATTTTAATATAAAGTACATATCGATTTTTTTGGACATAAAAAAATTAAACCATTAACACTTATTATTACATAGTCCAGTTTAAAGTCCGTAGCAAAAATAGAATGATACGTACGTACTGCGTGTCCGTTTGATTTTTCGCTTTGACCTGCAATGTCAGTATCTCCAACGAAAATGAACTTTCTTGAGAAAACGCAGCATCTTTTTATTTTTTTCCACTCTCTATCTAATCCACACGAATTAACGACCCTAACTCTCGAGAAGGTTCACGTTCGGTAGTATAGTAACAGTACAAGAATTATCGGTCGCTCTGTACCACCGATTGATACACGAAGAGACCATAAGTAGCTATCTGTTAACACATGGCTAATAGCACGTGACAAATAGAGTGAACTGACGAACACGCCTATAACGTATTATTGCACATGCCTTTATTCCCAACTACGCAGTGCATAGTGTATCGACAGCAGCAGCAAGAAAATAAGCACCAATCTATGCAGCATGCAATAAAAATTAAGACACCGATTAGATTGTATTATCTAGTATAGAAAACGAAAAAATAAAAACATACGTATCGAGTAAAGTAAAACGTAATGTCGAGGAATAATTAAAAAAAAAAAAGAAGAAAGTCGCACCGAAATTCAAACTAGTATAAATGCATGTGTAATACGTGATTGGTATTCAGTTAATATATATTTGAAAAAGATATACATACACATACGTTAACCGATACGTGAGCGCACACGGTACGTTTAATTTCTACGCATTGTTGCATCTGTACGTACTACACTATTTGTTTGTCTTTTTTTTGTTTCTTCCTTTATTTTCAATTATCAACTCTCCCGCTCACTATTCCCTCTCGTCACACTTGTCTACATCAAATGCCAACCATCGTCCCCGTCCCTCCTTATCGACTTTTCCCACATCCGTCTCTTCCAACGGCGCACAAAACCCTGAACCCCATCATTGCCCAAGCAGCAATAGAACGAATGTAAAGTCGGGAGTGTCCGCCCTGTCTTCCACCAGTACGGCGTTTGGAACGGCGGCCAGCAACGCGCGTCTAGACCACGCAGGAAATGGACACATCGACGAGGCTCTACGGCAGCAGGCCCTTGCCGAGGAGGAAGCCGCCATGAATCAGTACAAGGTAACCGTTGATCGATATTAACTGGTATTCTTTATATTGGATTGTGCCAATTTAAATAATGGATTTTATTTATTTTTTTCCTGCTTCTCTACAGGCCAAGGTTCAGTCACCGTCCGGTGGACCCAGCACGAATCCATTCCTGAGCTCTCCGACCAACAATGCCAATCAGCCAATCGTGGATCTATTCAGTGCGGCACCTGCTAACGATACTCTGGTAGGTTGATGGGTTGTCTGTATTTTTTTTTGAGATTTTTTTAATTACGTAATTATTCAACAGCCTCAGAAGGCTTCGGACGATCTGCTGCAATTGGCCGGTAATCCGTTTGCTGATATGTTTGGTGCACCTCAGCCTGCACCAGCTCAACCTGCACCAGTTCAGAATAACATGTGGATGACCAACGGTAATGGTAATTGAGACGTTTTTTTCTTTAAGTTGTTACATTTTGATTTTTTGCCTCTTTACGTTGTCGCGTGCAAATTTTTTTTCCTTTGCTCTTTTCTTTTGTAGGTTTCGCCGCTGCGCCACCGGCAACTAATAACTTTGTTACAGATAACAACTTCTCGTCTGTATTTGGAAGTCAGGAGCAGCAATCGAGTAAGTGTTGACGAGTGAGGCTTTGTTTGGGTAACGGTTGGGGTTTTTTTTTTTGGTTTCTTAATAATTTACACCGAAGCACCACTTCGTTGTTCGTCGATACATTTACACTCTGGTTGATTTTTTAATATTACGTCACAGCTGATAAATTCGCGATCTTCTTGTACCTTTACTTACGCACTATACATACCACGTTCGAAATTCACTGCCTCTGCAATCAATCAAACTCCTCTGACGTTTGTGAAATTAATTTTTTTTTTAAGTGTCTCTGAAAATTCCCTAAAAAAAGTCATATAGAGAAAAATGTAACTTTTTGCGCAAGCAGCCGCCCCAGGAACGGCTGGATCCGTGCCGAATCCCTTCATGTCCGATTTCCCAGCTCCTGGTACCGGTCAGCCCATGAACGCAGCGGTCCTTGACCTTTTCGATCAGGGCGGAGCTACCACCGGGGGTAGCGAAGCTCATTCCCAGAGCGGAGACCTCTTCGGTGCCGGCGGTCAGGCAGATCTCTTTGGGGACGACTGTGCAATGCTCAAGGCCTCGGAGGGGAGCGACGGAGACGGTGCTCCTGGCGTTTCCGCTGGAGCGACGCCTTCCTCGACTCTTGCCTCTGGCAAGTCCACTGCCACGCCGCCTCCCAGACCACCGCCTCCCGCGACAGCCACCAACGGCACACCACGTGCAATGTCTCCTGCCGTCAGCGGAGCTTCACCTGGTAGGCCAGCAATGGCCACTTCCGGCGCGCCTAGTAAAAGCGCCTTCGATGATCTCAACGATAGTATTCGCATGGCACTGGGTGGGTCTCCCTCGCGTCCAGCACCTCTTCCTCAGCAACCTCCGCCGGCTCAGCAACCCATGCAGCAGCAGGGTTTTGCTATGTTCGATATAGGTACTGGCATGGGAGGTGCTGGACAGCCTATGATACCCGGAGGGCCAATGGCTGGCTACGCTCTTCCTTCCCAGACCCAAATTCCTACCGGATTCGGCTCCCCGGCTAAGCAGCCTGTGTCAGGTGACAACAAATGTCCAGTGTCGCGCTTGTTGCATGCTACCTACTTTTATTCAATTTATCTATCTCTCCCTCTCTCACTCTTACCGTCTCTCGCATTTTATTTACATTTCATCGTTTTTATTTTCACTCGTTCTATGTATCATATTCCGAGCCCAATTCACCGCGGCTAATTTATGAGAATCCAGCGACAGACCAGGCTCGCCAGGTTCTCTATATATATTTTCTGCCAGCTGCATCTCTCTCGGGTGCTCAAGCTGTAATTAGGGGGCTGTGTGTTGCTGTCGAATAAGTAAATTTTTCAATCCTTCATCGTAGATCCGTCTTCATTGCTAGGAATTGTATATAAAAATCATTTTAATGTTTTTCATCACGGTACAAGGAAGACCTCTGTACGCATGGCTTTGTATACCGTATTCTATATAACTCGAGTCTCACACGTGGCTTATCGTCTTATCACGTAATACGCTTTTGTGTAACATTATTAAAATTGCGCAAGGAAGATAATTTTACGTTACGTCATTTGTGTATATCTCGCGTTCATTAATTTCGGTAATATTATTTCACTTTGCTAAAATTATTCGGAAATTCCATGTAACGCGTCCTCCATGGCACGCGTACGAATCTTCACTTTCGTGATCTCAGGACTTTCTGAGCCCACGAAAGCGACTTTACACGCGTCATCGAAGACCTCCGTATACTTTCGTGTTCTTTTGGTACTTGGGGGTTTGCTTCTTGGGGCTTTGGCTGACGTAGCTGTTGCTTAGGTTTTGACGGTTTGGGCTCGGTGCTGATGCCTTCCACCACTGTGTCTGGAGCTAATAACGTTTCAGCAGCGGGTCAACCTGTGAACACGTCGACTTCCGGCAAGGTACTGACGGGCGACCTGGACAGCAGTCTCGCTAGCCTCGCGCAGAATCTCACTATCAATAAAAGTGCTCAGCAGCAGGTCAAGTAAGTTCAATCAAGAAATTATTCTGTTCGTATCACAGTGCGTTGCTACTTTATCTTGTGCCTATATTATGTCTTTTATTTTTAGGGGAATGCAATGGAACTCTCCTAAGAATGCTGCGAAAACGGGCGGGCCAGCTGGATGGACGCCACAACCAATGGCTGCTACCACGGGCGCTGGTTATCGTCCCATGGTAAGGGACGTTGGTTTAATTTTCTCCACTGTCACTTAATACGTAACACACTCGTTCACCAGCACGTTCCATTCGTTTGTTTATACGTTGTTAGCGAATGGCTTCCAATACGAGTATTGCCAATCGCTTTGGCACGTGTTACGGACTGCCAAAACTAGACGATAACAGTACTCATTTCGTGCAATCACGATAAGTTACGGGATAACAGAAAAGTTAACGAATTTTTCATTATCGATTTTTTTTTCACTTTGTTGACGTATTCTCTCTAGTGTCCTTTAATGTTTAGAATAGTTCTATGAGGTCTGTGTCTTCGTTAACGAAGTTTGCATCCTTTCACTAGAATACCCTTTTACTCGTATACGCCTGGTACGAACCTCTTAAAATATCTTCCTGTAGTATCGAGCAGACGGTAAGTAAAACATGTGTGCATCTTACGTGACAGATCGTAATTTTACTTTTTGTTTCACCTACGAATAGAGTATACGAGTTTTTTATCTTTCGCTAAATTATCTTTTGAGGTTGCCGTGTACGAATGTCTCGGTTGAATTTCGTCGACGGTAAAGAAGTCCAAGTCGGAGTGACGTAACAAAAATTTTGAAAATAGCAATCGCGTGAAAATTAGCAATTATTTTTTTTTTACCAATTTGGCATATTTAGTTGAGTGATGCATGCGTGGCATATGGCATGTTGCCGGCTGTTGCAGGGCCAAGGAATGACGCAACTTCCTCCATCCACCACTCTGGGATTCCCCTCTCAGCCTGCACAGTTGGTGAGTCCATTCGCACACGTGGTGAATTTCTAAAGGGACGCGAAACCATTTCCCTTATCTGTCGTCTCTTTAATCAGTGGCTAATTCATGGCTGATGTCGATAATACCTCACGTTTCACAATGTACGATAAAACTTTGTCTCTAATACCGATGGCACTAATTCGCCTTATCAATTGACGCGTCTAGTAATCGTACTTGGAAATAGTAAGAATACGTTGTTTCACGCTTTCGTTATTATTTCTTTTTCGATCCCATTTTCGATTCTTCAAGTAGAAACGTACGTGCACTCCGCATACGAATTTTTCATTATTTATTCGTATCGTTCATTTCTCTAGCTTTCGCATTTACTTTCTATAGCGCAGCGCTCACCGGTTTATGTAATTTTTAGTAGGCATATATCGTTACATTTATAAGCTCCGTTTACCCTCTCTGTGTAAATATAGAATTTATGATATTCGTAAAATTTCATAGACACGATAATAGCGTCTTGTCACTTTCTGGACTTTGTACGTGTTTTACTAGCGTTGCGATTTTACATATTATCTTCATTAGTATTATTATTAGTATTATTATTAGTACTACTACTCTGCATTAACTTGACGGATCGACCTGTATTAAGAAGGTACGTGTCTGTAGTCCCCGGTGAAACGGGAAGACACTTGTCAAAATAATTCTAGAAATCCATTACACACGAGTAACAGACTTTTAGCACGCCTATGCAAAGCTTCTTATATAGCAACTACCAAAACAGTATTTATCGCCAGTTACGAATACGTTGACGATTGATAAAAAAAATAAAAATTTGAAATTGTAAAAAAAAACAGAACTTAATCAACAGTAAACACCACAGTAATTACTGCTATAGATTTTCCTTAACGCGTTAACTGCCACGTCAGTCACCCTGAAATTTCCGTTCAGGCCGCTTCAGTCACCGGTGACTGACAGTGTACATACAACGTGTGCACTAAGCAAGCACGTGGGTCCTGACAGCGATTCCCCCATAAACGCACGTGGGTCCTGACAGCGATTCCCTCATAAACGCACGTGGCAGCTAACGCATTAATGCAGAGTCTGGCCGATTGGCCGCTGTATCGATTAACATGTAAAACATTAGTTCAGCTTATTGACAGGCACGGCTGGGATGACTTTTGTACATAAATCTGACAGTTTCCTGCTCTGGTGTCTGTAGGGTATGCAAGGTATGCCAATGGGCATGCAGGGCATGCAGGGCATGAGGCCGATGATGGGTGCAATGCCTGGTGCTCCTACCGCAGGTGCAGGAGGCATGATGGTTGCAGGAGGAGCTGCGCCCATTATAATGTCCGGTGCGAATCCCATGATGGGTGCTCCTTTGCAGCAGCAGCATCCTCAACCGACTGCACAGCCGCAGAGCAATGCAGTACAGCTCGACCCATTTGGTGCTCTGTGAAGGGACTAGGTATCTATCATTGCTGTGAACGCGCAATTGCACATGGCTCGACGACGATCTTCCAGACTGACTGTACATATATAAATTACATAAGTTTATATTAAGCGTCGGCAGTAGACTTTCTCGTTAATTAGATTCGCATTGGCGAAATGTCAGGTTTATGCGGTGGTCGGAATTAAAATAATAATACATGGGAGAGCAATCTGTATGTAATCTAACGACACACGCATTTTATCAAGCAAACAGCTATAACGTCACGCTCGTTCTAACAGACATTTTGCAATGCGCTTTTCGTATCCCTTTTTTTTTGGGGGGGGATCAACGAGATCGATGCCTGTAAATGGGAAAATTTTTTTGGTTTCAGGATTTCAATTGGAATTAATCGAAGACAGCGGAGGAGCATCGACCTTGTAAATACTGTGTAATATGCCTGAAGAAGTTTAATCCCGCTTACCTTAATCGACCCCGTGTCTTTCGTGACCTTAAAACAGCCTTAAATCCTATCCCAAGATACACTAGACTCCCTGACCTCATCAACGAAATCCCCCTTGACCTTAGCCATCGTCCCATTGTGAATACGGCCCAATGTCTTTAACATTATTTTCACCTTTCCCGGATCCGGTACTTTCGTTATATTCACTTACCGGCGATCGTCTTAGAGTTTTTGCGGAGTTGTGTATAAAATCAAATCGTATAAGGTGGCCCGTAGTGCTTACGCAGGATTTCTATGAAGACGTCAGCGTTCTTACGAGATAAGCCAAGGGACGCTCGAACGAAGACGCCACTGTCGTTTCGCATCGTTGAGACCTGCCGAAATATTAAAATTACACAATTTTTCGAAGGAGCTACGCGTCGGACGTCGTGGGATGCAAGAGACTCGTTGGTCCATTTATCTGAAAGTGTGATATATGCTTTTCGAAGATCTTGCGAACGAATATTTCGAAGGGTCAAGAGGAACGAGACGCGATTGACCTTTGACACTAGGAATCTATAATCGAGCGATCATGACGTTCACGGCGCAGCATCGCATGGTCCAGCATATTGTCGGTATTGTTGTATATTATTTTTAAATTCATTGCGGTAACTTCGTCTTGGCCTTTGGGCAAAGTAGCTGAGTTCTAACGAAATACCCTTTGTTAAAGTATTAAACGTTAAGGAGACACGCGCCCGTATACATATACATATATAATAATGATAAACGCATACATCTTCAACGAGAGAGACAGATACACGAGATTTGTATAAATATTATTATATGGATACGCATGTTGACGTGCGTATTTATATATACATATATATATATAGAGAGAGAGAGAGAGCATATATATATATATATGCTTGGAAGGGACAACGCAATTATTACACGAGACATCTAGAGCGATGAAATTTAATAGGCGATTCGAATTAATGTTCTTTCACTGTACTGTTCCGATATATCTTAATTAGATAGTTAATTATTCATTATGAAAACAAATTAAGAATTATGATACTCATACTACTATAAATGTAATGCGAATATACGATTCAGTACGATAACTATTGAGATAGCTCTATTACGATACTGTCGCAAGGTCTAATGCGAATTGCGAATAGTGCGCAGCCACGGCGAGGTATTTGCTATTTTTTTTTTTTTTTTTTTTTTTTTTAATTATTTCGTTGGATCTAATAAATCGCTCTTTTATACAGTGCCAATGTGGGAATCAAATTTGAAAGTCAGTCTTTTAGATTGTTCGGGCGCGCGATGTTAAATTTTCTTAATTCATTCTGTCTGTCATTAGGTTATCTGTTTTTAATTGCGCGAATCATTGGGTTATGATTGATATGAGAAAAATTTTCGTTGCCTGATAATGGCTGCGCGCTAGGAGCAACGAACGAGTGTTAATGAAATTTTGATGTGTATGTACAGGAGTAGTAGAGGGTTGAATGATAAGGAGGAATCGAAAGAGCGTGCAATGCTAGTCTGTTTAACTCTATATGAAAATGTTATCAGAGTGCAATTCAGGCGAGCAGTAGACCAAGTTTTTACTACGGATGATTCTTACGGTTTACGTAATAACGATTAATTATAGCTTTGCGAATATTAAATAGATGGAATTATGCAGAGCGAAAGGGGGTTTAGCGAGGGTTTCGAAAAATCAAAGACTCGTACCGGTTGATCGATTTATTTGGAAATATTGTCTTATAAGGTTCAACGTGATCTTCCTGTTATTTTTTTTAAAAAGTTTCGCTATTTTTGTTTTATTTTAGTCTATTCCTTATTGGACCCTCGATGACTGGTCGGTCCAGCTTTGTTGTCATTTTCCATCTTATGCCCTGTTCTTTATCAGCCATGTATTCGAAGAATCAGGCCTCTGCGTAACTTTGAAAACGTTGCGATTGTACGGGAGGATATTTTGAAAATTGACAAAATTTTTTTGGAAAATTTTAGTAATTTTCAGTACAATAATCTTTCAAGTATGTTCTCGGTAAGGGTCATCCGTTACACGTGAAGAATGATCGAAATCTCTGAAGGAGGAGAATGTATGAATTTTTCGTAGCCTGTCTAAGGTAGAATTCTTTTTCGTGTAAATGCTGTCCGATACGAAGCTTCTGAGTATAAAATCAGTATCGAATGTTCCCATCGATAATCGATTACACGCATCGTCCCGATGAGAAATTTAAGCCACTTGCACACTTTAGTTTACTTACTTTTGTATTATACGAATCTGGGGTTCCTTGCTGGGGACGTCGGAGGACGTTAGTCTGTAAAAGAGTAGCTGTAGTCGAGAGAGCCAGGTTAAAGACCGTTTAGCGAGGATCGAATGAAAATATAAGTATCAAAGACCCAGTAGGTTTGACATGGAGCTGGTGAATGGTGCATTTGCGTAGCTAACTGAAAAGTGTATTATAAATCATAGGTTAGCTTTAAGTAGCAAAAGGAGCAACGTGTATCTCTAAGCTATCGCTAAGAAATCGACATGGATGAGACTAAAAAGCGTCATCTGAAATTCTCATATCCGGTGAGAAAAAAGTGAGCGGCGTTTAGGGTGCGTTATCATTATTATTCTATCCTATTCGTATCTTCCGATAACGATCAAAATTTTCATCGACGCACTTATCATCTTATCATCGCACCAATATCAGGGAAGATTCGCTGAAAATTTTGATCCGACGTAGAATTCAAAAAGAAAATTTTGAGTTTGAAAAATCCCGAGGAGCGGTACCCGGCTGTATCATCTCTTTAAAAAAAAAGTCATTTGAGTTAGCGAAGAAAGAAAATGCAAGAGGATATTCCTGATTTCGTAATTGCGCAAAAGTAAATAAAATTGAAAAATTTCTATTTCCTTTGACCTCTCGCGATACACGATCATCATTGATTCGTAATAGAAGAAAAGAAAATATCTAAACCTACTGGTTATTAAGTGTAAACAGGACAATATTATGTGTATTATCAGTACTCTATTGCGAGCTATAAGAATTATAATCAGTACTTTCTGTAGGCTAATGAGATAAGTTACCTTTTAAGAAAAGCAACAACAAAAAAATGGCGAACTAAAAATTCTATTGGCTAGTTGTGTAACGACTGCCGGGTCAGATATATAATTCTACGGTAATTAATAATAGAAAGGTAATATTCGAAAGCAGGTCACTGATAAAGGTAACGAAGAACATTAATTATTGAGGATCATTGATAGAGTCAGAATTATTTGCAATCGATGGGATTAATACGCATGTGGGATAACGATAAGCAGGCACGACTAGCCATTATTACAGAGCTCTGCGAAAAGGCTTCACTGTTATTTAGTTTTAATATCATACACTGTCTATGCTTGTACATGTATATTATATGAGATACGAAATGGAACTAATATAAAGGACGAAAATGAATAGAGGGACAAGGGCGAATAAGATTAATGAAATTGAACGTTAAAAAATATGCATTGTCAAGTCCGAGCGTCGCGGTGACGCGTATTGTAGGCGTAGATAACACGCGGATTCAGGCTGCGCATACGTGCCTGCGCAGTAGACTCTCTCGATTTCTTTTCCTAGATAGGATTATCGTGTAGGTGGTACGATTATCTAACGATGTGCTTCACTTCAATTAGCTATTTTCCCGTGAACTAGAGAGAGAGAGAGAGAGAGAAATAAAGAGAGATAAAGAGATATATACATACATAGCGTGAGCGAAAGGGAACATTTGAGATATTAAGATTAATCTTCTTTCTCAGAATCGTGGGAGTCCTCGGTATCGCGATTTTGATACCTTTGCGAATTTGTACAAAGTAATAAAGAAAATGTACGAGGACGATGAAGTAAAATCCGTAGGAAGGAAAATTGTTTACCTTGGGAGTTTAATAAATGCATTGGGCTTATTGTTGGTGCCGAAGGCAGAGTCCAAATTAATGGCGGGAAATTTAAAAAGTCGCATCTCGTATTCGGTGTTACCTTGCTCGCCAATGTATTTCGTTAGTCGGATAGCGCGCGTTAAGTTTGACAGATTTTTTGATCGATCCAAAAATTCTTAAAGAAAAAAGAAAAATGCTAAGAATGAATTTTTGCGTGAGCACAAAATTTCGCGAAAAACCTCTCAACATTCCAAAGTCAATTTCGAGTGGTTTGAACGTTGTGTAATATTCGATAAGAGGAATTTATGTATATCTTGATGAAAATATCGAAGAATCAGATAGGCGTGTATGCTGTGTCTGAATGAAAAAAATGAAACCTGGAACGAATTACATCTAATCAAATGAAGAATTAAAAAAAAAAATTGCCATACGTATAAGTCTCTCGTTACGTTGCTCCCCGAGTGCAAAGGTCGAAGTGAGCTTTGGCGACGATTTTTGAAGTGATCGAAAGGCATACTTATGTATTTATATATACATCTATAACATACCTGTATTATGTTATATATGCATATATACGAAATAACTGATTATGATTATTTACTATTATTTTTTATTATATATATTATTAATATTATTATTACATTACGAATACGTTGTAATATTTACTGTGTAGCACATGAATGGCGTTTAATAGAGTATTTATTGAAATCATCCGTAGCTATTATCTTCACTGGTTCATTTACTTAATTTTTTTTTTATTTTAAGACACCACGTGCAACTTCCCGAAAGAGAAAAAAAATCCTATGGACACTCCTCGTTATCCAATGCCCTGACGAAACCTCCACTGGCGTACCGGTCAAAGGTCACGGAGAAGAGTTCAATCACGCTTCATAGAGAAGAAGCCACTTCGCGAAAGACTTTCTAAGACGAGCAGCCTGGGCTCCTGTCATTCGCATAAATCCAGTTACCCGCGGAGATCTATTCAGAAGATTTCAGTCAGGGTCAACCGGAAGTGACTCGCGCAGCTATGATAATGGACGATGAGTTTCTAACGCGGTTACCAAGTAAGGTTACCGACTGATCCGGATTTCACATATCGAGATTAGCGTAAATTAGAAACTTTCACCTTCGATATCGATGCACTGGAATCGTCCCGGCAGCCATTAGAAACCTTATGGGGCAGATGCAACCTTATTTCACACAAGACTCACTGGAAATGCTAGGTAATAAATTTCCAGTATTTTAGCAGATTGCGACTTGGGAAATTTTTCAAAAGGTCCTACGGGGATCCTTTACACACATATTTGCTGCCGTAATTTGACTTACCAATTCTCAGAGGTATACAGAGATACGTGTGTGCAGATGCTTCTGGCACGTAGAGCTGGGATAAATTGGAGTTGAGACCTTCACGCTAGAGTCTGTAAATAAGGGCATATAGCTGGACCATATAGTATATATGTATATGTATACGCAATAATATACTCAGTGTAGATGAACTCGAGGTTTATTAACAAATATTTGATCCGATGTTATCACGAAGGCAGGTCTTCAAGCGTGACATTATATTATCCCAGGGGTACCACTGTGCCATCATCCAACAGTGAAAGCATGACCCCCCAAGTGACCCCATATACCTAGACAATATTACTGCTCCGCCACCCTTTTGTGTACTGTTATTCGTGTAGTGCATACAGTGCGACGTTATCTTTCATCTATAGATAAAGAGACTCTGGACCACGGACCAAATTAAAAGTAGCATTGTGGACACATAAAATATTGCTAAGGTTGCGTACGTGGATCAAGAGATACAGGATATTAGGAATAAAGCGTGATACACGCGATACACGTTTGACCTTAACGCATTTGAATTACTCAGGAAGAAGATCCGCAGATTCGATAATATCATTCGGATATAAACTTCTTAATGCTTTCAAGCGACTTAACTATTTTAATATGCCAGCGTTATCTAAGCTTGATAAGATCCTTGGGCGAATTACGACAGTCTTCTCTGTGTCTATTCAGCCATAATTTCCTGGCCATAGAAACGCGGCATATTCATCTCGCAGGCTCGTAAAGCGTCTCGTACCTATAAACTTAAATGTTCACGTCGAAGAAACGTAATTTCGAGGTTCAGGCCTTTTATTATCATCCCAGGGAGCACGTAAAAGGATCCAGGAGAATTGTCTTCCTTCCGTCACCAATAGGAATCCTTTATCGCTCGTCTTATTTCCGTCATGCCGTGAGATTCTCTTGGAAATTTATAGGTTATGAGTTTCTCCTTGCTCTGGTATAACGGGTGTCTCACTTTTTTTTTTTTCTTTATTCACGGTCCGATTCTACAGGGTGGTTGCGTATTGGCTAGGATCACGGGCAATTCTTCTTATTGTCGGTAGATGCACGAAGAAAGTAATGGCTCGATTACGCGTGATTCTTCGCGATACTCACAGAGCCATGGGAGTCTGTCCTATTTAATTGCTTTACTGCTTTCTTTCGTGTGAGAGACGCCTTATGCTGGCTGCCAGCTACTTTTCAGCTACTTTTGCTCGTGTAGCATTGTCTTGCGCGAACCTTACGAATATTAAAATGCCGGAAGGATGTGCTCTTGTGATCTCAGGTCTCATAGTCCCCGTAGTCTCATGTCAGTGTTACGTGATTACCGACTGAGCTAACAGCTACTTCATTGTCTCGTATGGTAATTAGTTAAGCTGAAAAATTCTTAAGTCATCATTGGATTTCAGTGTGTATTTTCCTTGAAAAAATTTTTTTAGTCCTTGGATATTTTTTTTTGGGACAGAAAGGAAGGGGCAGGGGTAGTACAGTATAATTTTTTATTTCTCTGCGTATTCACTTTCTCTGGTAGCAACGCTCGTTATTCCCCTTGGATGGTCACGTACAATCTGTTTAACGAAGCTGGTTATCCTGTTAAATCGGATCGATGTAATCACAGTTAATTTTAATGTTTACGTGCTTCATCTTTTATTTTATTTTTTATTTTTTAATATACTCATTTATTCTTCGTGGTATTTATTTTTCGTATAGTACTCACGGACGTGGATTTTAACGATTAATCCTGCGATGCTTCGAGGTCCGAAGAATTTCACTTAAAAATGGAAAGTACAGATTGATTACCCGATGCCATGATTTTTCCTGTTTTTATCCGCTTTTACGTTATTTAATGTTAGAACGTTTAGTAGGTGGGAGAGGAAGATACAAGTGAGAGTTGTATCTCTTCGCCACGGTGTGTCTTCCTGCACTCAGACACGTCGTTGTGTCTGCACGTGCACGGTCGAGGACTCCAAGATCTGCTACACGGTTATTCAGCGTCGGGCGCATCCAAGGGGAAATTTCTTACTTTCGTTCGGGTCGCGTCTGACCTATGACCTGTAATCTTCACGTGCGATTCTTGGTACGCGGGCGAGTGCGCTTTTCCGCATTTGAAAGTATGAGATTTTCGAAAATAAAAATCAGTCTAATACATATGGATCGACGAAGGAGTAAGGATTTTGGATTTTTGTCTATTATTATTTTAAATAACAATAATAATCCATAGTGAAATTTACCTAAGCATACGTGTAGCTAATACAATTTTCGATGGGTACGTTTTCAATATGTATCTGATCGAATGCTAAATCGTAAAGATCGTAAATTATTAATTGAGAATCGAAATCGTGAGAAAGGAAATTAGGGATCTAATTCCTACAAAGGAGAGCATAGCCACAGTGACCTGGAGCAAAGATGAAATTAACCTTATCCTAGTACTATAGTAAAGCAGTAACAAGGATTCACAATTTCGAATCGTTAGCCTCCCAAGGAATATTAGACTCTCCGGTAATTAATGTTCGTTTGTTACGCAAGGAGAGAGCCTTTCTTTCGAGATTTTTAATTAGCACCTAATTGAGTAACGTTTCGTAATAACATTCAAAAAGAGCCGCCAGTTACGTACTCCTACACAGTCCCTTCCGTACGTACAATCGTATGTAGTTACACGTGAACAGTCAGCATCAATTAAATCTCTCGATGCCGTCATGTAAACTCAGACGTAAATAGATTTTGAATTTCCATAATGGACCTTTTTTTTTCAAATTGGACCCTTTTTTTCAAATTGGACAAATGAGAATCCATTGTTAAGATTGAAAATTATCATACCTTGATAAGGACTCCGACAATTTTTCTTAACGAGACATTTTACAATTTACAGAAAATGGCTAAAGTCACGTCTCTGACATTTTCAAGAATTCATCCTTAGCACGTTGGTGACATTTACTCCCGTGACTTTACCCTCCCAGAACGGGATATTTTAAGATTCAAATTCAGTCGCATCCCTATGGACCATCCTGTACCGAAATTTCTTAATTCGGACGCTGGCTTGAGGATTCGTCGAAAGAAGCAAGGCCACGCGTTCACCTTAATGCAGTCATTACTCGTTGCTCCACCAAGAAGTTTCTTCACTGTTCAAATGTATAACTGACGCCATTTTTTTTTTATTGACAACAAGTGGGAGACGCGTGTATGTAATCTTTGTTTCTTGTATGCACGTATGTACATACATATGTATCGTGCATGTTGTAGATGCGTAACGAAAGGAGGATCATTGCGCTTCCGTTTGTATGTTAATATTGCGGCTAGTTGCGCAACAGCTGTTTCATTGAACCATAAAATTCAGTGAAAGGGTACAAGAGGAGAAGGAAGAGACTGACAATGCCGGATACGAAGTGAATCAAGCTATCGAACAGTTGCTATTTCTTTGTCAGTTAATTCGAGGTTATCGCTATTATTTTTCTAGCAGGATACGATTTTTGGCTGCTGATTATATTCGCGTGTGTGAACTGTATCTATAGGTTACGTGCGTAGCGTATAAATCAATCCGCGTTTCGCACGTAACAAAGGTAGATGCTTCGTGTTCGAGATTCTTCCTTCTGGTGAATTTATATTCGCGGACGCATTTTAATGAGTGAAAGATACGTGAAATTTCGTAATTCTAAGAGAATCGACTTTGCTGCTATTCTACTATGACGCTTCGCTCTGGAATGGCTTTCGGAATTAAACCGGATGTGACGTCCTCCTGGGATTCGGAAACAGATCGGAATTACGTACGTGATAATTTGCTATCTTTCTTGATGACATCTGAAATTGGAATCAACTTAGGAAAATTAAACTTCGGGCGGGTTAATTATTATTCAAATATTTTTTTGCCCAATGTCGAACCCTGTGCTATGGGTTTTATTTGAAATTTTCAAAAGGCGCATCCGGGCCTGAGTTATATTACTGTAATTATAGAAACAAGAAGCGTACTGTGGAATAGTATAATGGCACAAGACGTAACGAATTGATGCGGATGCTGTTACTGCAAGATCGGCCTGACTGAGGAGAAAAACCACAAGGCATAAATTTGTAATGTTTACACATAATTGAGAATAATTGTGAAGGAGGTAAGATTGTTTAATAAAATTAACGAAGATTAGACATGAGATATTAAATGGATTTAGACATATTTTTATCCTTCGCTTTGATAACTCTTATCTCCAGTGATCGGACGTCCTTTTATTATCTGGTATGGTCCGTTTCGGACAAGGGCGTACGGTAATGCAAGACCGGCGGCGAGAGGGTTAAATATGTATTACGTCTGTTACCGACCGATGGTAATGCAGTTTCGAGAGACGCGGAAGGTTTAGATTTTTACACGTGTAAGTTTGCACTTCGAAATTGTCGGAATTTATGAATCTCGGAAATTATACGGAACAAACGTAATGGCAAGAGTATCTTAATTATATTCTCACGCTTTTATCTTATTTCGAAGACGAAAGTTAATTACGCGTTTGCTATACGATCCGACAGGATCAGTTAATTAATCTTGGACCCTACGGACTGTATAATCGTTTCTTGGAATGCTCTCACGTCTTATAAATATCAAAACCAGAAATAGAGAGTCGTTTGAATCAATTGTAATGAAATTTTGAAATAGCGTCGCGACGCTCATATAATTTTGGCGCAATCGACGTCACAGCTGTTATTTAATTTCGTGAAAAATCTCTCATCTTTCACGAGCTCGTATTTGATAATACCGTAATTTGTGGTAAATTTGTAATCCTATGGTTACGTCACTCGAAGACTCTCACATCATTACAAATATATATATATATATATGCGTGGGAGGAATGTGGATAATGGAAACTTGGAAACTTCTACTTCAATATGATATAGTCTATTCGGTACTTGATATATTATTGCAGTGGTCTAATACCAAAGCAATTGGTAGTTGGTACGGCTTTCAGAATCAACGTGTAATTTCCGAATCAAGGACCACAACTAGGCCGAAGTGTGCCATTGTACTAAGAGAAGTAAAGTGTTTAATCAATTAGACAATTGTTACCTGGAATTATTACCTGGAATAATGGAATCTCCATTAATTATTATATTCCAAATATAGAATTCGAGAATTGGATTCCTGCGTGAAAAAAAAAAAAAAAAAATTATTTCAGCTGAAGGAAAAAATTTTTTTTCCAACGATTTATATAATAAAAAATTTATCAAGTCTCATCAGGACAAAAGATATATATAAATCCTTAAGAATCTCTTACTTCTTTATCCTCTTGAAGATTTTCCCAGAGACTTTCTTGACTGATCTTAAATAACAGTGAGTAAAGCTGCTTGGCTTTTCTTGACTGAACGACGCGAAGTCTTCCGTGACAGCAGCCAAATATCTATCGGTCCGTGTGCTTGGGTAGAAATTTTTTATAATTTTTCTTCCACTTTCTCCCAGCGCAACGAGGAAGAGCATCGGGAATATTTTCCAGACTCAGCAGACAATACGGCCGGGTGATACAACAGGAAAGAAAGACGAAGGCGAATCGCATATTTGAGAGTTCGGTTAATAAGATTAGAAGGAGGAAGGAAGCTCGCAGCAGGGATTCGGGCGTGTCAGAGTGTCAGAGGTGAAAGCATCGGGAACCGCAAGAACCGCAACTCCCTTGGCAACAACGTGTCGTCATCGTGCGCGGCTCTCGCTAAATAATAAATCTAGAAATAGAGTCTTCTTCTTAACTTCGCAAGTAGCGCTACTGGTGCGACACACCCGGGAAACCGAGGAACTTCTTTGCTTTAAAACTTCTCTCTCTCTCTCTCTCTCTCTCTCTCTCTCTCTTTCTCTCTCGGACCATATTTCGCCAGCCACTCTTCCCGATCCAAGTCTCTTTATTTTTGTTCTGGTCCTGCCCTCCCTCCCCTCTCCTCCTCTTCTTCTTCCTCCTACAACCCATCCAAGACTTTGAACAGCTTTCGATGTTTGACTTTTAGCGAATTAAGGGAAACGCATTCTTCAGTTTGTCGAGTAAGTCACGAACTGTTCGGACTTTAGTCTAGTGCTTTTAAAAAGTTAAGTCGCCCGTTAACTTTTATTTATTAACTTTATTGCTACGTTATATCGTGTTCGGTAGAATTAGACGATTTTTATCTTTAGTTTGTATCTTCCCGATATCGAAGGATGATGTCAACATCTTGTAGTTTAATCGTAAAAATTTTGTAATATCGTTAATATCTTTCATAACCGACAATGGGTCGCGTCTCTTCTAAGATTCATCCATCTAGTGTCTATTCTGTCTACGAGGTTGGCAACTACCTTGTGTCTTATTCATGTAAAAGGAAGAATAGCTCAGGAGGAGAGTCGAAGGGTCAAGGGGGGGTTGGTAGAGGAAAATCCAAGGTATACGAGGGTATATCCCCATCTTTCATACACTGGACAGGAGGGATCTGGGGTTGAGCTAGGTTGGCACCCCTTACTCTCCTCCTTTCACTGAGAAGGATCATTGAAAAGGAAAAGTAAAAAAAATTGTTTCTCATTTATATGTCTTGAGCAGTTTCAAAATTCCTGATGGAAGGCTTAATTTTCTCAAATTCAATATTCTAAAAAAAAAGTGTCATTTGCATCTTAACCAAATCGTTTTTCAATTGCATTTTATAAATCAATGTTTTCCACCCAGGTATTATATTTTAAGTATTTTTTCCTCATATTTGCGAAAGCACAGCCGACGAGTGAAACTGGTGATCGAAATAAATTTTTTTTTTTTCCTAAAGACGTCAAACATGGTTCTGAAATTTCTAAGCAAACATCATAAGACGTTAAATACGATCGTTTCGCAACTGTTCGGTAGGCGCATTGTGTCTAGCAAGAAGAAGTAAAGTTTCAAACGAGATCGTTATCGGCTCGGGTCTTCTTCTGAAAAATTTCGTGTCGTTCTTGACCCAAATGCGAGTGGCAGTTCTTCTGTACGTATAATATAATAAAACGATAGGAATCTTTTCACAAGGAGTTTGCGCCGAGCGGCGGCGTCGCATCGTGATCGCAGAATCGCAGCCAGAGAGAATTTACCTCGTGGGGGGGTAAAGTTGAAAAAAGGGGAAACTAGGAAAGACATCGCCAGGGAATTGATGAGACTGCGATGAACTTTGATGCCAATCAGGGACGTGGATAATCATTTGTAATATCATTGTGGAAGATTCAATGGCGGCCAAGGGACTTGGCGGCGTTGGCTGCGCAATGCATGCTGGGACCAGGAACGTTTTGTCGCTATGAGAAATCCCTTCACGGATCCTGATCGTAAGAGCCAGCAGATGGAAATCCTAATAAGAAACAAAAAGAACTGCTACCCGAGTCGAAGCATAATCGATACCTGTCATTCCTGTGACATTTGCCGCTAACGTCACGACGTTCGATCGGTCGCACAAGTTAGTTGGGATTTAACGGAATTGCTCCTCGGCCGATGAACCGAGACGTTGAGGAAGTTTAAGGAACATTTTGAAGAGCCTTTGGGAATCCCTCGTGGCTCAAACCTCGAAAAGCTTAATCGACCTTACGGATCGATTAAAGTTAAGCTTGATAGTGCGGAGCTCAAGGTCTTCTCTGCTGGGCTTCCTAATTCGAGCATCAAAAGTTCAAAATTTGGTATCCAGGGAGAATGGCGTGACAAATTTTTTAATTGAAATTAGATATCGATCCGACTTTTGGCTAACAAACGCTCCAACCGTTCGTTCATTTGGAATCTCTGATTCCTAGGACTGACTTTGCTAATACACAATTTTTTTTTAATTTGTTGTCCTGTGACGATTCGGATATTTAAATGTTGTTCACGAATGACATAGCGCAAAATACATATTTTTAAGTATTTACTTTTATATCAAAAGTGACAGCTATAATAGTCTCAAAATGTACAGACGTTACAAAATTTGACAGTCGAACCACGTGTACGTATAAATATTTTAGAATTGTATTAATTAAATCGTCGATCGATCATCGTCAGGAATCCATCGAATGCCTTGAAGTTTGTCAGTAAGTTGAAAGAGGGTGATTCACTTCAGAGAGTCCGAACGTTTTCTAGCTTAACCTGAAAGCTTTGATTCTCTTGAAAAATACGTGACGAAGAAGCGTTCACAGAAACTTTGACACGCGTTGAACTCTACGTGCATTTCGTTGGACAAGATTAAAAAGTGGCTGCTTCTCTCCTATTTACAATAAGCGCCTCGAGGATGTTGAACGCGATTATTTGGTCAGGAGGATCAAGACCCAGTTTCACGTGAAATCAGGATTATTACTGGGCTTGATACTTTATGATCTTTTCCATCGTCTTATGAATTTTCTTAACACGTCTTTCGCTACCTTCTTCTCCTTCTCGATTTCCTCTGGCGCCCAGCCATTTTTATGTACTTGAGCTTCTCGCACTCGGTCATCTTGTGCCATCGACATCCGGCTATTCTGGCGACCTTCGTCACTGGTTTTCCTGGCATGCAGCGCAGCACCTTCAGGTAGAACAGTATGAATCCATTGATAAAGCGTGATTTAGATCTGCACTTCCGTCCGCTCCGACCTCTCTTCATTTTGAGTTTAGATTTTTTTTTTTGGAAAATATCACGTATCACAGTTCACTAGGAATTTTTCCGTCGAGGTATAAGCGTCTCTTTTTTTTACATTTTCATCTAACGAAACCTCGAATTTCTTGACTCCTCGTCAATCGTATTCAATCGAGCATCAAACAGCCGGGAGTCGTTAACGGTTTCTATAGATACCCGCCTGCGTCTGTCCTCGTGTCAAAGTGTCCTGTCCCTTCGTGTAAATTCGCCTTTACAATTTTGATATTACGTCACGTACCAAATGAAGGTCATTTTCATTTTCATATCTTTCGAGAAATAACCACTCCTTCGTATATGGGTATCCGTGGTCAGAGGTATCCTTTAAAGATTTTCGTACTTTCACGTTTTACAATAGTTGCGAATTTTCGATGGTAAATCGTTGCGACATCTTATGTATCTTAACCGCGAAAGTCGTTAATGACGAGTTTCGTACGATCCAGTTTATCTGCTGGAGTTTTGGTCTGGTCTCAGTGGGTCAAGTACGTTCTCCGAGTATGCATCGGCAAAAAGCAGTGAGACGATTTCTTCGTTTGTGTGAGATTAAGCCAGGAGGGAAGATCGCGAAAGACGCGATGGCGTCGCTACGTCTACTGGAATTTACTGGAACCAACTGGAACAAAATGAACCTTTTCGAATTATACAGACAACTGACAGGAATGAAGATACGAACGAGGGCAATTCGTTATAGCCTTTTTGCAGGTTGCGGTGACCGTGTGTGCGAAATTGACAGAATCTGCTGCGGAAATAGAGATGTCCCGTAAAAACTTTATGGACGTCGATTCCGAACTAGACGTGAGTTTTTCACGAGCGTTTTATTTTTTAATTTTTTTTTGTATTATTTCAATATCAGTCAATAAATTTCAACTGGCTGTTCTATAGTGCACTCGTGTGTCGTCCATTTGCAAATGACATAAATTTCTTGAAAATTCGCTCGCGAGGTGAAATCCTGCTTGAAACAGCGAATCAGAGGAGATTGAGCCTAATGAAGTTGCTTCATAGATTTTGCGGGCTTCAGGCTCCTATATTTCGAGCGTTAATGCGTTTTGCCGCGACTTGGCGTCTCAAGTCGTGACGACGACTACGGAATCGAGACTTCATCACGCGCGAATTACGACCGTTTAGGCGCCACTGGTAGTCATTCGTCGCGAGGGGTGGACCGGGTTTCTTGCCATGATGAAAACTTTAATTGCTCCTTGTCGTTCAGTCATTGCCCTCCGGAGGAATTCCGGGCGAACCCGATTTCAGTCGAGCTCAACGAAAATACAGAAATCGAGATCTCTGTGGCAGCATTGGGGATCTGCCTGCGGACGGTGGAAAAAAATTATATAACTATTACAAAGTTATCACTCGAATCATCGAAGGGTTATTGTATACGGTATCGTATAGTCAGTTATTTGCTAGTCCGACTGTTTGAATAGCAGATAGACATGTGTAAGCCGCATATGTGGATATGTGCCTCAACTGGAACCAATCGTTCATTGTTCGCATGTAAATGTATTCCAGTAAATCCGGTTACTAAACTCCACTTTACCATTTACACGGAGTCAAGATTTCAGCTCTGGTGTCCGTGCGAGACTGTTGAGCCTGCAGCAGCAACGCAAGCAGCAGTAAGGACGATCTCCTCTGGGCAGAGCCGAAATAGCCAAGAGGCGAAATAAACTCGGTGATGTTACGTTTTGCATAAATTTCATGGCTCCAGAAACCTGTGATATAATGGGCCGCGGACGCGTCCAGACGCCGCGAAATTCATCCCGCTTGTACGAAATAGAGATACCAAAACTTTGCTTTACGCTTGAGGTTGCCTCGTTCTCTTTAATACTGCGCGATTGACTTTTGCATCTCTGGAGATTTTACGTCGGACTTTCGCGTTGTTTTCTTTCGCTTCGTTTAGCGACCCTTGCGGCAAACTTTCGAACTACGACCAGGGGTTCGTTTATCATAATAATGGTAAGTGCATCCGACGATCGAGGCGCCACCTTGCCTACATACTCGGTAGCTCTTCGGAAGAATTAAAAATGGCTTCCCTATGGTTGATTCTTTAAATCTTATTTACATCGGTCCGCGTCTTTAAGTATCGTTGAAATGTTTTTCGTGCTTGGTGGATTTTCCTGTGGGACGATGCTGGGCGCTATGGACGATTTCGTATGTAAGATACGTCGGCAAGGACTTAAAGGAATTACCTGGATAGTGGAAATGGCGCAATACGTTACAGGTAACGTTATCCCGGTAACGTCATTTTTTACTTTTCTATTTTTCTTAAGAATTCGAAAAAGTCCAGTAGCGACCTACTGGCTGGTTTTGCTGCCGGCATCATTCGGTGTCTCGGGTTCTCAAATACGAAGTTTCCCACTTGGGAAAACTCAACTAGTCTCCGACTGCAACGTCCGTCCATGAAGGCGCACTTTAATCGAGCAACGACAGTCGCTAAAGAAACTTGTGAAATTGACGGCGAAAATAGATCTCCCGAAAACGTCACGACATTATTTTACGGCAGCACTCGTGAAAAACTACCATTGTGTTTTACATATGGACATCACGACGTTGAAACCTTTTCTTCCTTCCGGTTAGGCGAGTTTCGCGTGTCGCTCGCGAATAACACATATTTCAGGGACTTTTATGAAAACAGGCTGTGGCTACGTTACAGCGGCCATAGTGGCTCGAAAGTAATGTCTCTTAATTTATTTAGGAAAATTCGTGAGAGAACAAAATATTTCACCGTATAATATTACCTCGGATAAGTATGAGCGTCCTTGCTCATTTTTTAAACGGAATCCTTACTATTAATTCTTACCAACTGGCATCGTCAGTTTTACTTAGGACAGTTGACATACTTGCGGTTCCAGGATTCGCCATGTTTTCAAGTGGCACAGTTGGCTCGGATCAAATCCGCCTTAGTTTTTCTTGAAGAGTCAGCAATGGCATCTTAAGAGGCTGAAATGCCACACGACGTTGTGAAAATAGTTCACTGTCGCGCGATGGTCAGTTATTTTTTTTTTTTTCAAGGATCCCAGAATCTCTCCAGTCTCTCTGTCGTCCTTTATTGTACGGTAGATTCTGAAGACTCATCACAGATAATTTCTCTGGATAATGAGCTTAAATTGCTGAACATCGCATTGTAAATCGTCCCGACAAATTCCATGATATTAAGAGTCCCTTTATTATTGTCATACGAGAAAGTACAATTTGTTTTTTTTTTTCCAGTTATATGAAAGATATTAAATTCCTCTTACAATGGATCCAGTAGTTGACTTTATCACCGAATCCAATTCCACGTAGACACAATGAGCGAAATTTCGAGTGTTCCTAAAGCAGGGAACATGGAACGTAAACGCGACGGTATTACGTGGATAAAATTTTAGGTTAGGTTACTATTCCGCAACGAAGAAACCACCTGAAATGGCACGGTATACGTACGTATATAACTTGTGGTTTATTGCTGTGCTGGACTAGGAGGAATCCAAGTTCATGCTTGGAATTTCGAGTATCCGTGATCTGGCAAGTTGTTTTCTAGTTTGAAATCCCTTTGGGGTCTGAGATCAATTATCATCTCGAAACTGTTGAAAAGATATTTTTAGTGAAAACTTTCATAAAGTCCTCGAAAAGCTGTGTTTGATTATTTGCAGCTGAAAAGTACTGTTTAAAAAATTTCGCATCGATTCGCACTGAGAATAATAATAATAAAAAATTTGCATAAAATGGAACGGGTAACGTTACTATAGGGGATGATATTATTATTCTGTATATAACCTTATCAGACAGAGATGCATCTCATAATGGTCCAGACACAAAGAGCCAGGCAGTAATGCAAATGGAACCTGTGTTTAGTATTCGCGTTGGAATTGCAACGGAAAGTCCTTCCTTTGTGTTTCTCGGCGATACAAGATAAATGAATCTCCTGTACGAGCCACGAGTTACAATCTTTTATCAAGGAATTAGCTAAAATTATTAGACAATACCGATCCCACTTTTTCACTGTCGCTCTTCTATCGCTTCGATCTTTTCGCTTTGCGATTCCACGCGGAGCACAGGAGTCAACAAAAGTGGCAACGTGAACGTAAATTTTCAGACCCCACAATTTGTACTTGTCATGTACACGTGTTCTTGGGGGAACATAAATGAAAATTAAGATACGACTAAATATCGATTTCTTAAAGATAAAGCATTTTACCTCCTCGAAGGAATTCATTGATTTTGATCTGAAAATTCGTCAGCAGGATCAGGAGCATCGTTGGAGAAGAATAAAGAAGAGGTACGTGTAAAGGCGAATTTTTTCGTCCGAGCGACGCTACCGCGTTTCTGGTTCCTGGGACGCATCTCGTTCCCTGAAAACTCACAATGAGATTACTCCGTGGAATTGTAATTGGAAGGAAGAGGCTGAGACTTCAGATCAAAGGACGAAAACTCTTTTGTAAAATACAGTGCAGGATGAACTTGGATATCTATAGGTACTTGTTATCTTTTTTCTGTTTTTTAATTTTATTATCATTTGCCACCTTACTTTCACTCCACCTACCCTTACAGGAATCTTGGGGATGCCTCTGCGAGAGGCAAAACTCTCGCTGACGATCTCTGCTGATGGATTCTACGTCGAGTCTCTCACTGAGAGATTCTGAATGCCGCGCAGTAAACCAAGAAAACCCATAACGATAAATGTCCTTCCTACTTCGCACCGGAATGACCCCACCTTTTTCTTTGAATTATTCTCTCTTTTTTTTTCCCTTCCTTTTCCTCACGGTGAACTTTCAGAAAACCGGCATCGTTATTCTCACTGCTAATGAGCTCCTTGTTATTCGCGGTGTACCAACCTCATCAGTAGATTTTCTTTCTGGCCTCCGCGACGCCACTTTGGAAAACGAGTTTGGCACCCAGTCGCTCAACCTCTTTATTTCGCATTCTTGTTTTTCAGACATTTTCCTCGGTTCTCTCCTACCCGTAAGATCCTACTGAGAGGAACTTTACTGGAAAATAATATACAACCCGATCGTTCAGATGTACCAACCTACATGGATGAATAGATTCTATAAGATTGTGCGCTATTGAAATTTCTTTACTTTCACAGATCCAGCCTCCCGGACAATGCGAATCGGATTCACGCATCTCACTGCAACAGATAAATTCTTTCGAATTGTTCACCCAATAAGTAATCTTTCAGTAGTAAATATACATTTTGCCATTTATCCGTGTAATCGGAATCAATAGCAAAATTTTTATATAAATATTATCTATACGATTTTTCTTAAGGCTAAATACAGATCGGAAACGTTTGTAGTCCAGGGCCGGTTCGAAAGCATTGTTACGTCATAAGGGTAAAATTGAAAACCGGATGACAGTTAAGGTTGACGTTTGAGCAATTCCAGATTCGAACCGGTGACCCACGTGCTAGCGTAATGCACCGTAATGAGTTCTGACTGACTGACAATGAGTGACATTGCACACGCGCCAACATTTGTCACCGCATTCTTATTCGTAAGTAACCAGAGTACTTTGCTTATAATCCGCTGCCTTTGATCCTTACTGGATTGGCAGCATCCCGTCAAGGCCATATTTAATGGACCGACCGAGTACCCAACTTCGATGCGTTATACCGGGATGTATCGCAAGATCACTTAACGCCTTCTTAATGGAGGAACTTTTGTGGCTTTGATCGCTATTTCTATAAGGGTGAAGGTCGTCGTGTATTTTTAGGAAATAAAATTTTTTGCTCCCCTCCTTTTCTCATTGAGTAATGGCGAATTTTTGTATTCATGATTTAATTACGGTTTCGTCCAATCAAGTCTTTTTGTTTCAATTGACACTCTAATTTGATTCTGCCTCCTCTCTGACGATGATTGGGTAATGATATATCATTTTGAGTACCCAGAAGTATCTTTATTGATATAACGAATAATAAAAAAATTTTATTATACGCTGACCTAATAATTAGTTTCAATTTTAATGAACGCGAATTATCGACATGGTATATTTTTTCACAAATCCGTATTTCTCTGAATTATTGAACATGAATATTGTTGATTGACAAATGTAACAGTCAATTTTTCATAAACTTCAAACATCCCTGTGGAATGTACGGGATGAAGGAGAGTAGGTAAATATTTATTTACAGTGAAATAAAAAAAGTAATTTCGAATGTTACTTTGAAGATTAAAATCAATATCCATTAACGAGAACCAGGGACGTAGCAATCAGACTTATTGCCAGTCACATTATAAGTATACTAATTTCATAATTAAATCTGAGAAAGTAGACACAGGATAAAACTCGGAGTTATTTCTTTTGAAAATTTTCAGACTAAAGCATCTCGATTTTAATTTTCAAATTTATCAATCGGAACCTCCTACGGCGATTTCATTCCTACAGACTTTTCTCTATAGGAAAACTTTACTTCTCAGCCGCGAGGATCGATCGCCGAACTTTCTTCGAGTCTAGTATTATTTTGTCACTAGAACGAATGCCCCTTAAATTCCATTCTAGGATTCACTCGAATTTCTTCACTCTGAATTTACGATCCTCGACAATTTCACTAGCGGCGAATCGTGACGTTATTCAATTTGTCTAAGAACTTTTGAATAAGCCATTTTCGAGTAACATCGGTATTGGTGAAGTAACGTGTACAGTCTGTGAATCGGTTCAAGAGTCTCTGCGAGTACTGCCAGTCTCGTATTTATGTATGTCGCATGTAAACTGCTATCTACATGTAAGAACGTATGTGAGCCATGCACGAAATCACTTTTCCCAGTAAAGAAGTTCGAGGCGAGTTGATAAATGTGCTAAAACGTCGATCGTCCCAAAGATCGACAATAAAATTTTCATAGAAACGTCAAGAAGAGTCGATAGTTTCCAATGGTAAATGGAGATGAAAGTGAGCCGAAGATGAGAATAAAGTCGGCTAGACACGACTGCTAGTAAAAGGATGTTCCGACTGCTCGTCCCCCCTCGCTCTCCCTACTTCTCCCCCTCAAATTGAACATTCTAGTCGTCGGTTAATTCGAGCGTGGGACAGACACGACGTTACATACCAGATATACCAGAGGAACGATTAAAAGTAATATTTGCAAAAAATTCCACTTAGAGTCACTTTGCCCAATTTATCCTCATACGAACGAGCATTATTCACCAAAGAAAATGCATCGTACTGGGATGGAAAATCGAAAAACGACAGTAGAGAAATTTGATAACGATCTACGTAAATATTTATCATTTTCCTAACACAGAAATGAATCTTATCACAACGCAAGATACAGAGAAAAGAGTTTCAGCTGGATTTGACTATTTTTTGTACATTGTTTTTTTTTTTTATTTTATCGGTATAACGCCGCCGCGTAGTCGCAGGGTGGTGAATGTGGGGGTTGACGTGGGGTAGGTGTGCTGTGCGCCAATCCGAACGGGGAGCAACAGAATCGGTGGTAGCAAAGTGGGGTCGACGGTTGTTGGCTGGTGGTTCGTCGAGAACTGAGGATCGGGAGGACCAGGAGGACCAGGAGGTTCGGTAGGAGAGAGGGGCGGCGGGGAGGGGAGAGGCTCCTTCGCGGCATGAGGTTTGCACGCTGCTCCGACGACTCGTCAGTATCGTGTCGCGACTCCTTCACGTCGTGTCCTGCACCCTCTTGCCGTTTGCTGATGTTGCACGCGGCACCTCGCGAATTATTCGCTACTCGTTCGGTCATTGGCTAAGTGTAGGCAGATAGCAGAAGAATCTGATACGCTTATTAACAGTGTTGTTGTGTATGCTGGACAGGGAAAGGAATCTGTGGAAAAGTGAGAGAGCCTCGCTTCGTTCAGGCGGTACGTAGTCTTGGTTTTTTTTTTTTTTTCTTTTAGCTATAGTCTCTTCGTTATTTAGTCTATTCCAAAAGGGATTTGTCTGGGGAATTTATATTAGTCGAAGAAACTGAGGCTCGCGGATGAATTACGGTTGGGAATCTTTAGTCTTGGGACTAAGATGTTTTGTGGGACGACACTGGGATGGGATAACAGACTAAAGGGTGCTGGAGGGAATGTCGAGAGTGTCGACGATTCGCTAGGAACTTTCAGCCTCGAGAGATTTAGTTGTTTACTCGAGAGAAATATCGACGGATATGTTTCTCTTTTTATTGGCGGCGTGTTTTCCTGGAATATGCAAATTTTCAAGGATTCCATGTCCTGCGGGTTTGGATGATTTTGGTTTTTTTTTTTCAAAAGGGTTTTGCAAATTTTTTTTATCACTGTCGTATATTTTGTATGCTCGAATTTTATTATCTCATACCTATATGCAATGACACGTAAAAGCCCAACAGAAGTCTTGTATCTAATTAAATGTCTATTGGGCGGATGGCGGGCGGCCAGACAAGGGGGGAAGGGAGGTGTCAAGGTTATATCCTTTTTATGCGGCTATCACAAGTCATAAAGGTCCCAAACGGTAACGAATAGGCGTTTATTTCTTTATCGTCACCCAATTTTATTTCCTAGAGTAAATTTTTTTTTGGTTTCTTCCCTTAATTTTATCCTTCCCAGCATCTTGGTTCTTCGCGTCTTCAACTTCACAAGCAATATCGCACGGCTAACGTGGATGAGCAATAAGTTTCTTATTCATTGACACTCTGTTCGAGTTAACTGTCTTTAACGAGGCGATAATAAGTTTAATGATTTAATAAATTTAATGAATGATGAAAGTGAAATTTTCTACAGGACGAGCGAAGAAAGTATTCGTGATACCAAATTCGATGAGTAATATATATATATACATACATATAAGTCTTGCGTAAACTAGAAATTTTAATCTTGTCAAAATCTCGAATACTTTTGGTACCCGATGGCCCGAGATTTTAGGACTTTTTAAGAAATTTATGAAAAAATCCTATAGTGATTTACATAAATACGCTTCACTGTAGAGGGGTTCTTTAATTTTAGGTAGGTCCATATCACTGGAATAAGAAAAAAGCTGATACGAGAATTATTTTCCATAAGATATTTACGATGGCCATAAAATTGAATCAAGAGGAAAATTATATTTATCGATTGACGTTTTTCTTTATTCATTTTTTTTTTTTAAGTGGACAAAGCATCCACCGGGGATTCTAGATATGAACGTGGTTTATACAAATTTTTAAGCGCATTCGACTTATACACCGTGGGTAGGTATAACCTAGTTTTCAATCGAAGAAATGTTTGCGGCTTTGTGGCAAGTGCTAAATCATAATGGCTGTACTTGTCAGAGGAGGATTAAAAATTTTTAATTAAAATACCAGATTTTCATCATATTTAATGATGTGACCTGGCAAACTGTAATATGCTTTGATCGGAAAGTTGGTTGTATGCTGTTAATTAGGATATCGAACAATCAGGGCAACAACCTACCGTAATGTTATTGTCAACGGCGAACATCCGTATACATATACATATATATAGGTATAGGGTAATAGATATATAGGTACTATGTGCACTGTCAGTAATTTCGTATCACCTGAGTGATTGAAATTTTTTGTAAAATTTCATTTCAACAGTGACCAAAGTTTTCGCGAACATATTTTAAAATCCATTCGTCCAGGTGCGCAGGTGCATATTACAATTTCTAAGGGAAGTTTCGCGCAAGCAGATTTATCTGGGACAAAATTGAATTCGGTGAAGTCATTCGATAATTTGCACAGGGTGAAATAGAAAGGGTTGACGAATTCCGGCGGTATCATTTGAATGCTGTCAGTGACCTCAATCTCTATCCCACGATTAATTCATGATATTTTTAAAATGTTTTTTTTTTTTTTTCTTTCATACCTGTTGATTTCACCTGACGTAATTTAATGCAGTTTTGTCATTTCATAATTAATTTCCATAAATCAATAAGAATTACGAAACAGCTTTGACACTCGTAAGTTTAACTACTCAGCAGCACGACTAGCTTGTCAGTGACCTCGATTTGTTGCATAATATCCTACGAACTTCCATTATCTTCGGATTACCCAAGACTCCCTGTACCCATCTTCACTGGGTACCTGGAATTTTTGACATCGAAGGACTCTTCTTTTTTTTTTTCATCCCCTTCGAAACCCTAAAATTTTTATCTCGACCCTATATCGATCTCTATTATCTTTCACGAGACCAGTCGGACGTGAAAACTTTTGAACCAGACGATATCGCCGATGAGAGAAGCACAGCCAGATCTAATATAAAACTTGTATACCTATATAGAGGAAATGACCGAGCGGCGCGGACGGTCAACTCGGGATTTATCGAAATCTTGTCTTAAACGATAACCCGCTGAAATTACCCGTGGCGAAATACATTTCCGTAGGTAAGAAAGTAATGATCCTGAAATGGCGGAGAGGATGTTACAGTTTTAGTTTAATGGTCTACGGGAAATGGATAGAGCATACTCCGAGGCTCTTACTGGAAAGTTAGGTTAGGTTAGGTTACCGTCGTTCACGAGTTGAAACGTCCCAGTCGATTCGTTGGCTGCATTGCTAAATCCTCTATTAGTTCTCATCGAACGAATATGCTAATTCGATTATACAAATATTCCACGTGAATTTCCCATATGAGATTCGCTATCGAGTTTTCATTCGCGTACTTCACTATTGCAGCGGACTTCACATTGGACCAGTCGAGGTTGACCTTCGGTCAAAGGGCTCAAGGTGCAAAAAAGTATACTAATGATATCGATACTAGTATCGCTAGTAGCAGTGATAGTATCAACGTAGTATACAAAGCTACTACTTGTACCCCCAACTAGTTCGTTTTTGAGTGAATTTCCTATATGACATTTGCCATCGAGTTTTCATTCGCGTACTTCACTATTGCAGCGGACTTCACATGGTACCAGTCAGGGTTGACCTTCGGTCAAAGGGTTCAAGGTACAAAAGAGTATACTAACGATATCGATACTAGTATCGCTAGTAGCAGTAGTAGTATCAACGTAGTATAACCGGCTACTACTTGTACCGCCAATTAGTTCATTTTTACTTGCTGTTTTAGTCTCTCGTGCAGATGCATTGTCGGTCAGTATATCGTATACTGTATATCTATATGTATTGCAGGCATAAACAGAAGCGTCGCCGCGATCCGTTTGACGTCGGGTTTCCTACAGTTGGCTTGTCTCATTGTCAGCTCTGGAGTAGATTTGCTGTTACTACTGGCAGTCGGATTCGCCACGTGCATTGTTACCCCTTTACCATCCATTTGCTCCGCAAACGATTCACGTGCCCTTTAAGTTATTCTGACCTTTGACTTCGGTCGAAGGTAAAATTGACGGTTTTAAATTAATTACGATTTATTCGTCAGACTCGTGTTCGCTGCATGTAAATTGAGATTCAGATATGCAGGAGACGTGGCGATTTCAAATTTTAATTGTTCCGAAACAAACGTCCATCTGGTCCAAGAGGGTTTAAGTGGACAAAGATTCTTTTTTTTTCAACAAAAATTTTTTTTTTCAAGCTTTGCCCAATTTTTTAATGATCACTCGACTTGCGCACTGGACCATGTATGCTGTTTGATACAATATTCGAAATTTCATATGATTGTCTTTGTGCTGTGTCGTATGTTTCGTCAAAAGGCTCGTTCTATCGGGTTACTTCCGTGATATTTTTTGTCAAATTTGGGATTAAAATTGCATCCACATTTTTTTTTCGTTATTAAAGGACGGAAATAGGCGATGGGATAAAATCTTGCCTCGACCATTGTCAACTACTGTATAAGCAGCCGGAAGTGAGCCAATTTGTTCGGCGCTCTTACAAATCCTTCAGAAAGTCTTCATCACGTCGCCCGTGCAAATGCGGCTTTGTCGTCGTTCGATATTGGCACGCGCGTTATTCGCGAATGTCACTGCAAAGGCGAATATCGCAGCGTCGTCGTTGACTGACGGAAGTGACAAAAAAGAAAGAGGATGATTGAACAAGATCGAGAACTAGGTCGACGGCATCCTTGCTGACGTCCCGGAGATAGATGACTCGCTAAATCGCGTTGGCAAACATTAAATCAGTTTAGGGGAATGAGAATGCCTAGTCGAATGTCGCGAAAAAAATTTGCATCGTATTTTGGCAAATTCCATTTTTTTTTTAATTTATACTATACTTGTCTTTTTTTTTCTGAAATATTTTCCGTGCAATTCAAATTGTCTATTTGTACTTCGTGCCTGGACTCGCGCGCAGTCGCTTTGATTTTTTTTTTCCTTTTTTTTTCGAAGAAAGTCGGAGAAAATGGCGGATTTCATGAAATCACAGTTTTAATTGCGTTGGCACCTTCGTGCTTTACTTTACAATAGGCGGATTGCGAAATTTCATATATGGAAACAGGTATGACCCATTTTTTCCGAGCAAGCACGAAAAGAAGTCTATAGAAATCCGTATCGTATCACTTCTCATTCTGTTGACTAACAATTACGTAAATCTGTCCCACGCTCGAAGCTCACACACGTAATTATTACTCTCGGCGGCGCGGATACAGCAGGGAAACAAAACACACACCGACGCCTATACCTTCCTTAGCACAATACAGAGCAGACTGAACTTTCCGAATTATACCGTAAGTCGATTAATTAGAACGAGCGAATTTCTTTTTGTCGAGGATCCTCCCCCTCGATTACGTATGATCCCCTTGAAAAATTTTCCCGGGACTTTCTTTCTCGATTTTTTTTTTCATTGCCCTTTGACCCCTTATCATTAGACTGGGTAACCATCCATCCAGGACTACCGTTTGCCAGGATTAATCGGATCTTCGATAACCCTGATTAATCTTCGATTAGAACTCACGAAATGCCTCCGGCCTGGTTCCTCGTGTACGATTAGCCAAATAGTATGGCAGTACTAATTATATCCCATGCGCATATACACGTATGTGTATATATATAGGTATGCTACTTAGGCTAGTACAGATAACTATAAGGGCGGTGCGCGCAAGCAGCGTTAATCAGACACGATTGTATTTACGCGCGTAAACCTTAAGCATTAACGTCATGTGCAGAGGTCGCCGAAATTCCTCTAATCGCTGTCACGTAATCGCTCGAGTATAGACGAGAGCGAATTCACTGTGGGGACGGGTTAATTCGATGCGATGTAGTAGTCGATCGATGTCGAGCCGGTTTGAAATTCCGCCTTGTTAATCGATACATAGAAATCGGTCAATGCACCGTATGCAGGACGGCCAAATAAATGAAGGCAGGGCCTTGGAATCTATTAACATATTATTACGCGAGACTGTTTGTCGGTGATTGAAAATAGAATACATCAATTCAACGTCTATCCGCTTAATTATTTAATAGACAATTTTTTTTCTAAACCTACGTACCTGGTAGCTGCGAATTTTCGGTCGCTCGGTTGACATTGAAACTGGCGGATTCGTAATCGTCAAATTTGGCTGCTTATGTCTTATAATATTTTCATAAAAAAATTGGAGCAAAAATTCATCCTCGGCTTTGCTTCGATTGGGTCACCCTATATATATATTTTTTGGCTTTTTTCATTATATTCAAGCGGGTCCATTTGGGACATGACGTCACCTCGTGCACAGCCTGTCGATCCGTCGTATCGATTTTTTTTACCTGAAATGACAATTTTTTCTTTTTTTCAAGTCGCCGAATTGTTTCACATTCGGTCATCTTATTTCTCGCCTGCCGGCAATTGGTACAGATACAGACTCCACGAATTTCTTGCCATCTTCAATTAACGTACCTGTCGCAGGTGTCTCTTCCGTAGAATTTTTACAGCATCCATTCTCGTATTCTCTCGACTACTCCTTTCAGCTCCCAGCAAATTACGTGCCGGCCTTTTCATTCGCTGAAATTACTCGACAAGAATGCAGACCGTCGGCTGACGTCTTTCTCAACACCATACAAATTTTCGTCAACCTCGTCTCTATGGGAACAAACAGAAAGAACGAATCACGCAACCGAAAAATATTTCATAATCCAAATATACAGAACGACATGTTCACAACTAAGGGGACCGGGAGGGGGGGGGGGGAATCCAAAGATTTTTCCATCGGAATCCTAAGGGTAGTTCACAATGGAAATAACAGTTTCCTTGGACCAATCGTAAACGACCAGACATTTGTTATCTCGGGATTTGCTCTTAAGGTTGAGACGCGTCAACATGTATTTCCGCGATTCCCAAGGGAGCGCCATGTTAACCCTTACAATATTTTTCGGGATTTTTATTTGCGCTTTGCGATTGGCTGCTAAGGTTTTTTTTTTTGAAAATATTATTATTATTATTTTTAGGGTAGTTAGTTATTTACAGTGAAATCGAAGCTTCGCGAGTACTTGGGTTTAATCGAATCCTCAATTCTGTTGGGTCCATTTGAATTTTGTTTGCTCTGTCCCCTATGGTCATTGTTGATTATGGTTTGCCGATACCAGGAACCATCACGGAAATCGACGCCATGGAAATCGCCTATTTACGTATTTCACGTTGACATTACGTTTAGTGTACCGACCTTTACGTTTGTATTCGTCGCTATTCCTATGGATTTTATTATGGACGCTGTAGGTGCGTCATACGTAGCTCTATAGCTTTTCTAGGTAATATTAAACCGCACTTAAGTCCCTCATGGGCTTTTACTTCCATTATGTACGGTAAACGATGCTAGATATGTTATATACGGTGACTCTATATATTTAGAACATCCATAATCGTTGATGCAGATACCATTCCGTAAAACTGATGTCGGCCATCGTTCTACGTTTATCTGAATTTTACATATCAGAAATCACGTTGTAACTCCACGTGACGTTCGTTCAGTTATGGATGATCTGTAGGAATTTTTTGTACTTTTCTTTTATTCGATAACATAAGAAAATACCACAGAGCCCCGTTTGCTTCGATTTTAATCTCGAGTTGTCCTTTGCTATTTATATGGAAATTCGGATCGAGAGACTTGTTCGAATTTTTTTTTTGAATTTGACAATCGTTAAACTACCTTGTCAAAAATTATCGATCGTTGTCGGACGGTGTATCTGGGTATGATATTCAGAGATTTTTGAAAGTGATATATACACACGTTTACCGGGCAGTAAGAGACGTCGAGCAAAATGAAATAAAAATTTGATTGCGATTTGAGAAAAAAAAAATATGTTGAGCGGCTGTCGCTTCGTTACAAAAAAAAAAAAAAAGAAAAAGATCAATAGTTCCTTTTTGGCAGTCGCAGGCGCGGCTACGAGTTAACTTTGTATTGATAAATGACACAGGAGCAACAGGGTTCGATTCGCTGGAGTTTAGCCTATTGCGTAATAACAAGGTCGATTTCCAGCTGATAAATTCCATTCAGTCTGGTGACCTGCTTCCGTCGATGCTCCCCCTTGGTCAGATATACGACCCTGAGAAGGATTTGCCATAATTTGCCATTTTCAAATTTTCTTCCCCAGGAACCGCAGCTGCCTCGCCCGTCGCCACTTGAGAATGAAAATGGCTCCGTATGTCGCTGCATTGAATACGACTGATTTCTCAAGCAGCAAGCGGCTGCTACGATCTTTCTCTATTTGAATTGCAGAAGGGACCATCGTCTCCCGTCGTCTCTCTATTTCTCTCGTTCTCCGTCAGCTTCCTCGAGAATCATCGAAGGATCTATCGATCGTCGGATCGATATATGCTGCAGCTTTTTCATAAAGCTGCATGCCGGCAGCCATCTTTGAAATTCAATTTTAAAAATCCCCTCCTCCAGGAAAACTGGCGCGAGACTTGCTCTTCCTCGAACGAAGAATTTTCGATCTGCGGCTGCTGCGGTGGCTATCGATGCTGAATCTCAAATGGTCCATTCCAAATGACATTGCTAGGGTGACTGACTGAATGGGTCACTGGCTTATTCATGGCTACAGTTTCACTCCGGTTGATTTCTTTTTAAAGACTTATCGGATCTTATCTCTGTACAGCATCCATTGACGACTTCTGGACCGTGACTCCAGAAGGCACCCGAGTACGATTCTCCCTGAATCGACACTTGGTACAATGGCGCTTACGACTATTGTGTCATCTTAAGGAGTTTGCTCTATTGGAAAGTTCGACTACTGTCCGCAGATTTATTTATCTTCTTTTCATCCGTGCCAAAGATATTTATCCGCGTTTCATTACTCACTTTTAGACCGTTAGACTCTTATCGCAACGTCGTGTCGGCACTTATTCATTTTCTCTTGTGTTTATCATCGTCTCTCTATACCTTTCACTGAATACTTGTTACGCTATCTCTCTCTCTCTCTCTCTCTCTCTCTCTCTCTCTCTCTCTCTCTCTCTCTCTCTCTCTCTCTCTCTCTCTCT
>JARQSW010000377.1:292267-343598 GCA_030142375.1 Calameuta pallipes | reverse complement strand
TCTCTCTCTCTCTCTCTCTCTCTCTCTCTCTCTCTCTCTCTCTCTCTCTCTCTCTCTCTCTCTCTCTCTCGCATTCTTCTTACCTACGAAGCTACACAACTTCACTCGAAGCTCATCCTCTTTATTATACCTGTCAGGCGGGGTCGTTCTATTTGCGCGTAGCGTCGCGTTACTCTTGGACAGAGAGAGATAGAGAGAGAGATAGAGACAGGGAGAGAGAAATAGAGAGAGAGAGAGAGAGAGAGGGAGAGCCCGGACGGAGAAGCATGGATTTCAGAGACACGAAGTGGACTTTACAGACTTAGAGGCTGCCACGCGCTGCTCCCGGCAAAAGTTATGCTTCGCCTCCTGCTTATACCAGGACAGAAATAACGTCGAGCTTTCCACGAGAAATTTATTTCCCAGTGTACCACGAGCTGCTCACCCACCAAAGGATATGCCCGACCAAACTCCTTTTGGCGCACTTGTAAATTCAACTTCCGTTATCCTGACGCATGGTATCTTTCATCCCTTAACCTCTTTTCCTCTTACTCCGGAACCTCCATCCTCCTTCGCACACTTCCGCTTCCTCTTACACGACGCCCAGGTACGATCTACACGCTGCATCTATTGCTGTGGCAACGTGTGGATTCGCGGCACGACTCTCGGCGCGGCCAGTATTACAGAATAGAATTTCGGGAAATGGTCGGCGCGAACGGGAAAAAAGTACCAGTAGATTTTATTGCCGAGCTTTGGGAGCGACGCCGGCGTTACGGCCAGCGTAACGGCTCTGGGCTTTTCGAGTAATTGTGACCTTCCTGGAAGAAACTGCAGCTTTATCGTCGGCCGTGTATCGGATTGGAACTGTTGTTCAGCCGTCAAGCTCCAAAGAGAGTCTACGTGCTGTTCCGCTAATAATTTTTCTCCGAGCGGATTTTCAACGAGCGAAAGTGTCGCCATCAGGACGCGCGACGGAAGTCGCGTGAACTTCGAGACAAGCGTAACGCGGACTGGAAGCGTCGCAGCTGTTAATTTCGATTGCGTTTTCGAATGGCAGAGCCAGTCCGACTGGTCGTGATATTTTTTTAATCGCAGTAAATGCCGAACGTCCAATGAAATTGAACTCGTGATATTTTATGTATTCATTTTTTTTTTTTGGAAAATTTTTCTCAATGCCGAACGAAGCCGCGAAGCGACTGGTGGCGCTGTAGGCTATGCTCCGGCGTTGTCGCGCTGTGAAAACTAATGGGAAAACTTTTAAAAGTGACTGCCGTCCGCGCTGGCGTGGAGTCGAAGTTTATCGATATCGCACCGCGTCACACGTATTGTTTCGTTTCCTTTTATTTAGCTTTCTATATGCACGGCGTATTTGCTTTTGTTTTCTAGCCCATTTTCAATCCGCTCTACCGAATTGGCTGGAATGGTCCCAAACAATGCGACGATCGTAATTGCCTCGATAAATATCCATTAAGCTTAATGAAACGAAGATTGCCAGGGAATGGGTAATGGGGATTGGTGGGGTTTGCAACGAACGATATTCATTACTCTCGCATGATTAATAATCCCGCTGAACGTTGATTTCGTATTGAGCTTCAATTGCGGATTCGACTAATCGTGTGTCGGAATAATTGACGCCTGATTAGCTACTAATGTATTCGTACCAATCGTGCGCGTTAATCGGAATTTGATTTTTAAGTTATCGGAGGGCTCGCTGCGATATTTTTTAATCGACGACACGATTCCTGTGGCTGTTATCAGTGCCGCAGGAGATTGATGGATAATCGTGATAACATCTGATAATTATCTTATTTCATCAGGGAATCTAGTGATGTGAATACAGCAAACGCCGAATGATCATTTATCCCTTTAGGTTGCGGTTTCGTGTTCTGGTTGAACGGAGTTCATCTGCCTCTCTCCGGATCTGGCATACAGGGATGCTGGATGTGGCTTTTGCTGCAGTATATTGACAACTCAATTGCAGATGAGCAACTTTGAGTCGCGTTTACTGAATTTCGAAACCATTGGGTCGTGGTCGGACTTGCCGAAATTTCCTTAATATTGACATGCATCCTAGGGAATTTTTGTTTGTGCGTTATTTATTTATGCATAAATACAGAGCGCACGATCAGTTTCCTCTCGAGTTATGACGTTTGGACGCCCCACGTGGTCGCCACGTGACTCAAGGACGTCAATGTGGGCGTTGAGAAAAACAAAAGCTCGTCTATTTCCTAGGAGGCAGCCGATGATCTTCGTCGATTAATTTTGAGGGATCCTGTTGGTTTTTTGAAGCTCGATATTTTCTGCCTTGTAAATAAGATAAAACGGTCCCGCGAGACTGTAAAATTTTTTTTTTTTTTCGTTCATCTCATGACGCTAGTATTTTAACGTTTTGATATTTTTCGCTCACCCGAAACGCATAAGCTGGATTTTACCTCTGCGCTCTCCTAGCTGTTTTACAAATTATTATCCACGTGGAAACTGTGATATATTTTTAGAGTTCACGTAACGATCCTACGCGTGGTGCTTTTACTGTCTCTCTGGCTCAGTCTACGGTGCACTACCGTTTCTCTGCATTTATTAAAACCATAAAAGGTTGCACAGACGCAATCTCGTCCTGGCTGCTGCACGCGGTCGGTCCTTGCGTATGGTAATGCGATAAAAGAATGCACGTGAAAAAGGGTTGATTCTTCGTATATTAAATTTTTACTACCTTGTTCAATACCCTGCTAAAAGTACCTAAAACGTGAGTCGTACGAATTGATTTTCTTTTTTTCGTAAAATTTTTCAGAAAACAAATTCAAGTTCGTTAATTTAAAAATTCTTTATAATTTATATTGCTTTATCGTATTTTGCAATGTCTGGCAAAGAACTCGTTGTCGACGTCGCGCTCTTGTAAACCTGGTCAGATACTAATTGCATAATAATCGCCGTATTAGCATCACAAAGGAGAGAAGGTTTTTGCGCTTACCTCAAGATTCTACAGGTCCGTTCTGCATTGGTTATCTCAGGATCATTGTTTACGATATCATGGGGGCGGAAGATCCAGTTACCAGTAGATATGAAAGTGGGAAACTGCAACGGAGCAAGCACGTGGTTCAGGGGTTGACACTTGATAAGATGGAGAATTTACGTAGTCACCGGGTAGGGGAGATTCTTTTGAAAATTTATCCAACCCTCCCCCCTCCCCCGGGACCACGACTGCCATAACATTCAAAGGAGTGGAAAAAGTGACAACTGGCTCCTTTGGATCATGACTTCCGAAGACCTGTCATTGGCTCCTCTTGGAGAACATCCGGTACCCCCCGGAAGTGGGTAGAAGGGAAACTTCGTCATCGGGAACGGGGTCGAATACTTGTCGTAAGGAATTTCAATATTGCCAAGATGTCCTCCCTCATCGTATACATGGGGGTTAACCCTCTTTGGAATTTTTTTTTTATTTTCGACATGTTTTATGTAACGGAGGGACATAGGTGAGTCATGGAAAAAAAAAGTTCGGATTTTGTTCAACACCGTAACTGTCGTCGAAAATGGAGCCTGGGGCTTTACGATAATACTCAGGAGAAATCGTTGATATTCCTCCAACACGTTTCCTACCCTTTCTTTTTTGTTATGATAAAAAATGTCCCTACCGTTCGATACTCGTGTTACTCTTTACGGACGCCTCTTGTCAGCCGTCATTGATAAACTAGAAATTCGTTTTTTTTTGGGACAATTTTTTGGCTTTTTGAAAATTTTTGCATCTGTTCACGAAATTTGGAATTTTTACCGAAAGGCCTCAGGTGGTTTGCGATTTATATTTACTTTTGTTTCGGATGCTGAGTGTATCCAGTGATATTTTTATAGGGCGAAAAAGTAGCGGGAGGTCAGTGCGTTGGTAACACTGGCAATTAAATCCCTTAGCCACTTTCGAATTCACTTACGATCTCGTACGGCGCACTTACTTCCTACATAATTCATGCTCGAGTTTCTCGGGTGACGAAGTTGCGTTATCGTGAACTTTGTTTCTGAATTATACTAGCGGCTATGTGTCACGTGGTATCGCGTGATTCGCGTTATCGAAGAACTTTGAGAACACGGAAGGTAACGTGGCGGGTTCGCAAAGGAATGAAAATTGTATTTTTTGACTTTTTATAATTTTTTGTTTTTTAAATATACATTTTCTATTTGGGCTAACTATAAAATGTCAGCGCTGTATTTTCGTCTTATCTTGCTCGGCAGATGTTCTGTCCGCTAAGCCCATTGGCTTATTTAACTACGAACAAGAAATGCAAATGAAATCCATGTAACGGAAGCAGCTAACGGAGGCGCGGATCTTTAAAAGGATTGAAAACTCGCCTGTAAATCTCGTCGCGGCTTACGGGCCTTTAGGGACTTCCGTCCGATTCAGCGAGCCGGATTAATTATTTTACTGTTAACAGCGGCCAACGTTGTGGCCCCCGCGCGATAAAACTTTATTTCGCGTGCACTGAAAGTTCATTATGCTTCTGTATCATTTAAACTTACTCTGGCCGCCGCACGTCGGCGCTGCAGTCGCGCAGGGCGTCCCTTCGACTACTTGCATTCGCTGCGTTTTTAAACAAGATTCGCGGTACGCGGAAGCGTCACTCTGTTTTATGTTATATTTGAACCCTCTGCCGGTATAAAAAAAAAAGAAAAAAAAAATAGAATGGAAACACATTTTTCCTTTTCGATTTCCCTTTTGCTCCGCGTCCTTGCACGGGGAAAGCGTAGCTTTTGTTTCGTCATTGTGAAAATCGCTAGGGATTTTTACAAATTTTTTCATCACACTTTTTTTTTGTTCCTTTTCAAATATTCGACATTTTGCACTTTTGACAAATTTCATTTACACCCCACTTCGTTTCGAGTAAAACAATTTCAGGATATTTTCAGCGAAATGTTTCATCTCTTTTACCTACCACCCCCCCCGCCCCGCCCTCCTCCGTTCACTTGCAATTCTAACGGAGTAGAAAGTTGCCGGGTTTTATTTCCGTTTGATCGAGGGTAATTTTCCCTGAGTAAGTCTTACTTTTCTTGTTTGTTCGCAGAAGGGGATATTCGCTCGGTGGGCAATCGTCATCCAATCGAAGCCTATACAAGTGATAAGAGAGCTTGAGCAGCGATCGATTCGGTAAGTCAGATGATTTTCTCTTTTACCATCTTATTTTTTCAAAAATTGTCCCCTCCTCTTCCTCGTGCTTTTTTTCCCCCACCAAATCTACTTATTTTCAAAAATCCTGCCCCAAGTCGCCTTCGCTGGTCCCCCCTCCAGACTTCCCCTAAAATTTCTAATTACCCATTAATCTTCAGTCCTCCTTCCCCATATATTCCCCTACACTAAAATACACCCTGCACAATATTCAACCCCATAAAAAATATCTCAAGCGATATAAATTCATCTCTCTTCCTTGTTCGCGAATATTTATTTCGCACTTGCATAAATTCGTGTCCACGCATAAACCATAAATCCAGTTCCTTATAAACCGGGAACGCGGATTCGGTCTGTATCTGCACGCGAAAAATCAAATAGCAAAATAAAAGAATTCTGCTCTTGGATCCGCGCCCGTTTTCTCCTTCCAGCCACGAAGCTTCATCCGTTTCTCTCGCACGGTTTCCATTGTCCACGATGAAAAACAAAAGTAACGCCAGCCGCGACTACCAATAATTTCAGGCACTTTGTCCTCCTGGATTTCTGAACGATTTATTCCCAGCTTGTTTAATTCACAAATTTCTACTTCGCCAAGAAATTGCCGGCTGGTCAGCCGGACTTTACCTCCACTGGATGGCTGCTGGGTTAGAGGAGAAAACACGTAGTCTCAGTGGTTGGTATCTATGCCTGCCATTATTTATACCTTCTAACCCGTCGCCAAGTGTCCTCAGCTGCCCGACAAGGAGGTAACGATTTTTCGTCCAGGCCTCCAAGGCCACCGATCTTCCTCCATTCTTCAAATCGGGGGATCTTGACGTTGGCCAACCTGTCGACAGAGACGATAACGTTCGCGATACTCGTGACGAGTCTTTCTTAATTTCGATCTCTCTCGTATCGTTGCAATTAATCTTGCGCTTAAAAAACATTTCCTCATCCACGTCCACGACGGATCCGAATGTAGTCCCTTGGGGTATACTTGTACATTATATACCTATACTATACTCGTTTTCACTTTCGAGTCCCATTGTTCCTTTCCTGAGAAAATTGTCTCGTTAGTCCGCAGGATAAATAACAGCCGTCCTCCGTTCTCTGTGTGTATATGTCATATTTCAATTAACTTCAAAGCAACAGATACCTGCGCCACGGGGGATTTAAAAAATTCTCAAAATACCCACGGTTAATCCAAAACGCCGAACAATCGTATCTGCACGAAAATGTTTTTCTTTTTTCGTTAAAGGGAAACTGCTGGCTGTTTTTCCAAACGATTTTAACCCCAATTGCGCAAATTTCGCCAGGTTGTCCTTGATTACCGACTGGCTGCTTCTCTATTGACTCGTCGCATACATGCGAATTTTGCGTAGGTTCGGTGCAAATATTATAGTTTGGGTTTAAGCGGCAAATACGAAAAGAGGAAAGAGGGTTAATTTTTTAGCGACTGTTTCTATACGTTTCTTTGTCGTATGAATGTTTTTTTTTTTTTAGTACGAAGACACGAATAAAATAAATTGCGACTTTGGCCTATTGCGTTTGAGACCCTTGAAAAAGGGGGTGAAGAAAAAAGAACCCCTGAATTCGTTGATGGTAATTTTTTTTTTGAATAGCGTAAAATTGAAAAATCTCTCTCCCTCTAGAGTCCAGTATGCCAGGCATTGTTAACGAGTCGATTTCAATCGGGAGTTTTGTTGCAATTTTTTTCATAGCTTTTTTTTTTTGCTTTTTCAATACTGCAAAGTGGAACTGCTTTTTTACGCTATGCGTCCAGCACGAATATTCGAACGTTTCGATGAAATTTGAGTGAGGACTTTCGCGCTTTCGTCAAATGTATTTGCGATCCTTCCGACGGAAACACGATAACCGGGGTATCTATGGCGTGTTGGAATTATTTTGACTTTTTCGTAGCGTAATACAAACGCTGGGTATTAATATACGGATCTATATTCTATATACTTTTCGACTTGCTCACTCGGTATATTAGTTTTCATTTTTTCATTTTATTTTGTAAAACTATGTTGAAATCTCCGTATCAACAGTTTTGCGATACTTTGAAGAGTCGTAAAAAAAGAAGTGAATGAAAGTGAATTCGAGACTCGAGAAGATATGGGAATTTTATCTTTGCACCACGTTGAATGAGATACGGCGAGTCTCTTGGGGGGACTTAGAATCCATTTGATTCGAGTATCAAGACGGGACGAAAGAATAATACTTTTATCGGGACGGAAGATCTTTTATGTGTTTTCTGCTGTATTACGTTAACGGAACTAAGTGTTTGTTTGCGCTGGATAGGATCTTTTTCGCGACTGATATTATTTTTTTTAACGATTGGGTGTCGCGTAATGAGCGTTGAATATTAATTAATTATCAAAATGATATCAAATAATTAATATCGCTATAACGAACGAATGGACGAAATTCCCTGGCGATTGAATCGCAGCTCGTAAATTCGCAGGACTTTACGGTGACAATGTGCAAATAATACACCGTAACGTGCATCGAAATCAAGGATTAATTTAATTATAGCAGCGATGGGTAATCGGATCCCATAACTTGGAGAATCGATAGCGAAATTTCTCGATTACGAACCCAAGAGTTAAGCTGATGATTAAGCAGCTTTTCACATTTGCCGTCCGAAGCTCGATGCCCGATCGGATCCCAATTTTCAGTCTTTGCGGGCTAATTTGGAAATTGTCCAAAAATATAGAGAAAAAAAAAAGAGCAAGAAAATTCAGTCTTGCACGAAATATTTTCGTTTTTCTACAAAAGCTAAAGTCGCACCGAGACCCGCGTGACGTTGCAATCGGCCAAGTGCAAAGTGCACGTTTCTCTGGTGCAGTCGAAAAAATAAATGCATCGGTCAACCGTGAAATTATCTGGTTTCGTAAATCACTTGAATATTCAGTTTTCCAAGCGGCATTCTATTCTGCTATTTACGCAAGCGGACGTGACCCTGAAAGCAAAGCTGAGTCGTTAAATTATCAGCCGGTTAAGCATCCTAGAGCCAAATGCCCACGCATTACGAATCTTATGAATCGGGTTTCGAAAGGTTAGATCATAACCAGTTTGACTAACGCTCCAGATTTTTGACTCCATCCGTTAAATATATATGTATAGTATAAAGCATGCATGCCAGTTCATACAGATATAGATATATCGATATACATGCGCGTAATCAGTCAAGCAGCCGAGCGACCCCCAAAGTCATGGAGGAAACTTGGCTGTGCGACGGTAAAATTAATTGTTGTTACGATGAAATTACGTGAATTGTTAATTCGGCGAATGAGAAATCAGTCGGAGACGCCGTCCTTGGTCGGCGACGTCTTTTCTGTGTTTCCAACTGGCGATCTTTTCATTTCGACGCTCACGGAGCATTTCGCTTGGATTTCACGGCCGAGGATGTTAGCCAACGCGAGGTGCGAGTTCAACGGACGAAACGGATGAAACGAACCAAACGAACGAAACGGATGGAACGGACGAAACGAACCAAACGGACCAAACGAACGAAACGGACGAAACGGACCAACCGAACGAAGGTACTTCGGAGCCGAGGCTCTTGCTGTTGCAAGAACGTGGCTGATTACCTGCTTTACGTCACAATATTGACGGGAAAGTACGAAGAAGCGTATAAAGCTGTACGGAGGAGGTCAAATTACACTGGGAGCGCGTTGCCACTGCGCCTCTGTGTAATATAAACTTTTCAGCCACGCACCAGTCACACTTCGAATTAATTACTTTCGTACTTTCGATTCATCAATTTGGTTGTGTTCCGAAATTACGATATTTTTCTCCCACTTTTTTATTCCGTCCTGTCCTTCGTTTTGTATACCTATATAACTAGGATTTCCAACTAATTTTATACAGATTCCAGAGTGACTCTGCTAGTCAGTCTTTTCCGTATTAATATTGACTCGACCAATTCCAACTGAAGTTCGATTGAATTGAAAATTTTTTCCACATTGAGAGAGAGAGAGAGAGAGAAAAAATAATAATTTCCATTTGGGGGGGGGGGGGGTTCCATCGTCTAAATTCGTAACAGATAAAAATTGCTCCCACTTTCTATATCTCTTTACGGTTTATCGATTTCGTATTTTGCTAATTTAAACGTGACTAAATATTATATACGGTTTTATCGCTGACTTTTATTATTCGACATTTTGCTGGGAAAAATTTTCGAGTATCCAACTAGCGAGTTACGAGCTTAGAGCTTCTTATCCAGAGTAGCCAGAAATGTTATGGAGGTAGAGTGGCGAGTAACGAGGAATGAAAATGAGGCGTGGTGGGTGGAGGGGGGGGGCAGGGGGGAGCCATGAAAGCGGCCGTAACACCAGGCTGAAATAAGTGTAAACGAAGAATAGCAAAGGAGAATTCCCCTCGAAACCGGAAAGCCGTTGCTCAAGTCTCGAGAGCTAACAGGAACGTAATTATTATGGCTGGGTTACGTATTCGGATGTTCTTCCGCTCCTCGAATCTTCTCACATACTAATCTACGTGCACAGACGGATTCGAACAATGGCCTGGCCTCAGGAGCGATTCCCATATTATGCAAATGCCAACCGCCTCTACCTTCCTATAAGGGGGAGGGAGGGGGGGGGGGGTGGTACAGACAGAGACAGGTATAGGATTCGCTATGCGCTCAGAATTAAACCGGAAATACTTTGACTCTCGCTTCGCGTCACTTGGACCATTCGAGACACGTTTGGGACAGTTTGGATATCTGTGATTTTTTGTTCGCTTAACGAAGGATCGAATATAATATCGAACTACTGGGAAAGCAGTCGATGGGTCTTTCTGAGGTTGCACCTGGTCCGCTTTGCTAGGTCGATACCTTTTTTGCAAACGGATTCGCTCAGCTTTAATAGGATTTCTTTAGGGCGATCGGACTTTTTGTACGAATCGTCGTGAACACGAAACTTTCGGAGAGAGCGGTAAATTTTAAAGCAGAATTAAAGTTTTCGAGTAGTAATTTTTATTTGTATTACCGTCATAAAGAGTCTCGGTATATATTACAGTTGGTTGGTTAGTTTCGTTATTTAGCCTTGGCGCCTTATTGTTATGGTTTTCTACTTTTCCCACCCCGTCGCCCATTGTTACCCTCGGATTAATTTATTTTCACTTTAAAGGGACAGGAAACTCAATTATTCCAAGGGAGACTAAACCTACCTTTTCTTTTCTCACTCTCTTTCACATCACTCGCCTTACGTAAGGTGGGCGACGATTTTGCAGGACTTTGAAAAAATCGGCAAAAGTTCGCAGGAAAAAGCTTGCAAAAATTTTGATAATTTTTTTTTCCAATATTATTTTGCCTTTCATCATTGTCCCTGTACTCCTTTAGCGTGTTAATTCCATCCAGAGGCAGCGAGAGAGCGTATTTTCTTTTTCTTCAACCCTTTTAGCAAGACGGCACAAAGTGCGCCGGGCATCTGCGAGAAAACGGGAAAATATACGAGCTGGATTTGTACGTTTTGGGTAAACGGGAGGTTCTGGGGATTTTTAATGCAAAGCCAGACGGCTCGTGGGGGCGAAGCGTGAACGCGATAATGGAACAATGTAAACCAACAGTGTCGTGCCTTCCTTTTCTCCGAGAGACACGAGTGGTCCAAGTTGTGACGGCGAGGGTTGAGTCTGTTTTGAAAAATTGTGCGAAAGAAAATTTTGAGACTCGAGGGTCATGAGATACGAGCGAAAAGAGATACGAGCGGAAAGATGCTCTTGCCTACGTCTGACGCGTCTCTTGGCAAGTGCGAGGAAGGTTCTTCGTGAGTTTAAATAAAATTTCTTTAACGCGACTGTGCGCGAGTCAGGCTCGTGGGAGCTGCTGGCTGAGGCGAGAGAGTGAAAATGCTCTTATGCTTTTTTGGTCCCTTTTACCTCTTTTTTTTTCATCCCTTTCGCCTCTTTTCAATGCGCTTCCTTTTTCTTTTTTTTTTTCTTCTTTTTGTTTCTAGACAAAACCACGAACGCCTTTGGGTAATTTGCCTCGAGGTTGACGCGACAAACGTAACGTAGTTGCGATAATCTACGTCGGTGCTGCTTGCGTCCGGACGAAAAAGTGTTTTTCACCTTTTTTTTTAACTCTAACTTGGCTTTTTTTTATGACCAAAATCCCACGACGCGGCAAGTTATATCTTTAACGCTCGACCACACTTTTTTACGTATTTAGTGCGGACGGTACGACCCGTCGAAAATTTTTGCGAGTTTCGCGCGAATTCTTTTCCTCTCGTGATTAAGGATACATTTTTTTTCTACTTCCGCGAATTCTTTTATCCGATAAGTTTTCACGGCAAAGGGAATCTCTGGTCTTCGCCTCGTTCGCCTCTTCACGGTTGAGATCAAAGTACGGGGACTTTGTGAACTTGTCATGCATATTCACCTGTGTGAAGTTAGCCGCATCCCCCAAGTATGGATTTTCATAAATTTTCTTTTTCAAGTCGATTGCTAAGATTTGCACACTTTTTACTTTCGTTTGCATACTCACAGTTTTTGAGGTACAGCAAATTTAAATGGGGTGGGGGGGGGGGGCGTACAGATTCAGGCTAACCCACCAAGTTGCAAAATTGAAATTTTTATCGTTACGAATCGATTTGAAATCGTTTGCTAAGTTTTGCTACCTCTCTATTTTTTTTTGCTGAAAAATTTTTCGTTTACTGTACTTCAAAATCTGTGAGGGTACAAACGAAATTAAAAAGTGTGCAAATCTTAGCAAACGGTTATCAAATGACGTGAAAAAGAAAATTTGTGAAAATCCATACTTGGGGGGGGCTAACTTCACACAGGTTGCATATTCGCCTGGGGGTTTTTGGCTGATCGCTTGGCTATAATTTTCAGGTCTAAACTACCGCGGACTCTATAGAGCGTCAGGTACGAATTGCATAGGTGACCAATAACTTTTGGTTATTTTGCCAATGGCGAATTTTACTTTTTCCACAAAATCCGGCAACTGTCGTCGCAGTATTATTGTTGCGCAGAAGAGCTTGCTAAATTTCGCAATCCAATCATTTATAACGATTCGTACATTCAATGCAAACTCGAATAAATTCTTGCGTGAATTACCCACGTTATCACTGTCGACTATTTATATACAATATAAATAAAAAAAAAAAAAAATACGTAATATGTCTCGACCTGAAAATGACTCGCTCGTTTACATAACCCTCTTGAGGTTGCATAATGGCAATGTCCCTGACGCTTGCAGCTGACAATTGTCATGCATTTTCAAGTGCACGTCCTCACACACACACACACACACACGCACACACACACAGTCACGAGCAGATTCCTCGAAAGAGAGTTTGACTGGACGTCCATTCGACAAAACTCAAACTTGGCAAATCCAGCTGCGACGTGCGCATATTTCTGCTCTGGGAATTGAATTGTCTGCTGTCTATTTGTCTAGATCGAGCTGACGAGCCCCGGAAAGGAAGAATATTTGAAAACGTGAGACTCCCTCAGTAATTTCAGGACGTTCTCTGCCTTTTCAGACGCCATTATTTACTCAGGCTTCCGTTGCGTCATCGCTACCGTTATATCGGCACTGCCGCATCTTTTATACTCTGCGTTCGCAAAGGCTTCTCTACGAGGAATTTTGCTCGACTTTTGATACGTCACTCGCGAATTAATATTCCGGTCTCGCGGGATATTCGAGTTCAGGACGATTCATCCGAGTCTCCGCTGTTACGACGTTCTCGCACGCGACAGCATTCTAAACGTCAACTGTATGCAAATTGCTGGCTAACCTTACTATCCGTGTACGGAGTGTACTCGAATGCACTATAGATTGTATGCTTAGGGACGATTCTAATGAAAGCGACTCAAAGCTTTTACTCATAGAACGGCAAAGTTCTTTCAATGGACAATGTGGGTAATGATAATCGGATTTTTCTATTATTCCTTTGTTATCCACTATACACAGAAATCATTCGAGTCGCTATTGACTGCTAAGAGGTGGCTTAATGTTGGTTGATGAGGATCGCCTTTATAATTTCATTCTCGCAGCTCTACTTTCTAATTGATATTAGGAACGCTGGGAAAATAGCGCGGGATGATGTAAGCGTTATGGTATTCCATTTTCGAGATATGGCTCGATCCGATAACACTTATCTCGTACTTGAGGAAATTGGTCTAGGAGTTGGCAAGAACTGTCGGATGAGTTACTTTGAGAAAGTTTTGACGAAATTTCGCGAATATACATACGTTAATGCGAATGGCGGAAATTACAGTGAATCGGAGGACAGAAAGTTAATTTGAACGGCGTTTAAATTTAATTTGTATAGCGAAAAATTTACTCTCCCCCTATTTGCTCTCCTATTTTCTGGAAAATTGACTGGAACAAGAATTATTATTTTTTCACTTAACTAGGGTGATCAGTGCAAATTTTTGCGAATTTATCTAATATCTGCAAAAGATCTTATAAGCCGATAATGACGATTCGCTTAGCTGATCTACATCGATGCTCAGTATATCGTGAGGAAATTAGGAATCAAAACAGATTATGTCTGAGCGAGCGTAAGGTAAATGCATTGCATTAGGTTGCATTGCGCTGCATCCGTTTTCAGACAGTGCATCGGTATAGGATTATATATATATATATATAGGAACACAATCGCTCCCGGGAATTCACGTCGACATTGTCATGAGATAGTTCTCAAACTGCATTGGAAAGTAATATGCATTATGCATAAAGTGCAACGTAAGCCGAAGGCTTTAATCGAAATTTGGCTGCATTAGAATTTTAACGTGCGTGACGTATTTTGAGTCTTTATCATTATCGATACACTAGTGGACACTGTGTATGCACGAAGGAGGGGGGCACAGGGACAGAGGTTCGGCATTGGCCGAGTCAAACGAAATATTTCGAATTTCGAGGGATAACTCAAAAAACAGCCTTTTGAATATCCGTATGCTTTGTTTCCTCGTAAGGATGACACGTTCTCAAAGCTGCTGAAAAACTCTCGACTTTACAGCAAATAGCGCGTCGTGATTCTTCATTTCCAAAAGCATTCCTGAGTCGTGACGACGTGACGGCGTGACGCTACGGCTCGAGTGGGAACTCGAGGAAGAGATTTGTGAAAGGTAAACAGGCCTCTTGGTTGAAGATCATCGGAGAATATGAGAATGAGAAAAAACATGTAGTGTGCATTCTCTTAATAAAGATCGGATCGAATGAGCATTAACAGGGTATGAGAGGGGGCGGGAAGGGGGGGGGGGATTCCTTTCTGTGACACGAAATTTCGAAAATTTCACTTTGACGCAAAAACCGGTTTTGAAAATTTCGATTGAAAGTGGTTGGCGTTGAATTAATTGGGCTCCGGTCATGTTGCTATTAGAGGTTGATTTCTCACGAAATTTAACGATGATTTACTCGTCCTACCCGTGAATCGATCATTTGTTATGGTGACGGTTGTCGTTGAATATATATCCTTTTTTTTTTGACACAAAAATATTTGGTGATATTCAAAATTCGAAATATTTCGAATCCCCTGAATTAATAGCGAGGCTTTTTTTTGGACCGTGGAATCGAGAGAGAGTCAACGCGAATGAGACTATAGATTGCCTAATTCAATCGATCGATAAGCATTGGGATCGTGAACAAAAATAGAAATCCGAAAAGCTACGTTACGTGTTAATAAAATTTCTTCGTATTCGAATTTCCCTCGAGATAATTTTAGTCGTTCGAGGGAAAGGAGTTTGCTAGGTAATATTTAATAAGCGATGATTCATTCCGACAGTCATGGGGAAAAATAATAAAATTAATGACTCGAGAATCCTAGTTACTTTCCCCTAGATCAATCATACTCCTCGAATACATCCTCGAGAAATCAAGTAAAATTTCGAATAAACGTCTTCGCGAATTACGTCTGACTTTTCACTTACATTACTTAATTCTGCGTACGTTAATCCCTGATATTCAAGTCGACGTTAATTATCACCGATATAGAATCAATGGTAAATGTAATATCCGACGTTTCGGGGTTAGTCACTTACGCTCTACTGATTTCATTATTTAACATTATGAAGGATTCCCAGGACGCATTGTTATGCAGATCGACATTTGCATCATCCAATTAGGCTCGGCCACACCTGGTCCCCTTGAATTAGCATCCCAATGCGTTTAGTATGATCAGATGCTCGCTAAGAAAAATTATTCCAAAAATCATCCTCATCCCTTAAGAATTTTCAGATTTTCAACGAATTCCCAAAATCCAAATTTCCTCGAGCCCTCAATTTCAGCTGGCCCTGGTCCCCCTGTAAAAATATCAAAAATTCATACGACGTTCGTAGTGTCGAATGATCTATTAGAATTAATTTGCTCGGTAGGATCAAGAAAAAAAAAATTCTATTAAAATTCCAATGGCAAAGCACCCATAGGAGGATCCCTACGTGGAGATATCCGTTATTGCTCATTGTCTCCTTAATTCAATCGAAAGTCCGTTTCGAAATCGCATAAATCACTATTGGGTCCCTCGATGAGCTTCTTTGACAATGCGCCGTTGTTTAGGTCACGGACTAGGATTAGGCCTATGAATTTTTATGACACTTTGATGCCGACGTAACAGACAGGTTGTTTCTGGCGGACGATGCTGGCGAAAGCGAAGCCCTTGGACACGTCTTCCCAAAGTCTCTTGAGTGACCCGAGAAAGTACATAGTCAGAATCCTACTTACTTACCATTGCCGCATCTTGTAGTATCTGTACTATGACGTACAGTAGATTCATAATAACTCACTTGAAAACGTACAGTATCGCGTATCCTACGTATCGCGTAACCTTCGCGCATTAACGTGAATAATAATGCGAAATATTTCTTGGCTTTCGATTGGCTCTGTGCCAAATGTTCGAATTCTGCCAAATACGAAATATACTTTATAAGAATATTACAGCTGGCTTAATACGTATATTTAGGATGGTCGTGTCGCATATTAATATACATGTAGGATCCGATCGATTTATTTTAATTTATTTCTCATATACGTTACGTGCTTGCGGATACCGTGAATCAGCCGAACTTTATGAATTTTTAAGCATAATCGCATGGGACATGTGGAAATTCGGGAACGTGCATGGAACGTATGTAGTTTTTCTTTTTGCAACAAGTAAACCCGTTTGCTCCAATATTTTTATGTTCGATTCAAAATTTTTTTTGACTCCCATAAAAATGTTTGCCAACGTACGGAAGATGGTTGATTTCGTTTTTAATTTCGAACGGAATCCCTCGATCGTTTCACTATAGGTAACCGGTCGAGTCGTTTGCTCTTGCTACGTGTATTATACACGGTAATTAACCTTTATCAGAATTTACTTGCTGCTCACCAGACGGCAATTCACCGATGGAACGGATGACCCAAGGCGTCCTGACGTTTTAGAAAGGCCACCTAGTCGTGCCCGTTGCGTTTCTATGATATTCCTACGATAGTCGCAGTACAAATACACAGAGTCGATCCGCAATGAAAATTGCAAAGTCCTCGAGTGACTTTTTAGCGTTGAAACTCATAAGAAGATGAGCCCTGAAAAAAATATGTACCTGATCAAAAATCCTCAGAGGTGCATCGATCTTTCAAATATTTTTGAACCGTAGAATTAATTATTTTGGCGAAATCAAAAATTCGAATATCCATTATCGATACGTTAAATATTAATTCATCCAAATGAGATTCCTGACGTCAGCCTGCACTCGGCATAAAATCCTGATAAGATGCCTATCGCTTCGAGTATTGCGAATGAAAAAAAAAAGTTATTTTTGGGCGTGCCGATTTTGTAACAACCGGTGAATAAAAAACGAGATCCAGTCCGCGAAAAGAAGGACGTCCATATACGTCGCGTGTGTGACGTATGAATTATTAAGAAAATTTTATTAATCGCTCGATTGCGACCCTTATCAATGTTACGCGGGTCGTACAGATACCCGTGTCATTTTCCTGTATCATTATTTAAACGACTATTGGCTATTTCTATTATTATCCTGACAGACCCATTTGCCATAGTCGGGTTCATCGAAGAGTCATCTTTCGCGACCGAGTCTTCCTGCTCGATGCGGAATCCTCGATTACTGCGGTAATCATCATCATCATCATCATCATCATTGCCGTCGCTGAGTCGGCGACGGCCTTACTTAATTTTATATTCATCTGCCAACCGGTATTGTAATGACGTACTTTCTCCCGATGACGCGGACACCCGTATTCCGATTCCTCGTCTCATCGCTACTTTTCTCGGATGTTTGTTGCCGTAAAGCATTGATATAACAATGAGAGGGAACCGAGTGTACTGGGAGGCTAGTGAAATTTTGTTGGGTCAAGGGTCACGCATAGGTGCAGACACGTGTTGACGAGTGAAGGTGAACGAGGGAAGAGATGGGAGAGTAGGAGAAGGGGGTATGGTATGGAAAGTGACTTTTTTTTTTATAATAACACAGTGAGGATTTTTCATTGAACTTTTTTTTTTTACGACAGTGACCTATGACCTTTGGACCTTTGTAATTATTTTTTCTTCTTTATCTTGTAATTTCTCTGGCTCCTCGCAGTTTACGTCTTACGTATTAATATGTCTCACGTTATATGTTCTCTATCTCCTATCTCTTCGCAGTGTCTTCTTTATGGGCTTTAACTCGGCTCTGCAGTTTCTAATTTGAAATAATGCCGATTGGCCAGACCGTGTCTGAAAATTGCCACGAGCTCGTATTCTGCGGATACTGGCGAAATTGGCTGGTGGATTTTTAAGGGACTGTACTTATTATTATCCCGATCGATATCGCATTTCGTGTTGGCCATTTTATCGCGAAGGTAGCCGCATTTCGATTTTACGAAAATCAGTATGGACTTTTATGTACGTTGTCTCGCGGTGAGAAAGCATCGTATTTATGAACGCCGACACGGTTGTCGCCGCGGAGGAGAGAGGGGGGAATGTCTTCGTGAAATCTTCAATGTTGTCGTGAAGATGAAAATTAAGGAAACGGGATTGTGGCTAGGGACGTCTCTTGCTATAGTCTCTGTATACTCTTGGCAATGGCCATTTTGCTATACTCTGGTCGTTTAATAGTTGTAGTCATTGTTACCTCGTAACGATAGAAGCTGCCTGCTATACGGGCGTAGGATACGTTTCTATGTAAGTGCACTTTCGTATAATTACTTCGCCGTGAGAAACACGAAAAAATAAAGTGTCGCGCGTCTCACGATATTTTTTTGTTCTTCGAAGAATTTACCGAATTTATTTGGTTTACGGTGGAATTTTTTTTGTTTTCGAATTTTCTAACAGAGGGATTTCGAAATATTGGCAAATGTCGGTTTACCCTGGTTTGTTGCTTTTATTGTTTTTGCGTTGTTCGGGTTGGTACCTCCCTTTTTTTACCCTCTGGGAAATCAACCCTTTTTGTCCGTCATTAACGCGAGTTTAACGATGACCTCGGTCACGTGGTTGTTATATTTATTTAAAGTTCACGTCTGCGTGAAAATTTTCGAGTTTCTCAAAGTGAAATTGCTGTAGCCATTCGGTTGAAAATTTTGATTTATTTTTACCAGCTTTTCGTGTCTGTCGCGTCATGCGAATTATGGTAAATGTGTAGCTGACACCTGTTAAGGCCAAGGATAAGGATCTCAAGGCGGTTTTCAGGTAGACGACCCAGTCTATTTTTGGTAACGTCAGTCTCGTGTTACGTTGGAAATGAGAAAAGCGACAGGAAGGGGCGACTGGGTAGAGGGGGCGGGAATTACCCGTTGTTGGAAATTTTCGAAAATCGCCCGGAAAATTTGGCGTCGGTTTCGCGTTTAATCCCACGATTAATATTTCAGGCCAAACGAATCTCGGTAATTGAATTGCAAATTGGCAAACCTATTGAATGGATGATCAGACTTTGCGAGAGTCCCGGTAAAAAAAATTAAAAAAAAATAATTTTTCATCGTTACCGATATTTCTTAGTGTTCACAAATTATTCGTACTTTTATTGGACTAATATTTTTCGAAGGATTTTTCGAGATGAATTTTCCTCGAATTGAACGTGGCCATGAAAATAGGGAAAAAGGATTTTGGGCTTTGGGTAACATTTGTCCGATGACGTGAATCCGGCAGGAAGAAATTTGTTAGGGGCTCAAATGATACATCAGTGGCTTTGCGGGTTTTGTGGAAAGAATCGAATGTTGAGGTAAACGTTTTTTTTTTTATTCATACTTTTCTTTTTTACCAGAAAGTTCAAGCTCGCCCTCGATAGTCCTATCGAAATTTTTCATAGATTTTTTCCTATTTTTCATCAAGCTTCCTTTACCCTCGCCTAACGGGACACTCGCGACCACCGGCTTCCCAGTATTACCAACGTGATAAAGTAGCGGTCTATTATCGCGATGGGATAAATGGCCGAGCATTATCGCAGACGTGGCTTCCTAGCTTCGTGATTCAAACGAATTATCTATCCCCCCCTTTCTCCACCCCCATGGATCGTAGCCAAGCTGCTTTTCCACGAGTAATCATCGACATCACTTTTCTGCGTTTACCCGTTCACCATAAAAATATCATATGAAACTCCTCAAGTTCCGTAAATCAGTCGGTACACGCGTGACGTGACGTTTGCCAAAAAATTTTTCATAGGTCAGGGACCTGATTTCAAGGGTCGATTGAAATTTTGAAAAATGTCGAAAAACCCTATTTCAATATCTAAAGGTAAGAAGCGAATTCAGGTAGCGAGTAGCGAGCATGAAAATTCTAAAAATATTATCACGTTCTCCATGAATATTGCAGCAGTACCGCCGGTCGTTATCAGTGATAAACATAAAGTCTCGTGCCGCATGGGATATCCGACGGGGAGTCTCTTTACACGTGTTCAGCTTCCTACCGCCATTATGCTTTTCCACTGTTTTACGTGGAACAGAGGTTTTTTCTTTTTCAATACGTTCGCTTGTTTATCATTAATTTCTGAATATTTACCACAGGGTATAAAGCCGTAGCAGGTATCGGCTGTGCTTACAGATCCAATATCCAAGCACGTCAACGTGGATTTTATCAGCTTGATCAATTTTGCTGTATAAATTTTTCTGCCAGCCTCTGTGTCTGCAGTCACGCCGAAATACATGCTTAGATATTTGACTCGTGTGCGTAGACACGTGGCGAACGGTGATTTATGGGAATTATTATGGCCCGCTGACTCGGGGTTTCATTCATTTTATCCAGGCGAAGTGGCAACCTTGACGTGAAACAAAAACACTGTTAGACACGTATACCCTGTATTTGGCATTATTTAGCAAAGCACCATTAAAGCTTGCGTAATATCCCTGATCCCGTGTATAAAGCGAAGCTTGGGTAAGCAAAATAATGAAAGCCAGTAAAATCATCAGAATTCAACGATACAAGGCGTTTCATTCGAAATGTAATTTTAAAAATTAAAATTCCAGCAGATTAGCCGCGTCCTTGAATTAAAATAATAATTTTCCGAGTGTCACTTGAAAGTTATATTCGTCCATGCTAATTTAATTTTTTCACGCCCTCTCGCTAAACCCCAGCACCGAACAGCGTTTCGCGATCAAGAGATTTAATCGGGGAAACGTCCGTCGTGGCAAAAAATGAAAAAAAAAATTTGCTGTGCTGCGCGCGCGAACTTTTCTCACGCTTTTACTCGAGCAGTTATTCGCTCGGAAGACAAAAACATTGTTCTCACACAATACCGAACGACGAAGAGAGAATCGACGGGCGGTTAGGTAGGCAGAGGAGCGAGAGGCTAGATCGGCTAGTACAAAGCAGAATAGACCGAAGGAAAGAGACAAGAAGACACTCCTCTAATTGCCAATACACAGCTGTATTATACCGCTGATATATCACTGGGTTCGCAGAAATTCCGCTGGAGGAGCTGCGATCGAAATTCCGAGGACCAATCGTAAAGCCCTTTTCACTGGAGCGTCTTCGCCAAAGTATAATCGCGATCGGCAGTTTGTTGCTATAATAACACGTTTCGCGTGGACTGGCTTTAATTCAATTGGATAACTAACGGGTGGCTCAGAAAGGCGAGTCTGGAATATAGATCGTAGCCTCGGTAATTGCACTGACTTTTGGCTTCTCCTCGCTCGATCTATTCGGTCCTAATTTAAAGCACGGTTAGATCGTCCTGACTGGTTTGGATCTATTTAAAATATAAAAAAAAGATCGATTTCGCTCTTATCAATATCCAATGTTATCCTCGATCATCCTACCCGTGTTACGCAAATTGATCGAAGTGATCGCGATGATAAAATTGATCGCGTGATCAAGGAAATTATCGAGGTAGAAATTAATAAAATAAAAAATTTTAACCCACCAAGTTACGGCATACCGAATTACTGCGTCTTGCCAAGTTGTAAAATGCGAAAATTTCCTAGAGGATAATTACAGGGGCTGCCGATTGGCCCATCGACGTAACACGAGACACGAGTGGAAGTCAAAGAAAAAGACAATTTATGAAATCGATAATTAGTCGAGAACGAGTTCTAGTTTACCTTGTTTTTCCGAAATTATTTCCTGGCTCAGTCCTTTCGCATGAATATTTAACCACAATAAAGATACACCCGTCCTTCCCATCTCGGATGCTCCCTTAATCGTGAATATTTAAAGGGATGATATTCGGCCGAGTTGTGTATCCTCGAAACAGACAACTCAATTTGAATTAACCATACTTTGCAAATTTTTCTCTTTATATTCAATACAATTTGCCAAAGGATTTGCACGCGTCGCAAACCAACGTGCAATATTGGATTATAGGTACTTGTGTAATTTTCTCTACGGGATTCGAGAGGTGAATGCTCTACTAATAGGGAGAGACATACCGAAACGAGAATTCTGTTATGTAAGCGCTTATTAATATTCCAGCATCAGTCCTACGTAATAAGCCCGTGTTATAACTGGAACAAAGCCCGGTAACTAATTGCAATCTTCTTATGCAAATATACGATAAACGACAAGATCCGGCAGTCCGATAGGACGCGACATAAGATTCGTTACCAGCGTCGTCTCTACGAGAAAAATCAATTTCTATCTCCTTAGCCTTTAGTTGGTCCAATCTAATTCTTATTTAATTATTGCAGGGATACCACGGCCAGGATCATCCAGGACGATGGGTCCCGAATTTCTTCTCTTTCTATGTAAGTAGAAATTTTTTTTCCATCTATCGCAACCTCATCTACTCTCTCTCTCTTTCTCTCTCTCTCTCTCTCTCTCTCTCTCTTACTAAAAGTCAATTAAAAGATTCCACGTGATATTTTTCATTCGTTCCCCTACAAAACACCACGTCCTTAACACGGCTGAGAGAGGCGAAAGCTACAAGCGGGCAACTCGGTGCGCATCTTTGTCCAAAGAAAATCGTGTTGCAATTCAACCTAGATACCACGTGGGGTCGACGTTAGACATTGTAAATGTTATTAGGAGGATCACCAAGATGTCCTCCAGCATCCCTATTGTTCCTCGTGGGATTAATTCTTCGAGGCCAGGATCACGATGCCACTGATAACCATGAATCCTCCTGCATTACAAATATATCCAATCCGTGATTTGACATTTCGCTCAGCCTAGCAACTCATCCTCGTTACCATCTTTAAGCACGTAGAAATATTGCAGCGCAATTCTTACAAGGTTCGATAACTTTTTTTTTTCTCCTGCATAAAAACACATGAATTTCCGATCGTCTGTCTTCGCAGTCCTAATCGAATAATTGCGAAAGTTCGTTTTAACAGCTTTTTTTTTCTTATCCTACCAATGAAGTCAATGCCGAAAATATAGTTGCGAGTAAATTCACGATGCGGCAAGATTTCGTATCCTCAAGTGTGTCACGATTTATCTTCTTTCGTTTACCGACAGGCACTTCGCATTGGCACAAGGATCTTCGAGTCCTTGATCATTGATTTTTATCAGTTTTTTAACATCGTGGAAGCGTCACTCACCGAGAATCGAAGATGAGTCAATCGTATCTGCCGCTAGAAATATGCATGAGCATATGGGGTACATGTATCGACTGACCTAACCTGACTGCAGTCAACCGTAGACTCGCAGGATGATCGTAGCGCGGTTATGTAATCACGGATATATTTATTAATAATAATAACAATCACGTGACAAGATAATACTTATATATTAGTAGCGTCTATGACTACTATTTGAAAGATATTATTATCCTCTGTAATACATGGTGATGAGCTGACGAGGTATGCTAAATCTAGCGTCACTCTTTTATCTGTGTAGCAGCGTGGGAGCGACGCGGCATCCTAGCAACGTTAAAAGTCAAGGACTTTATTTTACAATCGGCTAGTGACCTGTTGAGTTCGAATTGATCAGATTATATATATATATATTGAATACCTATAAAATGGGTTGATTCATACAAACCCACTTTTTACGAAGACACTCGTGAAGTTACGATATAGGTAAGATTCTCGTGAAAACTTTCTTAGGCGAAAGTTGGCAACAACTGCATCTTACGTATTAGGTCCATTCTGATCTTGTCCGTTGAATCGCTCACGTTTCGTACCGAAATGCTCATCCGGGACTCCTTAGCATTTTATTGTCTCTTTAACGACCCTCAACTTGACCACGGACTCCATTATGAAGGTCGGGATTTTTTTTTTTGAAAAATTTTTACCCCCCGCGACAAGAAGGAACGAGATATTAAAATAGCCGGTATCACAATGTCCAACTGCTGAATCTTTATTCGCGTAAATTAATTGCGCTCATTTGATTAATGGGATTATGATTGGAGTCTCTCTTGGGGTTTACTACTCGTGCAATTTACTTATATCTCTTGGACGCGGTACTTTTTTACTCGTTCACTTTTCTCATCTACTCTCGCTTCTTCCTGGGCTCATCAGTCATAATGTCGTCAGTGGGTTTGGAGTCGCAAAAAAGGGGTCACTCGTATCTGAGAGGACCAGATCGATCCTTGTGGTTTGACCGGCCTAACACAAGAACACTGTGTGTATGTGTATATATATATATATATTATATGATCAAATCTACCCGACAAAGTTATGTCACGTTTCCGACTGTCAGTCCATCGTATCGTAAACACAGCCGAGTACTTGTTAAATTAATGTTCGAAGATCGAGGAGACTGTGGAAGGGAAAGTTGTTGATCGATCGATACAATTTGATCATTTATATTTTATACACGGTGAACTTAGTGTATGTATTTATTTTTTTTTTTTTATTTATACAGATTCGATATCCATAAGCACTTTGCTTATGTCAGTCACAAAGGTGGATATCGCACTTTTAATCAGGCTAGGGATAAATCTAGATAATACTTAATTCTAGGGTAAAATATGCGAGATTCTTGCGTATTATAATTTTTTTTTCTCTTCCTCGAGTTTCTGCATATTTTTTCGCCTCGGCTCCGCAGTGAGCTCGGACGAGATTGATAAGGAACTATTCCTAGTGATTTTCGTACATCGAACGATTGTTATTAGCATAAGTGGCTCGTTTATGCGGGCGGATGGCGCAAGATTCTGTTGGAGTCGTGATAAGAGATATTTTGTGGGCGATCGATAATCTAAGGGAATGGATATCACGACGGATATCGCCATCGAGGGTAAACCCTTTATGTGGGAGAGCGTCGAGTGAGAAAAAAAAAAGGTGTCTGATAGGAAAACGTGAGAGGAATTTATTTTCTGAATTCTGGAAACGTGGGTTACGTTGGCATCTGGTACTTTGGAGCAACGAGACTGGACGTGGTCCAAAATTTATTCCCAGCATCTTTGCGATTTTTTTTAAATATTTTTTTTAACTTATTATTTTTTGCCTTCGATTTATCGATCGTTGTTATATGTATTTACTGTATACAGGGTATCCCTGTATTTATGGATACAGTCTGTTCACTTTTTGACTTGTTCCGCTGACTCTGATCCACTGTTTTTAAACCCTTTGTTCGGATAGACAATGACGTTTCGGCTGAATAGCTCTGTATACTCATATACCTTGTATGTCATTGGCCAATTAGTATATTGCCAGAAAATGTTCCGTACAGTTTGTAAAATCGTCGAACGAAGGGTCGTATGTAATTTTTTGTTCAGGAAAAAAGAATAGAGTCTCTTCGGTTACAGGTTTCATGTTTTTCTTATGGATCGAGGGGACAAATGTGAAATTGAAATTTACCAAGTAAATTGAATTCAGTCGGTACTCGACGAAGCACTTGGAGTCACGGGAAGCCTTCGAGGGAAATTATTAATTGTGTGTTCCATGCATATGTATATACGGTACAACGGAGTCTCGAGACGCGAACAAAAAAATTCTTGATTCCAGAAAAGAAACCGGGACACTCGTGAACGAGTCCGTTTTTCGATTTTGGGCAGTCGTCAACAATTTTGAATATTTACAGTAGCGCAACTTCGCATCCGAAATGGTTCTATAGTTTCTGATCGTTTGTAACAATAGTTCTGGTCATTTACAAAAAAAAGTCTTTCAGAAAATTTTTTAAATCCTCGTGCCAAAAGTTCACTACGTCGTTTTAGCATGGATGCGAACCTTCGAAGGCTCTGAAAGTGTCGGTAAATGTCGGTACAGGAATCTGTGTTCAGAACCCCACCTTTCTATACTACTATTAACTATTGACTTACAAATATATTGTATTCTTAAAAATATAATCAGCAGATAACGTTTACTCGTATAAAATAGTGTCACTGTTTTTTTTTTAATGGAATTGCGATAGGATGTCGATATTTACAAAAATATCATTTACGTAATATTGAAGGGTACGTGACATGTCATTCGGGACACGTGACGATCGTTCATCCCTGATAGCATTTGCAAATTGCACAGATCTGTCAAGGACACAGTTATGTGATACTGATTGGTCTCACGTAATCAATCACAGAGCTTGTACAGTCCGGTAAATCGTCCTTCTTGATCCTTCCACTTAGATCTTCGCAATGTCAGTTGTCAGTGACTGTCCCGATTATTCCTGTGACGAATTGGACATTTTTTTCAATGGATCAATTGGATGGATGGATTGATGGCTCTTGTCATTTTTCTCCATGATGGAAATCTACATATACATATATATGTATATACATATATATAGCCAGTCCCGTTGAGAAATCATTGATCGAATGAAAAAGTCCTGTAGACTAAATTGTCATAATTCCATGTGAATCATGCTTAAGGAATTTTATGGCTCGGATCATTAGGAGTAACATTTTGCTTGTAATATACAGCAGGTGCTATGCTTATTGATTAGCACGCGTAATGCTAGAGTGCATCTAGCACTTGAGTCTTGATTAATGCCGGGAATAGCATTTGGTATAATTATACCTGCAAGGTAATTCGAGTCTGTTGAATCACCCGTAGCTTCACATTCGAACTGTCATATTGGTTAACCCGTGGGAAAAGCTCGACGCGCTGGATTGAAGCTCGCAGTATACTTTTTGGTCAGTTCATATTTTCTGTTCACTACGATACCTCGCTGTGGGTTTAATAGAAGTCGAGTGCAGTTATTGCACGCAGCCTGGGAGAGTCAAGCCTGCCAATATAAAATCCACCGGTCTCCCTCGGGGGATCCTGACTTTTCGACGTTTTGCGAAAATTTTTTTTTACCTAAATTCTCTATCGAACCCACGACGTAATGAAATTTCGAAACGAATTGGAATTTTACTACTTCGCAACCGCAGTAAAATTGGCTCGAATGAACCTGAGATATTATATTTCCTACAGACCCATTGTCAATTCTGTATCCAGCTAGAACTGCCGTAATTTTGTTTAATGAAAAAAATGAAATTTGACAAAAAAGCATTAAGTTAGCCTAGCGTTCTCGATTGAGATGTAGGCGTTTTTCAAAAATATTTTTCCCTTGTGAGCTCGAAGAGGCTGAATTTTCAACTTCTCTATCAACGCAACGTCGTGTGTTCCTAAAGCGACAAATATCTTCCAGCCGAAGGACGCAGCACGATACACAAAAGTCCTGCGTTGTATCGTGACTTGGGTTGCTGACTTTGTAAACGCAACAGGGATTATTACAGAAAGTTGAAGACGTCAAGTTCAAAAGGAAAGACGTCCAGTTTAAAGGGAACAGAGAGAAAAGACCCGGTTAACGGGATTCCTTTGTTTTCCGACAGCCTCCTCGGTTCTCGAGGAGTAGCAGAAATTAATCTACGCCTCTCGTGCTCTTCGGGGTTAATTGGAAATGCGACAGGCTAACGGGAAGCGGGTGGAGGCGTCGGAAGGGCAGGAAGGCTGCGACGTCCCTGTGATCTAATTACAGTCTAAATAGCTCGCGCCAGTTAATCAAAAGGCTGTCGGGCGTCCCGACGCCCGTGTCTTCTCCAAAGTGCCTGTGACATTCGGCTCTAGCCTCTTCCAAGTTCCTAGTGTCCTGCGTCTATTTGGTCCTTTTTTTACACAGGCTGAACCACTGTCATCCCTACTGGACAAAGAAAGGGTTGTGTCGCTGACTTGGGGAGCCTCTTGCCTTTTGTGCTTCTCGATGAGGAAATGGAAGGCGAACCTGTATTCAAATGGATTCAATGGAAGATTCTCGCCGCGAAGATACGAAAGAGTCTCTCCAAAGATTACCTTCGAGGTCCTTCTTCATGGGCGTTTCTCTTTTTTCTTTTCTTTTCCTTTCTTCTTCATCCTTTTCTTTTTTAACGGGTTGCCAGATCTCGCTGGATGAAAGGAATTAGCTTAATTGCTCGCGAGCACCAAATTTTAACGACGTTGCTCTTAATTAGCCACGTTTTAATATAGGCACTTTTTTTCTGTATTTCAGGCGTAGCGGCCAGCCTGGCGTTGGGTCATCGCGGAACAAAGGTGAGCAATTTTTCTGTTTGTTTATCGTCTCCCTGAGAAATTTTAACCGGCGTTTTATCTCCGCCATTTCCCCTTCCGCTTTTCCTTTTCTCTCTCTCTCTCTGTCGCGCACTAAAGATTCATGGGACTTTGGGTGTTCAAAGTAAAGATGCCATCCGGTATATGCTCTGACTATTTCTGGCTTTGCGCCCTCGCAATCCTGTGGCACAGGCATAACCTTTAGAGCGAAGACTTTCCTTTGCGGTGTTGGGCGTCGCGACGCTAATTGGAAGGAGTTTGCATTACTCGTTGGCGTTTAATGCACAGCCTTCGGGTGCCTTTGGGTTTCGCTCGATCGTCCTCAGGTGTCTGACCGCGGGCGGATGATCTTGCCGAGAGTTCAGGTAGCTCGAACTTTTTCCATTAAAAGTTCCACGATTCCCTTTAATACTAAATTAGCAAATTAGCTCGCCTGCGACCAGTCACAGTCGAGGCCAATTCGTACGAGTGTCTGAGAAATTTCTAAGAGCTTCCTAACCCTTTTCTCCGGAATCGAAAGCTTTTATAATTCTGTTGCGTCCTCGTACGCGTGTCCGATCATCGACAGGTCCGATCAATGATCAGACAACTTGGTACCATTCGCGCTGGCCACTTCCTGCCACTTTTGCATCACGAATCGGATTAACGAAATGGTACTAATTCATAGCTTCTAGATGAAATTTTGAAAAATCACTAATTCACCTTCGCTCGGTAAAAGAACAAGAATCCTGACCCACGAGTCTATTTTTCTTTCAAAAAAATAGCCCACGCTGTAAAATTAATCTGACGATTCAAGATCTTTGTGTCCAAAACACATATATTCTCTGCCAAAACAAATGTGACTTTCGTCCATAAAAACGTGAACCAGCTTAACTGCGCGGTAACGTAGCCACGCTCCAGGCCACCTAAGACGCGATCGTACATTATCTCAAGAGCGAGAAGCGTCGAGTTTCCGGCGGATCCCATCAGATTGGCAACACAATAGGATATTTCGTGATGCAACGTCATTATAGAAAGGGGATTCTTCCCCAGAGCGGAGCCAGCAGGCAGAAAAGGCACGCAGTCCGGAGCGAGACAGGGTGAACGACGTAGACAGGGTAGCGAGGGAGATAAGGATGAGGAGGGGCGTCGCGACGTCGACGTCCTCCTCACAGAAGGAAGAAGGGAAGGAAGGATAGCTGTCTGGCAAAGAGACAGACAACAGACACACCCGTGGAACTGGATGAACTGAAGAGGGACTTGCGGATGACATAATTTAAAACTCAAACGGTATCCCGTTACGGAACAGTGCGTACATGAAAAGGAAGCTTGTTGATAATAAAAAGAGAAACAGAGAAAGAAGACTGTTGGAACTGTGGCGCCAGGTACTTGAGTCAATCGAGGATAGGATGCCGGAAGAATGACGCGTCACGAGGACCTCCCACCACCCCCCAGTCCACCCCATCCAATTCGATCCGAAATTCCTGACACGGTACTCATTGTTTTTCGCCATCGAGCCAAAGAAGCGACCGACTCGCCCGTAAACGGGCGATCTTTGTCGCTCCGATGAAAACGCAAATCCGTCCTTGGCACTGTGTCATTTATTGAATACCCAAAATCCCAACTTACGAGAGACCTTAAAAACTTTTCGTTTCAAGCCATTCCTGCCGAGTCACAGTTTCCTAGCGAAAACAATCGCTTTGTCGTCCTTCCTTGTCGCTCTGCCAGCGAATTCACGAGTTGCCTTCAGTTTCTAACGAACCACGTAAAATCGTTTTCCATCTCTCGCGGCTCATTAAGGACGCGCCGACGCGTAAGTAGGAAGAGAGTTTATTGCACTTTTGTAAGTGACTCCTCCTTCGAGGATCCTTGAGATTTTAAGATTAAATTACGTATCGGCGTAGAATATACAAAGCTGGTCCACGTATCCATCTCGGACAGGTAGACGTACGTGATACGTATGCGAATACGTGGATAGACGAGACAGGACGTTATTCAACGTAGCTTTTGCGCAATTCCAACCGCCCTTGTAATTCCAACACGTAGTGCACGCGAGTACAGTGCAGGTTAGATGCACAGTCCGGGCACTGAGTTTACCTGCCTTTATTTTCTTCCGGTATATATATGTATAGTCAGAGCTGTACTCATACGCGTACGTATATATATATATATATTTGGTATTCACGGAGCCATAACCGTTTCAATTTAACAACCGTTTAAGTCATATTTCACGCCGAGCGGATCCGTTTAACGTTACGCTACGTAGATCCTGAATCGTTGCTGGAAAAATTTTTACTTGTCGCAATCCAATGCTCGAATTTACCTTTGATAACTCGACAGTCTTCAGGGACTTTCGTAACGTGATTCCAGTCGCCCTCGACTCGTCGCTGGGAGCCTCGACTGAAGTGCAGTGAGTGACCTTTGACCTTATTTAGGTTATGTCTCAATATGCTCCAGTTCTTGATATCCCAATAGATCATTTTTACAAGGAAATACGACACGTCCCATCTGACTTCTCGTATGTCTCCCCCATTATTTTATAGCTTGATACCGTCTTTTGATTTGCGATTTTGTTACGCGTCGTAGGGGTCTGATCGGTACCGATCATTAGTTCAGGAAGCAATTCAGGGACGTATTGTGGTGGCCCATAGCGGGCCTTTACTTCTACCTACAACTTCGGCAATACAGGCCGTGAGATTTTGAACACTTCCGGAAAGTTTAATCAAAGTTTGACTGCCGATACAGACGGCTCCTTGTTCTCTTGGTATTGGAGGAATCGAGTGACGTCATTCAGGGATGCTGATTTAACGACGTATTTCGCACGCTACTATCATGTATGTAAATCACACACGTGGTCATATTCTGTCGGGCAGAATCACGCGTGAGAAAAATAATGACTTTGCAGGTCAATGACTTTTCTAATTGAGTTTGATCATCGATTAAGTCGAACGGAAGTAGATGAAGAATCGCAGGCGAATTATCTTTGCCATACGTAACGGCGATATCGAGGTAAATACAAATTGGCACATTTGCCACGCATCTGCCGGCCTTTCGCTTTAGGCCTTGATCTTCTCCTAATCAGACTAGAGCGAATCTCCGTCGATAGAAGTGTGAAAGTATCTCAACGAGATGCTCGTCTTGCAGCATCCCGATACACTGCGTGGGCATTGGCTGTCGGGAACAAAACGTCAGATCAGATTATTCTGGTACGTAGAGATGACGATTCGCAAGGAACGAAAATTTGTGGATACTGAAAATTTTTAGAAATGGTTCTGGTATTTTAGGCAGGTGGCAGCACAGTCGTTCTTGTTATGGTTAAGGGCTAAACCGCATGAGCAATTACGTTCGCTACGAAACTCAATGTCCCGAGGCAATTTGTCCCCGCACTCTGCTAAACTTCGCCTTAATAACGTTGAAATGTTTAATTATGCGGAGGACAAGTTGCGGTTCATCAGGGAGCAGCAAACGCGTGCTAGTTATGCTTCGTTTTTTTTTGGTTTTTTTTTTTTTTCGAAATTTACTTCAATTATTATACAAGCATGTCGTTAGATTTATTAGAGAGGCTGCAAGGGGTTTTCTCAATCCTGGGCAAACATTGAGCTCCTCGCAGATAAATGGGCTGCACTGGGTAGAATATTGGAAAATTGATCGAACGAGCCAGAGGGAGGTAAGCAGAAGATTCTGCTAGTTCGCGAAAAGCTTTTTGCATTTTTGCAACAAGAGCGTGTAAAGTGTATTATAAAATATTCGTAGTTACGTCGTTAGGTGGAAAAAAGTTTGCCGAGAGAGATTTATGTATATTGAAAGAAAGAAAAAAAAAGAAATTAAAAAGTACAAAAAAAAGAAAAAAAAAACGATCGATATAACGGAGCAAGAAGCAAAAGGGAAATAGGTAGACGCGTTAGGGTGGGTCGAAGGGATGATACAGGGTATGGCGAACGGGGGTTGAAAAATTTCAAGCGTCAGTCGGCATAAGGCGCCTGTCGGCGGTAACGTATGACACTCGGCCGTACGAAGGGTTGCCTATAGTCGAGCGTTCGGAATTTGCAGAACTTGAGGAGGTTGAGTCGGGCTGGAAATATTTTACGTATTTTTCAGGGAATCGGGATATTTACTGACACCTTCTGCTTTTAGCGTTCCAAGTGTTAGCAGTCGGTATAGCGTTGCGCCTGACGGACATGGAAATTCCATTAGAAATCGAGGGAGGGAACCGACTCGGATTCCGAGATCTGAAAGAATTTTCGAGTGCTAAGCGAATAAGTGGGTGCGGGGGTGGCGGCAATTAAATCTTAAAATCTAATAATCGAAGGGGTTGATTTTCGTCGGCCAGAGGGAATCGCTCGGTCGAGCTCGTGGTAGAAAAATACGATACCCGATTGAAAGTTGGTCCTTTCCCTCGTGAGGATTGGTTGGGAGCGGTAAGGGGGAGCGAAAGGGTCAACTAAAAAACTGGACTTGCTGGCTAAAGAAATTATCCTACTACCCCTGCAACTTCGGGAAACGATTCCGAGAGCAATTTTAGGGTGAATCGAATTTCCGTTCGAAGTAACGAAATAACGAAGTTCCTGCATTTCATGGGTATAGCAATGGAATTGCCTTTCACTTTCGTATTGTTGGCGCGATCGAGGGAATCGACGGAATCGAAGCCATTGATGGAAACGGAAGAGGACAGGGAGGTCTAGATTGAAAGAATCGGCAATTTCTCAATGCAATTATCCTGCGGCAGAACAGCGCAGACTACGAACGGACTAATTAACTTTTGGCTACGCTAATGAACTCCGAGCAGGAAGCCAGACTGGAGTCTGAGGCGAACGGAAGTGGATTCTCAAGGATTCCCAGGAGCTCCTTGGATAGGTAAAATGAAGTGTTCCTTGATTAAGTCTGACAATCTTGTGTCTTCGTTTTGCTCGATCTTTCAGGACTTCCGGTTTAACGTGAAGCATGGAAAATCCTTTTACTTCGAACTCATCGCGCATTCGTTGACTTTCATTCGATATGCAACAATCGACCAATTGACTGCTGACTTTAAAGGCACTATATCTATATATATCAATTTAGTGACAGTTTTACGATAGTCGACGCGCTCCGATGGAGACGCATGGTACCAGGGAATTGTAGCGATGGGCAAAGATCGATCGCTGTGCAATTCCCTCATCAGACAATTCCAGGGATAAATCGATCGACACTCGTATCTCTTCGGGTTATTTTACCGTAAGGGAATATTACCGTTAACTTTGGTGAATTCTCCCGTGAGAAGTGACGTCCTTCTACATGGGATATATGTATATATATAGTATATATATGTATAGAGAGAGTATACCTGGGAAGTCTCTACAGTTTTGTTTCCGGTGATACGAGAAATAAAAATTAACAAGATATTCCGCGAGATATTCTCCCTTTATTCTCTCAGGTAATGGTTATCTTATCAGTTATCACGTATCGTCCCCCCCAGTCATTTTCCACCAGATGACTCGAACGCTCCATATCAGCCGTAGAGCCTCGTCAATTCTTACGATCCATTAACACGATGCCACTGATCCTTATTATTTGTTATATTCACTCCGTGACTCTAGCCACGTGATACCAGCAGCTCGTATTATAAAATTGACTTTGTAGATATGCAGCCAAATGGCCACTTTGAAATTTCACGTCGAACGGCAAATCACGTTCTACCATTCTCAATGTCTAATCTCGATGCTTCCGTTATCGTAGCTATTTTCCTCGGTTTCCTCGCTATTACAATTATTCGAATATTCTCCGCTAGAATTGCTTGATAAGGTGGAAGGAAGCTTTTGGAAATTACGCGTCTTCGTATTATGGATTCTTGTTCTGTCGGAAGACTATCCCTGTTAGGTCTAATCCTCCTAAGGAGTCTACACTGATTACTCGTTGCTCATTGCTCATTGCTCATTGCTCATTACTCATTCCTTGTTACAGACATCGCACGATGAGGAAAAGGCAAGGCTTCCGGAATTCCTCACGGAACTGGATCTGGCAAGTCTGGAGGCCTCGGAGGAAGACGTGGAAGCACTGAAGAAAATCGTCAAGAGATTAGCCCCTGAGAAGAATGGCGAGTACCAAGTGTATCAAGGTTTAATATCCTATTCACCACGGTTCTAGCGATTCTCCATTTTCTAGTCGAGACTCTTGTAACGATACGTTTCTTCTTAGTTTTCTTCGGCAACGAGGACCTCCTTAAGGAGTGGCTGAAAGGAGCGGGTACTTTACGCAGTTGATCTAATCAGCGTTTTGCACGAAAATTTTTCGATTTCATTGTATTTACTGCGCTTACAAATTTTAGTGAAACTTTTGCACGCGCTCTTGGTAGCTTTATTTGATTATCTTGAACTTGTGGAATTCGTGTTTTTTTTTTGTATATATAGAAAAATTTTGTATACGTATAGAATTCTTTTATTCGTTGTAGCTTAGCATTTTATTGATGATTTATTTAACGTTTTTCTTTTAGACTTGTTCGTGGTGATTGGTTATTTTATTTTACACCGTTTTATTTGCCTTGTTTATTCATTTCTTTGTGCACGCCTATCATTGTTTGTTCTTTGGACTGTCACGAGTCGTTTACCTTGTAGGAGTTATGGGACAACCTGGTGTCGACTTTCCAGTATTAACGACGATTCCACGCACTGCCTTTAGCTGTCGTGGATTGAAAGGCGGATATTATGCTGACTTGGAGACAAATTGTCAAGTAAGTTGTACAAAAATTGTGTATCTTGGTTGTTGGCTTCCTGTACGAGAGCATTGGTATACGTATGGACATTTTTTGCACGCTTTTGAAAATTTCGTTTAAGACATTTTGAAAAAAAAAATTATGAAGAGTTCAGGATACTCGAAGGGAATCCGGAGTGTCGAACGTAGAGATAAAAGTGAACAATGATTTATTTTATTTGTAGGTTTTCCACATTTGCGACAACGGCCGAAAGATCTCGTTCCTGTGTCCCAATGGCACCATCTTCCAGCAGTCGCAACTGATCTGCGACTGGTGGTTCAAGGTGGACTGCGGCAAGTCGGTAGAACTTTACGAGCAGAGCGCCGAGCAGTTGGCCCAGGACGAGAGGAAGCGCGCAGAAGTCAGGAAGATGAATTCCGAGTTCCATCGAGCTGCTGGATCGGATGACAGTCGAGATTCTGATCAGAATACGCAGAATTTCGATTACAACGGCAGACAGAACGGAAGGACCAATCCGTTTGGACAGTCGGCTAATGGACCAAATCAGATAAGATCTGATCAACAGGGTAACAAATCTAATCAACCCTTCGGCCAGAATTATCTCTTCAACACGCAGTCGAGCGGAAGAACCGAAACCGGAAACGGACAAGCAGGGGGAGTCGCTGGTCGTACCGATGAAAATTACAATCAGAACGAGGAGTCCCAGTCGTCCAATGATAACTTCAACAGCTACAACGGCAACTCGAACGACTATAAATCCAGACAGCAGAATCAGCTGGTTGAAAATCAGAACGGGAAAGGCAACCAATTTGGAAATTACAATCAGAGAAACGGCAACAATCAAAATCCCCAGAATTATTACGGTTCGTCGGCAGATCAAAACGGGCAGCAAGACGAGAAGCAGAATTCGAGGAGCTCGAAGTCAAGAATTATTTCTAAGAACAACCTGAATTCACCGGTCCAGAGAGTAACGCCGCTTTACACGGAAACAACGACCTTCCGCACAACCACCGGAAATCCGGTTAAGGAATACCAGCAACTGGCTGAAAGCGCTGCTTTCGCATCGAGCAGAGGAAATCGTTACAATAAGGCGTACAGTTCGAATCAGTTTAACAATTTCTACACGAATCGCATACCGAGCACGGAGAATTTCCAGCAGGAGTCAAGCACTGCGCTTCCTGGGAAGGAAATAAATGGGCGGCCACTGTTCGGAGGCCACCCTGGGATTCCTGCTTATCCGTTTCCCACATTCGCCCCAATTTACAAGCCCCGCACGACTACCACTACTGCCAGTACTGTCTCTGCCTATGAGAATCAGCAGCAGACAACTACCCAGAATCCATATTTCGCGGGTAACAATTATGGACAAGATTCGGTAAGCCAGACTACTTACTCGAGTTTGGATACAGTCACTGCTACTCCATATCCAAAGAGTTTGGATGCGCAGGCTGGTACGGAGACTGTGGTTTCTTATGGAAATTCGGAAAATTATCAACAGAGTACTGAAACTCCAGAAGCATATAAAGACGGATCAGAGTCAGTCAACCCTTCGACGCAACGACCCTACGTGAATACGGAGACTTACAGACAAAGTTCGGTAAACGGCGTAACCACGAGGGTCTTTGAGAATAGGAAAAACTCCAGTGAGGATTCAGAAACCGCTAGAGATTCCAAGGAGGCTTCAGGAGCATTTTCAACGGCGCGACCCTATTTGAATACCGAGAGTTATCGACAAGACGCTGTCACGTTGAGTGCGATTGGCGATACCGTAGGGCAGAATTATCGCGAAAATTCGAACCCGCAAACAAGTTTGGTTTACAACGAAAATACATCTTCCACGAGTTCCGCGACGGAAAAATCCTCTCAACCTGAAGGAAATGGTCAATGGAGCGGCGGACCGACGTCCTCGACGAAGGACACGCTGGGCACTCGGCAAGATTATCGAGCAAACGCGATAAGCGCTTCTACGGAAAAGCCTTTCAGAGGCACGCAGAGTTATCAGGAAAGTACCGTCACTTCTGCAACCTCCAGTCCATATGACAAAAGCTTTACGTACAGACAGGGCAAAATATTCTCCACGCTCGGGCCTTATGTTCCGTTCACGAAGAACTACGCTTACACCACTACCACAACAACAACGACACAAAAACCACCGGCTTATACTGCCACTGTACCTACCTACAGCTCGACTTCATCCATTTACAGAAACGCACAGAACAATTTGGTATCACGAGAACGAGGAAATTATTTACCTACCACTCGGTCCAGAGCGACTTACTTGCCTGAAAAAACCACGGAGACACCTGCCTATCTTGGAAATAATTTAGGATTTGAACGGAGACCACTTACGGAACAAGAGCACGCTATTGACATGCTGCACTCTCTTCAGGACTTGGAGGGTAGTACCAGTCTGAATAGACACAATAATAACAGCCGATCTGGATTAAATATTCCAGCTTCGTCTGGACCCTCCACTCTGCATTCTCTGGCATTATATTTCGCCACAGCCACTGATAAATTTGAGTCCAACGAGGCTGAAGTCGACACTGCCGTTAAAATCGAGAGCAAAAGCAACGTGGACGATAAGCCAGTGAAAAACAACGACAAGAACAACGCTGATCTGCCTAAAACTTTGTTAACCGAGCACACGATAACTTCCTACACTGAATTATTTAATCTCAACAATGCTCTGGACAACAGTACCAGTACTGAAAATCGTTTTGGAGATTCTGGCGTGGAGGATGACGCCAGCACAGAGAACGAAAACGATCTGGATCTTGAGCAGAGCGAAGGTCCATTGAGTGGGGCCAGGAAATCGAACAACACGAAGCTCCGTGAGCTTGCTCAAGTATTCACGCATGCCCTGTCTGCCTACCTTCAGGATCCTGACACGTTCAAGAAGGTCCTAACTGAGATCAGACCTACGGAACCTCCTCCCAGTTCCACCAGCGACGAGGTCACTGAAACAACAACCTTCTATCCGACAACGTCCGAAGATTATTCATCGGTCACCAAGGAGAAGGACGAGGTCCTTGATTTTTCTGACGTGACCAAGGCTTCCAGAAGGAGGCGACCCACGACACCATATCCCACGACCACTCAGAATTCCAACTTCCCTGGGGAGACCACTTATCAGACGTTGTATACATCGACAGGAGACTACTACACCACTTCTTCCGATAAACAATATTCGACCGCTTCCCCAGCGCTGGCGATCGATGTATCATCCAAGGATCCTCAAAACGGCTATTACGGATCTCCCGAAGATCCTATAGGAAATTCTTTCGCTTTCGAAGTAAATCATGCCTTCGGAACATCCAATGATAACAATGGAATTCGAAACTATGATACGGTACCTTCCGGTCCCGTGGACCCAACGGGTCCAGATGGAACGTCGACCCAGTATGAAAATTATTTTCCTACCGGGTCGTCATCGTCCAGTGTAAATAATCGATTCGGTGGGTTCCAGAATAATTCCGTCATCACGCCGGAACCTTATGGCAAATACGTGAAGCCTTTCGATGCGACTCCCATAAGCGACAATTACGTGACATCGTCTACCCCCAGTTCCTACGCAATTGGCTTGTCGGTTCAAGAGAATATTAAGACCCTGTCTAGTAACCTACCTAATGACGAACTGACAGCTCCGTTTTATGACAGCTACGACGATCCCGGAAACGGCGTTACTCCACGTGCGTTTGACGCAGACGTATCCAATAGTCTCGCAGCCAGTACTAAAACGACTTCCACTACTCCCCTGTCGAGAAAGAGCAGCCAAGCATCATCGGACAGAGAACCGCTGAGAATAAATTATTATGAAACAACTGCATCGCCATGGAGAAACAAAGACGAGTCTCTTGTAACAGCGGGGAGTCTCTATACAAACTACAGGAACAGATACAACGAAATCACGACGGAGAATTCAAAGGCGACGGAGTCTCCGCTGATCTCCTCAGCCACCCTGGGGCAAACTGCAGAACCCATTACATCAACCGGCACAGCAGAGACAACGGCTCGTCCTGAAACTATCGTCCAGGATGCACCAGTGACAACAATGCAAAGTAGCGGAAGTACCTACAGCTACACGAGTCAGACTATGGATGATCATTGGACCTCCTCGCCGACCGTAACCAAACTTTGGGAGACAACGATCTACCTTGATCCAAATCATATCAACAATGGTTTGTCATCCGACAATAAGATGGATGAATCAACTTTGGATTCTAGAGCGACGGAATCCGTGGAGTACGGTACTACACCCTCTCCAAAGGACAGTCTAGTGACTGGTGCCAGTAACGGGGTAGCAGCTCAGAATTACAACAACGGCGACTCTTCGACAACTTGGAAGTGGACGAACGGTAACGATTCTCCAACTACCTTCACGTTGCTGCCAACTGCCTACGCGAAGGATGTCACAGGGACACCAACCCCAACTTATACTACACATTCGAGTATCACGACCACCATAACATCCTCGGTGTCCTCGACGAACGCTGCACCCCAGGACACCTCGGCGCCGTCGGCTCTGCCATCGAGGATTAATGAGAACGGGTTCAACGTGACCGAAAACGAGATCGTAAAAGCCCAGGAGATGTTTGGTAATTTGAACGCCAGCAGCTCCAACACTTTGATGAGAATAATGAAGCAGGCTGAGAATAATTCAACGGTTAGACAGCTGGTCTTGCTTCTCATAAACCATTGCAATGGGCCCGCGAACAAGACCACGGAAGAGGAGAAGGAACAATTGTTGAACGCTTTGTTGAGGATGCCTGTTAACGAATTCAGCCAGGAGGAGTCTGCGGAAATTGTTCATAGCTTGAACAGGCTGAATCTTCCTAATGGCAGGTCAAGAGTTTCCATGAGGTCAAATACGAAATCTCGGGCTCGGTCACCTAGTAGAACTAGTACGACTACCACCACGTCTAGCACACCTCCTATTACCACTTTCAGAAGTAAAAATCGTCGGAGGTTCAAGAGCAGTACGGAGAGTCCTGCTATATTGTCCAGAAGATCGGATGACGTTTACACGGGAGAAGCGAAGAATTCATTGCCATTGGTATCGGAGTCAGCCTCTGATAACAGAGCCCTTGAACTCCTTAGATCACTTTACGCGATAGCGGCTAAATGGGGCTGAATATCCTTGTCATCAGGAATCATGAGATTACGTGCTAGCTGTCAGTTCCATTATTATCGATTATTTAAAATCGTTATCTACGTTCGTTCGCATAACGGGACACTGTACGTTTTTCCTTTACGCCAAAAGGAATTTTTCGATTGGACTGTAAATCAGTGGATTAAATAGAAATTTTTATAGGCAAGGACAAGCTCGAATATTTGATCCAGGATACGTTAAGGCGAATCCACAAGCACGAAGAGACTTCGTAATGTGGTTATCGAAAATTAAACGTTTAAGAAAATTAAAGAGCCAGCAGCTGTAATTTTTTAATTTTTACTAAGGGTTAAGTTTTTCTGTTTTTTTTTTCTGTCTGCCGTTCCACTCTTCTCTGGATCTGTTGAATCTTACCATATGGTGCAGCCGTGCAATAATAAATTCATGATATATTTATAAATGTATAGTTTGTTTCGTTATTTTATAATTATCGTTAGTCTAGGGGATACCTATGATCAGCAGCGAATTCAGAATTAATTTTAGCAAAGCTTCGCTTCGCCAATCTAATTTATCCCCTTCGCGACGAAGCCTATTAAATAATTTATTGATCGGAGTGGATCGAGCCTGCCAGGCCAATCGCGAACGATATATAAATATATATTAAAAAAAAAAGCAGAAGAATCGCGCGAGATATATTTTAGAACATCGGTGTTGGTAATACTCTTTCTGTTTGGGTATTTCGAAATTGCCAATTGATTAGAGCTATCACTCGAAATTATCCAAACGCCCAGACTTCCGGACACTGGAATGCGTGTGCGAAGTTATTACGTAGATAATAATTGACTTTATGTAAAATATGTTTGTACAGAATGTGAATAACATAATAAACAAGGGTTTTGTTAATAATTCATCCGAATATCCTCCTTATCATCTCCACCGATTTCGCATTGTCCTATTCGAGATAAATACGAGAAACCTAAAACCCAGCATCCCAGCAATTCCTTTCTTGACTATCACCTACATGATATTTCTCATGTCGAGGACATTCGCTTACTCACGAACGAGTCGAAGTCCTCGCGAAGAATCTTGCAAAACTATGCAAGGACGTGGATCGGTAAGATGCATCACGATTATGTCAGTGGCGAGTGTTAAAAAATAAAATTGCTATAATGCATGGGGTCGATCCACCATGAAATTGCACAGAACCGATTCGCCATAGAATACCCATCACTATAAGAAAACCATAAGATTACAATTTTGGCAGACTGCAGTCAATCCGATAATAAAAAATGCACTCAAAGTGCATCGCCTTGGATACGAAGTTGGACGCACCATAAATTAACCGTAAAAAGTATCCAGGCAATTTTCCTAAGGATGATCTCGCGCCGAGCAATGAATAAAAGATAACGCTTAGACATTTTCAGATCAGAGATTTTCTAAAAGGAGAGATTGAACAGTCGGACAACGGAGAACGGGATGCTGTGGGAGGATCGAGGGGAGTTAAATATGGGATTCGGGATTTACGTCCCATGGAAGATCTCGAGTTCGCAAACTTCTGGCTCACGTAACGATCGACTCCCGCCTCCCTATTGATAAACGCCTTCGAACCCGCCTTAAACTTAATTGAGCCCCGAGTTGGCCAACTCTTGTAACCTAACCACACAGCCGGCATATTGTGCGGGTATCGTGCGCGATTGCATCAACTCCGACCTTTTCCTGCCTCACAGCAGTAGAGCGCAGAGATAATTGTAGCCTCGAGAGCAGAGCAGAGCCCAAGAGCTCCACACGAAGAGGAGCTGGTAGCAATAAGGCGGTAGCTGGTGCACCGGGACGCTCTTGGGTTAGGTTAGGTTAGGTTAGGCTATAAGTAATATAGGCACAAAACAAGGTACACGTCTTTATTTCATTTAAATGCGCGATGGTCATAGATACGGATCGCTGCTTCGTTTCAATTAATTGCGATATGGCGTCGTTAGCTAAGGTGGCTGTGCATGCAGGAATATATTCGTTTCCCGATTCCATCTACCTGGCTGTACGATGATTAAACACAGTTGGTACGGGAGGATACGATTTTGCAAGGTATCTTCTAACGCCATGTACGGGGCAGGCACGTATCGCTTCACTCTCGAATTACTGGCATTTTCATTATACATATATCGCCTTGAGGAAGTCACCCGTAGTTTCCATAAAGAAATACGGAGAAAGAGGTCGGCGCCTCCTTACGTAAGTTCAATGACCAAATAGAGAGACAGGAGTAATTTTCGATATTATTTAATTCTTAGATCCAACGCGATGCAAATGTCAGCGAGGAATTTTTTCGCGAAATTTCCTAGATCGAGTGGATAAATTTTGAGGAGAAAAATATAATCACGTAATTTCTCTACGAATTATAGAGAAATCAATTTTATTCGTCCCGCATGAAATACAAATGGCTTATTTATATACGGCGCGACTATGTATGTCCTGATTGGACTTTGTGTTTGTCCATTTCTCAACTAACGTAATTCAAAGGCAATTCAAACGGAAGAAGAAGGTGTTCGTTTACTATGTCGTTCGCTGATGCGATCTAGGGTCAAAGAGCTAACCTGGTAACTATGGCTACATAACGATCGCGAAGCCGCAGACGATCGGAGGCTCCGGATCGTTAGAGGCTCCACGCGATGACCGTTCGCTGTCGATCCGAGGTAAATAATTCTTTCGAAATGGTCCAGGCGGGGTGGACGAATATTTTTTATAAAAATCACTAGATTCATTTATTAAGGTTGGCAATTCTCAGGCAATCCACGTGGGTTCCACGCAGAGTCGCTGATCATCCTGAACGGTTAAGAGGATCGTTCGAGCGATCCTATCGCGATGTTCCTGTCTCGAGGCTAGAAGGATTGGAAAGACCGAAGATACTAAAGAGACCTAAAAGAAATGGCTATCTGGGACTAACCAGCACGATGTATACGTATTGGATGGATACCGAGGAATCGTGGAGAAAGTGGCTGATTCTTTAGCTCCGTCTTACCAGGACTAGGATGACTGGGATCGGTACGTCGCATAGTTGCGCCAGTCGATGAATTTACCTAACGTGCATTTTCACGCGAATCATCCGATCCCTGTAGTAATGGCAACGATTCTGCGACGGATCGATCGGGGGAGAATCGATCGATCTGACAGGTACTACCGATCCCACTGGATCGATCAGCCACTGTAAGAATAAAATCGGTAAGTATGTTCGAAGACATTTGATTGTTCGTGATCGATGTAACCACGCATTGAAAGTATCAATAATAATTTTTCAAAGATAAAAGACAGCTGCGTATATGCGTGGTGAGTAATAATCTTAACAGGACTAGGATGACTGGGATCGGTATGCCACATAGTTGCGCCAGTCGATGAATTTACCTAACGTGCATTTTCACGCCAATCATCCGATCTCTGTAGTAATGGCGACCACTTTGCGATCGATCGGAGAAGAATGGATCGATCTGACAGGTACTATCAATCCTACAAGATCGATCAGCTACTGTAAGAGTAAAATCGGTAAGTATGTTCGTGATCGATGTAACGACGCATTGGAAGTATCAATAATAATTTTTCAAAGATAAAAGACACAGCTGCGTATATGCGTGGCGGATAGTAATTTTACCAGGACTAGGATGACTAGGATCGGTAAGTCGCATAGTTGCGCCAGGCGATGAATTTACCTAACGTGCATTTTCACGCGAATCATCCGATCTCTATAGTAATGGCGACCACTCTGCGATCGATCGGAGAAGAATCGATCGATCTAACAGGTACTACCAATCCCACCGGATCGATCAGTCACTGTAAGAATAAAATCGATAAGTATGTTCGAAGACATTTGATTGTTCGTGATCGACATAAAGACGCATTGGAATAATCAATAATAATTTTTCAAAGATAAAAAACACAGCTGCCTATATACGTGGCGGGTAGTAATCAGTAGAAAAATTTTCGTAATCCCACATGTAATGATGTCATTAAAATTTCGTGCTGGATTAATAATTTGAGAGCATGCTTGATTGACCTTTTCGTCAGCCGCTCTGTAATTGCGCGTTACCTTTGGGTGAATCTTCCCACGATCGGGGCCATTAATAAAGGCAGTTGATCATTTAATAAATTCACGTAATTTATCTTGGTGTGGCTGTTACCATCGATTAGAGCTATTTATTATTATTTCTTTGAAAACGAAGAAAAACCTCAAGATCTCGGCTGATCTTCAACGGACGTTACGAGCCGTACGAAATATCGTCACGCTCGATTAAAAGAGTACCTGATTCGAGTACCTGGCTTTAATCACCCAATCGCCTAACTCTGGCTGCCTTCCTATCTGGCTGCCTCGATTAAATAGGGTCTCGCAATCTTCCTCAAACGTTACGACTTACGACGTGGCGTTTTTACGCTACCGCCGAGTGATACCAACTTGATGGATGATTACGTGAAAATGTTTAATGCCAATCGAATGGACCAATCGATCTTTTCATCTCGTATTAGAGTAACGAAATGAGGCAATATGGTATTATAAGAAAGTATTATTTTAATAATTATTTAATTGTGATTACCATTCTGACACCTTCGTGCACGCAAGGTCTTATCCTACCTGACCCGACCCAAGGAGAAAAATGGGGAATCTTAGCTCACGTTAACCTCACAATACGATCATCGACATCTTTGACGTAATATGTAATTTATATATTTTTCTTAATTCTATTCATTTTGCAATGCCTCTGGTTATTCGAGGTAAAAGCCGCATTCGATTTTCTTGCAGGAACTGTTAATTTTGAAATTTACTCAAAATACTAAGTAACTGATTAATCACATAGTATACAATCGGTTGGTTTAATTAATCAACCTCTAATTAAGTCAGCTCTCTATGAACCACAGACTGTTTAGTGACTATCTGTACTGTCGTATTGATCAGCGACACTGTCGAGGTCTTGGAATTCGTTTATTCTCAGATTAACGAATAAAGGCTGAATATTCATAGGAGCGTCCCCCACGCTTGGAAACAGCGTTAAGGTGTTGAACTGTTTGTAGAATTAGCGGTTTATCGAGGTTTGTTTCACCAGCGCAGTTGAATGAGATTACACAGCGCGTAACGATTTTGTTAAATACACCTTTTGCATACAATTCCTATTTACCAGAATCGTATGTCGTTAGCATAGAATTCCATTGGGAATAGTTATCCAGTATGACCACAGTACGCTAATAGCTAATTATATGCTTTGTAATTACTCACTTGAAGCATAAAATCAATTAAATATATTTCATGTAAATAACGAGCCGCCATTCAAAATCCATACAACTCGACTTACCTCACAGCACGAAGCGTGTATGTCGTAACAGCCAAAATTCCAAGAGGTCATTAAATTCTCTCCTAACCCTAATTTCCCACAGTACCAAAGTAATTTCAACTTAAACTGACGCCATCTATCCAAGGGAACGAAAATGAAGGGAAAAAAAAGTATACAAAAAAAAAAGTAAGAGTCTTCTCGAGCATCTCGTGCCGATGCTACAAAGGATAAGCGTGCGACCATATCGACAGCCCGCGGCTAGTACAGCCCGTACAGCCATATACCGAAACAGAGAATCCTCATTGAAATATCGAAGAGGTCAATCCATTTCGAGGATTCAGACGTTATAGGCCGTCGCGCGAGCCAATATTACGCGCCTACGGTGAAGCCTGACTGCTGCCACGTCTTCGACTGTTTTACCGGCCGTCGAAAAGTTCATGACAAAAGTTCTCGCAATTAGGAGCGCTCGCCAATCTTCCTTGTAATTTGTCCCGAGGCGCCTCGAGCGTCTGGCCACTCACGAGTTGTTTCTTTGCGATTATGAGAAATGGCTGATCTTACGAAGAGTATCGACGTGCACGTTACTTCTAAATCAGTGAGACATTACATTGCACCGAAGTATGTAAAATGTGAAGAATGATGGATACCATACGTGCACTCTGGGAAGGAGTGGGAAGAGACTGTATACGTTTGCAGGTTAGTATCACGGAGCGCGTCATGTTCGTGTTTTCATGGCAGATCTTGAGCCATTTGTATCTAGCATTTACGTGTTATTCTTAGCATGTATCCATCGACTATCTTGTATCGGTAAGAGCCACTCGACTCCGGTAACATCTTCATTCCCATAATCGATAGTGTCTAGAAAGCGTGGATATCAAAACAAACACTTGGCTTTCATCTTATGTCGGAATGACGCTGCTTTCTTTGTGCTGGAGAAAACTTGGGCGGACTCGAAATTATAGACTTGGCCTAACTAAGAAAAATAATGTTAAATAAATAAGCACGCGCGAAGTCTCGTACGGGAATCTTGATTTTGAGTGGGTATTTTTTTTATAAGGTCTTTGCATATTTTACATACACTCGAAAGGACAAGCGTGAATTCAGGAAGTGGGAGACTATTAATCCCAGGTAATATTTCATTGCTGCCAAGAGAAGATTACGCTGTTGAAGTTTTCGAATTAACTTTGTAAATATTATAAACAAAGGGTAACATAGGAGTAGGAACAGAAGCGTGGCTGGCATCGATTACGTCAGATCTGTGATTACCTGGTACGACGTCAAGAATCTCAATGACAATGACAATGAGAATGATAATGACAGTGGCACAAGTCCGTCAAGCGAACCGGTTGCAGCTTCCATTCCAGACAGTAAAAGGGTCTCGAGCGTCGTGCATGATCGGATCGAGTGATTCTGACTGAGTAATTCGAAGATTAAAAAGCGTCCTGGCAGGAATAAGAACTCCAGCCGAACTTTCGAGAATAACCAATCGCTCGGCCACGGCCCTGACAACGATGTTGAACGACCGCCGAGCAAACTGACTGATTGTAAACAAGCCGGCCGTCCGTTTTACACGTCTCTGAGTTGCATCGTCACTCCTTGCACTTCTCTCGCATTCGCGTTGCATATTGCAGTTAAGGCCGATGCGTCGACGCGTGTTTTACACGGCTGTTGACACTAGTGACACCTGGTGTCACCGAGGGCTATCATGATTTATGGCTCGACGTGTATCCCATCGACCACCAAAGAAGCTTCTTTCTCCCGTTTACTTTCTTATTTCTTTTTTAGCACGGCGCACGTCTTCCCTGGACTATACATGGAACTTACTAGAATATCCGTAGCGTCCATAATGGACGCTTTAATGGCTCCGTCGTTTATTATCGTTCGTCACGAACGCTCACTGAGGACGCTTCGGCAAGTGATTCTGAAATAATTATCGCCAAGGATATTTAGTATCTTAGCTACCGATTCGATCGAAACGGACACTGCAAGTCTGTGTAGCAATTAGTGTTCAATGGCGAGAAACTGATCCGATCTCAAAGGCGGTAAAGCGTGTCATACCGACCAGCCGGTGCATTTCTACTTGACGTCGCGACGTCCCAAGGAAGGTCGTCGCCTTTTGTTTATGTAGTGCAGCATCCGACCCAGTGATTTCTCATCGATTTAAACGAAACTGGTGCTGCCCCCTTCGATGGCTCTTCTTCTTGCAGATGCTGCTACTATGGTCAATCGGTCACTCAGGATGGTCAACTATAAATCAGTATGCGCAAGGCCTGGTGGACACGTGTCCAGGTGCACCAGAAGGCTGAACTCTTGGCCGATTATGGACCCAAGATTGCCCGGTCTGTCATCTTGACCGCGTTCCGTTCGCTACCTCCTGCTTTTTAAACTGCGCAACTACTTTGGCACGTAGCATCTTCTCTGCGGTGTAATCTATCATAATTGCATTTATTCCCACGTGTAATGGCTGACGCTTGGAGGTTTTTTTTTTACGGCGCCTCTCGACACTGAAGTCTCATAATAGAGCTTCGTTCTGGATACGTTCCCAGTGAGTGACGTCAATTGCCCAATTATCTTTTAGACTTGACGATAATTTTTTTAAATTCATTTTGAACTATCAAGAATATACGGACAGTAGGAATAGCATGATTTAATCGATTTTTTCTAAGCGAATGTAATTTAATTATTAAATTTTTGATCGATATCGACTAATTCGCGGGTCAGTGATTAATAATTATTTTTTAACGGGAATTTTTCATTTGTCTTACTGGTAATTAATAGTGACGTAACGATATATGAATACTCAAAGTGATTCAGAGATTATAAACTTATACTCGTGCCGAACTAATTGCCACGTCTGCTCAAGTCGCTGCTAAATTATTTTCTAATTCATTGGAATATAATCAGCTTGCTGCTAGTAGCAATCTACTGGCGAAGATGCTTAACCTGATATCTTCACACTAGTATTTTAATAACTATCATTATTCACTCGGCGGTTAATGTATTTCAGCACTTTTAATGTACGCCCAGCCCAGCATCACGCCTCTTCCATCATGAAGCGATGATGCTAACGACACAACAATGGACCGTAACTATCTATGGTTTAAATGCAAATCGAATTTGAAAGTACTTCGGGGAGCGCTGATCCATGAGATTGATTTCACGCTGGCTATAGCGGCTGACAGGTCACACGATGCGGACGATGGAGTAATTTTGCAAATTTATTTTCAAAATTATTGGCACTGTCGTTTTTGATTTTCCTATTTTATAAAAAAAAAAGTCTTAAACTTCGCCATTGTCTAAGAGTAATTAGCTCGTTAGTTAGTTTACTGAAATGGAATTCTGCATCGGAAAAAGAAGAAAGACACGTGGTTACCCATGTGAACATACGATTGGACACGAGTACACATATGTCTAAGTGCAGGTAACTCACGTCTAATCACAATCTTGACAATTATCATGGGTATAGCTGTGTATTACTTAACAATTTGATACGTGTCTTATTTGTAAGCGAAGTTTCGCGATCTCTCGGATCCCAGAGAAGATTCGCGCACGGCGCACGTGGCAATTTCGCATTCACTTAATTACATATATATTTCATGTTTCTCAAAGATATCATTACGGAGGTTCATTAAATTTTATCACGTAGGAATCCGCGTACGACGACAGTCGCGAATGAGCAGCTTCTGTAATTTCAAAATTCTCTTATTCCATTATAGGAAAATTGATGCACATTTTTTTATCGCTTGAAATCGATGATCGATCTGATCATAAATTATATGCATGTATACGAAATGATAAATTTCAATGCGCTTGAATTTTTCAGTAACCACGTAATGATCTACGGTCACGTTCCGCGTTGAGGATCGGGAAATTTTTTCGCGTCGAAAGACAAAATTATTATCGAGTTTCGAGAAAGCGGGAAATTTGAAAAAGCAATGTAGATGCGTATAACGGTACTTTCGCGCATGCGCGGGTTTTACGAATTTATGTAACTGACACCGAGGAACAATCCGATATGAGTAATTACGGTAGCGAGAAGAAAGGGAAAGGCAATATGTAATAACTGGTAACGTGTATGCTCTGCATGTGGATTGTGGAATGATGCGGTTTAACAGTCTTAAAGGCTTAAGTAATCGTATGTAATAGAACGGCACAATAGTTGCAAAGGTGTTTCCTTTATTTCACGTATAAAATATACATAATGGCATCCCACGTAGGAGTCTCAAACCATTGTTATAAAAATATATATAATTAGAATTGTGTCATGTATTGCCTAACTGTAATAATATTGCTGAGCGGTACTATGGTAATACGGACGTTATAATATTGGAATGGTCACGGCTACGTGACTTGAAAAGTTTTTGGAAAAAAAAAGTACTGAAAAATCTGAAAATGTCGATAATAGTCCTCCTAGCGATATCGTGTAAAATATTAATCTATACTGGTAACCTCTCTGTGGTAACTGGAATTCTATTCAAGCTGAATAAATAAATACGTTGTGTAATAATACTCATAAGTTGTAAAGTCGACGTCCGTCCTTTAAGTGGCCGCAGGCAGAAGTTATTACAGCACGAGATTAGATCATCTTAACTCACATTGTTAACGTGGAATCTTGATGATGGAAGATCTTCATCTGCTCGTTAGTTTGACTTGATATTGCTTGATCTTTTTTTTTATGGCGTTAAAGTCGGACGGCGACGAAATTTCTTCAACGTCTTATTTATGTAAAAATAATTAATAGTATTTCGTCTATATACGTAGAGTTGTACGTATAAGTAATAAGTAACACAGTTTAGGATGTATTACTTAGGTAGGCTTAGAAAGCTTATTAGGCTTATTAGGTAAGGAGGCTCGTATTTACACTTAAGGTCCAGCACCAACAACGGTGGGATCGCTGTGGGCATTGGCTAGATTGTCGAATGCAATTTTGCAGAGTTATCCGGCTCGTGGTGGCAAATACTCACGCTCTGGCTTTGACGGGCCTTGAGATGGGAACGGCGTGTCTGACTGAGGAGGCTTTCCACCTGGGAACGGACTTGAGGGTCCGCTGGGGAATCCTGGTCCACTGGGTCTGCCACTGGGATATCCACCAGGACTGCCGGGGCCGCCTTGGGGTCCTTGCGGCCCTTGGGTTGTAGGGAACCCGGGACCGGATGGTCCTTGAGGTTTGCCACTTGGATATCCACCTGGACCACCTGGTTTTTGCGTTCCTGGTCCTCCTTGTGGTCCCTGACCGGGATACGATGGGCCAGAGGGTCCTGACGGTCCTTGTCCTGGGTACGATGGGCCAGAGGGTCCTGAAGGTCCTTGTCCTGGATACGATGGGCCAGAGGGTCCTGACGGTCCTTGTCCTGGGTACGATGGGCCAGAGGGTCCTGATGGTCCTTGTCCTGGATACGATGGGCCAGAGGGTCCTGATGGTCCTTGTCCTGGATATGATGGGCCAGAGGGTCTTGATGGTCCTTGTCCTGGGTACGATGGTCCAGAGGGTCTTGACGGTCCTTGTCCTGGGTACGATGGGCCAGAGGGTCCCGATGGACCTTGTCCAGGATATGATGGACCGGAAGGTCCAGATGGTCCTTGTCCAGGATATGACGGGCCGGAAGGTCCTTGTCCGGGGTATGATGGGCCGGAGGGACCTGAGGGCCCTTGTCCCGGATAGGATGGACCAGAAGGTCCAGAGGGTCCTTGTCCAGGATACGATGGGCCAGAAGGCCCTGAAGGTCCTTGTCCGGGATAAGAAGGTCCAGAGGGTCCTTTTCCAGGATAGGATGGGCCAGAAGGTCCAGATGGTCCTTGTCCGGGGTAAGATGGGCCAGAAGGTCCTGATGGTCCTTGCCCTGGGAAGGATGGGCCACTAGGTCCTGATGGACCCTGTGTACCAGGATATCCTCCAGTTGGTCCAGAAGGTCCCGTAACGCCTGGACCTTGAGGACCTTGACTGCCAACGATGGTGTAGTCGTACAAGTTCTCATTCAAGTAGAAGAAACTCGGCGCTGAATTGCAGTCAAACTGGTTCCACCAGACGCAAACGAAGTACTGCTGATGGAAAATCGTTCCATTTGGACAGAGGAAATCATACGTTTTGTTGTTCGCACAAATATGGAAGACTTGACATTGAGTTTCGACGTCCGCATAGTAGCCCGGATATTGCTGGGCATCGCACCGAAAACCAGTTTCAGGAATGTCAGCGTAAATTGGATAATCTCGGCCAGGCTCTCCAGGAATGGCGGAATAGTCGCCTTCATCGTAGGTTCCTTCGTCGGCTTGAGGGCCTTGTCCACTTGGGAATGCTCCAGGTCCGCCTGGGAACCCGGGACCAGATGGGCCTGATCCTGGGAATCCACCGATTCCAGGTCTTCCACCAGGTCCTTGAGGTCCTTGT